>OX451741.1:127927262-128310124 GCA_948472305.1 Vicia faba
CCACAAAACCTTTGTCAAAGACATAAATTTGGCACATGAGATTGGGCCATGTCAGTGAAAGGGGTCTGATCGAATTGGGGAAACAGAACTTGCTTGGAGGAGACAAAGTCGAAAGCTGAAGTTTTGTGAACCTTGTATACTTGGAAAATCTTGTAGAGTAAAGTTCAACAAAGGCAAACAAAGAACACATGGATCCCTTGATTACATCCATGCTGATCTTTGGTGGCCTGCAAGGTATCCATCACATTCAAGAGCACACTATTTTCTATCCATAGTAGATGATTTTTCCAGAAAGTTATGGGTATTCATCTAGAAGACTAAGGATGGAACTTTTGAGAATTTCAAAAGTTGGAAGACTCTGGTCGAAAATCAAACTGGTAGAAAGGTCAAGAGGTTGAGAACCAACAATGGCCTTGAATTTTGCAATGAGGCTTTCGACAATTTTTGTGCTGTCTCTGGTATTGCAAGGCACAAAATTACTACACGTACTCCATAATAAAATGGTTTGGCTGAAAGGTTTAATCAGAATATTTTGGAGAGAGTTAGATGCATGTTGACTAGTGCTGGGTTAAAGAAGGTGTTTTGGGCTGAGGCTGTTTCGACAACAACATATCTGATAAATAGATGTACTTCAACTACATTAGATATGAAGACACCTGAAGAATTTTGGTCGGGACATCCACCAGATCTCGACAAATTGAGAGTATTTGGTTGCGTAGCCTAAGCTCACATTAGGCAAGACAAGTTTAAACCTTGAGGTCTAAAATGCATGCTCATGGGATACCCTGAAGGAGTCAAAGATTATAGACTATGGTGCCTAGAGCTAGGTCACATGAGGTGTAACACCAGTCGATATATGGTTTTCAATGAAGCTAAAATGGCTTTCAACAAAGCCGTTGATGTTTGTCGAAGTGCATAAATATCTGACGAAGAGCTGGAACAAGGAGGAATTCTTGTTGAGGTGGAGCATGTTGATGCTGAATTACGTATCCAAGATGAAGTCGAAGAAGAAGCAGAAGATGCTGATTGTAACACCCTTATAAATCCACATATATTTCGCATATAATTTTATGAAAAATAAAACAAATAGAATCACCAACAAGGGTGTCACATCTTCATACAAACGTCATATAAAACATCTTGCTTCGTAACACAGGTTTTAAAAATCAATTATAACAAATACTTCATTAATGACAATGTTACTTCAACTTTTCGCAGCAGAATTCATAGTTTCAAAACACTTTATTAAAAATACTTCATAGAATCCTCACCATAATTTCTCATCTATGATTCACAACTCAATTAAAACAAATACCATGAAAGGTAGTTTAAAACTTCAAATTAAACAAAATGAAATAATTATTTAAGTCAAACGATCCCATCCTCGATGTTATATATCAGAGTAAGACCCACTTTATTTGACAAGAAATAAATAAGTCACACCGAAGCTATCCTCTAAGCTTCAACTAATTATTCCTGATCACCGGCAAGTTACCCACGTATAGAGGAACCATTTCCAAGCAGAAAGGGTGAGTAAATCATAATAATTATGAAAGACGTAAAGAGTAAATATAGTAGTCATGATATAATACCAAAGGAACACACCACCAAAACCTCATGTCATAATCACACCTTCAAGCATCATAATACGCATCAGACACATGTTAATACCATCAATTAACAATTATCACCAACAAACTTCCACAAAACATCATGTGAGTGCAACGTCACTATTAGATGTTTTATATGATGTCAAAACTCAGAAAGCTAGCATTTTAGTACAGTGGACGGTATCCTTATGTCTTGTGGAACTCCTCTGCATTATAGGTCTTAGGAATCATTAAAAAGTACTTTTAAATTGACCCAACACATTGAAAAACAGTTTCTGCATGTTTTTGCATTGCATGTGTCGACACATTCGATTTTCAGGTCAACACATGTAACTCAGTTTTTAAGCCCGTAAGCTTCTTTAAGTCACAGGTCGACACATACAACATTCAGATCGACACATACTGAAAGATTTATGAAATTGCAGAAATTCTTATTTTATGTTTCGACACATCCATATTTCAGGTCGTCACATTTACTCATATTTTAAAGCATGTAGCTTCTGACTTGTTCAGGTCGACACATAGAGTCCTTCAGGTCGACACATGCATTATTTTTATAACATATGTGTCGACACATACGAATTTGAGGTCGACACATAAAGTCTGTTTTGGTCAAATTTTCAATTTCTTTTATTCTGAATTTGTCCATTTTACCCTAAATGTTTTGCAACTATAAATATATCATTCATGCATCATTCTAACTTGATGATACCATAAAATTAGCCTAAATTTGATCTTATTATTCAACCTTTAAATCTATGCATACACACTGTTGTACCCCAAAATTTTCCCTCTCATTTTACTCAAGGCATGCCCATTGAGGTCCTCAAATTGCTCAAGGATGACTAAGAATTGACCAGACAAATTCTCCTCCTAAGGCAATGAACCTCTAACTAGGATTTCAATTTTCATTAAGATGTGTGAGATCCGACGGTATCAAATGTTTTCCATGGTCCTAATATGTCTTCAAGATTGTCCATGACAATTTTCATGCTTTGCACTACAAGTTTGCTTAGTCAACTGCTCAAATGCTTGAAAATCAACTATACTAGGTCAAAAGTCAACTGTGGCCCATATACAGTCAAAATTCAAGATTTTTTGTCAACATAAACATTTCGAAGTGATATCCATAATTTGATCAAGGGTTGATCATGATTCCTCAAGAAATTCTCCTAATTTATCAAAAGTCAAAAATTGCTAATTAGGGTTTCTATAGGAAAAGTCAACTAAACTTTGACCAGTCATAACTTTCTCATACTTTGTCAGAAATTTTCCACCAAGGATCATTTTAAATGGAATCCAATTCCCTACAACTTCTCTTCAGCCCTAAAGTTCAAGAAATGCATCAATTGAAAGATACAAGCTCAGACATTATGGGTCCTTTCAAAAAGTCAACAGAAACACCTTTTGGGTCAAAGCTCCTTACACAAACACGGAAGATCCAATTGAGATAAAACCAAAATTATTATTTAGAAGACACCCTAATCTCTCTAAAAAGTCCTATAACACCCTCATAGGGTTAAAATTGAGAGAAATATGCATTGCTAAAGTTGACCAATTTTTGGAAAAGTGCATGAAGCCAATATTGAACAAACTTGGATTTTTTTTCTAAATGGGCCTATCCTTTTGTGATCCAAACTTGTTTATAACATGGTCCAAGACCTCTAAACCCATCCATACACTATTTGGTCATTTATTTTATTTATACTGATTTTTAGTCATTTAAAATTCAATTTAAATTAAATAAATGATTAAAAAACATATAAAGATTGTGTGGGATTGGTTTCCAATTAAATATTGAATATATATTCAGTTTTAACAAGGAAATCTCGTGGAAAGAGGCAAGAGATATGATTTGGTCCAAAAAAAAATATTCACATAATTGGAAATCAAATATTTTTCCATGAAAACCATTGATGTCTCTCCTTAATGCTTACCCTAATTTGATTTACTACTTAAGCACAAACATCCCAACCTAATAGGATATGCGCAGCTGCCTCCACAAACCCTAGTAAAAATTCCAAAATTTCTCAAAGAAAAGTGAAACTTACATCATCAGATCCAGCCGTTCTCAGATCTTTTGAAGCATTCAGTCATACTCCTGAGACCTATAGGAGTCGTATCTATACATCACTCAGGCCTGAAACGTCCCAGAACCTTCCCTTCAAGTTTCACCGATCAGGTATATTTTTGCAAGCTCAAAATCATTTGATCATGCAATATAAATGAGTTATTTTTATATACATGTGTTCATACAGTTCTTTGTGATTGTTTGTGACCATTACATGAGAGATCAAACGCAGGGATGAAAGTTTTCCATTTCTAGGGAAAAGCTTCAATCAAGCTTCGTATCTCAGGATACAGTCCTTTTTAGGGCAAACCAACCATGCCATCAGATTCGCAAGGGCCTAATTAGTCTAGTAGGACTGTTTTCATGTTTGTTTTCATGAGATTTTACAGGTTTTATTTTTTGGCCAACCGGAGATGGTGACCGGAGCCACCGTCTAAGGTGGTTTGAGTGGTCGGAGACCCTGTGTGGCATAATGGAGTCCTCTGGTTGGTTCATTCAAATGGCAGAGACCCACTTGGCACGTGTGCGTTGTACAGTCAGCACTAAGAACCAGATTTACGTTATGAAATCAAATATTTTTCCATGAAAACCATTGATGTCTCTCTTTAATGCTTACCCTAATTTTATTTACTACTTAAGCACAAACATCCCAGCCTAATAGGGTATGCGCAACTTCCTCCACAAACCCTAGTAAAAATTCCAAAATTTCTCAAAGAAAAGTGAAACTTACATCATCGGATCCATCCGTTCTCAGATCTTTTGAAGCATTCAGTCATACTCCTGAGACCTCTAGGAGTCGTGTACATACATCACTCAGTCCTGAAACATCCTAAAACCTCCCCTTCAAGTGTCACCGGTCAGGTATATTTTCGCAAGCTCAAAATCATTTGATCATGCAATATAAATGAGTTATTTGTATGTACATGTGTTCATACAGTTCTTTGTGATTGTTTGTGACCATTAAATGAGAGATTTAACATAGGGATGGAATTTTTCCATTGTTAGGGCAAAGCTTCAATCAAACTTTGTATCTCATGATATAGTCCTTTTTAGGGCAAACCAACCACGCCATCGGATTCGCAAGGGCCTAATTAGTATAGTAGGGTTCTTTTCATGTTTGTTTTCATGAAATTTTGTAGGTTTTATTTTTTGGCCAACCGGAGATGCTGACCGGAGCCATCGTCTAAGGTGGTTTGACTGGCCGGAGACCCTACGTGGCATAATGGAGTCCTCTGGTTGGTTCATTCAAATGGCAGAGACCCACTTGGAATGCGTGTGTTGTACAGTCAACACTAAGGACCAAATTTACGTTATATATTTATTATTGTGTTTATATTACCAGAAGTAAAACCGTCCCAACGATAGAAACAATGCATGTTAAGGCGTTACTATGGGCAACGACAAGGGTTTGATCCCTGCCTCTTGCCTATTATTTTTATAATTCATTCTTGTCGGTCCAGTGTTACAAGGGATAACACGCGTACCATGTGTTCCATCATCATCACTGTTGTACCCCAAAATTTGTCCTCCCATATTTCTCAACACATGGCAAGTGAGGTCCCCAAATTGCTCAAGGAAGTTCAAGAGTTGACCAGACAAACTCTCTCCTAAGGCAGTATACCTCCAATTAGGGTTTCTATTTTCATCAAGATGTGTGAACCAAAAACGAATCAAATTATCACCATTGTCCTAATATGTTCTCAAGGTCATCCATGTCAAGTTTCAAGCCTTACAGAAGAAGTTTGCTCAGTTAATTGCTCAAATGCCTGAAAATCAACTATACTAGGTCAAAAGTCAAATGTGGCCCACATACAGTCAAACTTCAAGATTTTTGGTCAACATACTCATTTTGAAGTATTATTCATCATTTGATCAAGGTTTGATCATGATTCCTCAATGATTGCTCACAATTCATCAAAACCCCAAAAGTTGCTAAATTAGGGTTTTGTAGGAAAAGTCAACTCAACTTTGACCAAACATAAATTTCTCATACTTTATCAGAAATGACCCATCCAAAGCTAATTCTGAAGAGGATGCAATTACCTATAATTCATCTTCAGCTCCCAAGTCTAGAATATGCACTCACAAAAAGATATGTATTTTGACATTATAGGTCCTTTTGAAAAGTCAACAAAAACACCTTTTGGGTCAAAGCTTCATACATGAACATGGAAGACTCAATTGAGATTAGACCAAAAGGGTTGCTTAGAGAACATCCTAAGCTTTCTAAAAAGTCCAAGAACACCTCTATAGGGTCAAAATTGGGAGAGTTATGCATTGGCCAAGTTGACCATTTTTGCAAAATTGCCAAAAGTCAAATATGCTCAAATATGCATTTTTTGCTAAATGGGCCCAACTTTTTATGCTTGCACCTCAGTTATAATGTGGTCCACGACTCAAATGTCCACTCACTCATATTGTGATTCATTTTTCAATTTATTTTGATTTTTTATTAATTAAAAAGTGGATTAAATCAAATAAATGATGAAAATTAACAAAGATATGATTTGATTTGTTTTTTGACAGATTGGAAACCAAGATATGCTGAGTTTACATGATCAAATCGAATCAAGCATAATTGTTACAAAAAGAACATGATTGTCATGAAAATAGAAAGATGTGATATGGCTTAAAAATCCAATATTCCATTCATGAATTCTCAAGATTGGATCCAAGTTTGTTAACCTAATTCATTCTAGGTTATATAATGAAGCTTGCCAGATCAAAAAACAGGGGTTAGAGGTCGTGTAAAACCAGAACAAAAATTGAAAATTTCCAAGAAAAGTGTGAGACGAATCTTCTTCCACAGGCCAATTCAAGGTGTGCTAAAGGTTCCAATCGCTTGCTAGACATCCCAGGAAGTTATTCCAATCACTCCCAGGGCCTGAAACACTCAGAAACGCGCGCTACGCCTCCCAAGGTTTGACATATTTTTGCAATTCGATTATCACAATTCTTGCATCTTTAGCACTTTTAATTGTCATAGTTGTGATTATTATCATGTTTGCAAGCTAACATATTGGTTTAATTGCATTTTTGAAGCTTACATCCGCATCTGCCATTGTTAGGGTTTTATGTTCTTACTTAGGTGTTTTCAGTACAGGCAAAATTAGACCTCGAATCGGGTACCATGATACTCGTGAGGATGAGACGAGTTGATTGGTACCCTTACCTTTCATTTATATTGTTTGTATAGGATTTTGGAATGTTACAGGTTTGTAGTTACAGTAAAGTGTCCGTAGGTAAAAGTGCCAGAGTCTAAAACGACGGAGAGAGGAAGAAGACGCTGGCGTGTCAAGCAGTCACTCGTCCATTTGAATTTTCCCGCCTTGGATTCAGTTCCTTTTTGCTTTTCTTATATTATGCTTTATTGTTATTATAATAGAAAGTTAACAACACAGCACAACTGGCAAGCGAGCACTGGAAGCGAGCATAAGGACCTGGGTTTGATCCCCAAGTCCCAGTGTTTTATTTGTATTGTTTTCAGTTAGCTAATCCAGCGCATTGCTCATCATGACGTCCACCATACAACTTCAACATCCATCCTTTGATCCAGCGTGCCATCAGATCCAACGCCCAGGTAGCCAAGGACCACCATACACCTCAAGTCAACACCCACACCAAATCAAGCGTGGTCAACCAGGCCTGGAGCATTTTGGGCCTAGAAAATTCAACTTCCAACCCCCAGATTTGCTAACACACCGGCCCATTCTCTTTCTTTTACTTTTTTTTATTTCCTTATTTAATTATTTTGCTTAATTTATTTTTCTCATAAAAATTAATCAAATCTTTTTTCATAAAATCATAAAATCAAGAATTCACAAAAATTTGAATTAGTTTTTTTTATCAATTTTAATTTAATTAATTTAATTTAGGGAAATTTTAACTTGTTTTTACAATTAAAATCAAATAGAAAATTAGGTTAATTCTTGATTTAATTTTTTCCCTCTTTTTCTCAAATAAGAAATAAAAAATACAAAAATAGGCTGTTTAGAATTAATTAATTAATTTTCAAAAATTAACGTTAATTAGTAATTAGGGTCCTTTTTTTAATTCAATTATTCCGTTATTTTCTCAAACAATAAAAACATGACAAAAAGCATTTTTTTAATCAATCGCAAATAGGATTAGTCAAAGGGTCAAAACCCTAATCGCCTCACATTTAATTCGCTGCGCGCTTGCTATTTATTTTGCCAATATTTTGTAACTGTTCACTGGTTTGTAATAGTTAACTTAGGGTTTTTATTTACTGTTTAAATCCCCAATTTTTTTTGGCTATGTAATTAATCCCCCTCCCCGAAGCCTTGTAATAGCTAGGTTTATTTTCTCGCATTTTTGATTCCTGCAAATATTTAACTGTTTAGATGTATGCTAATAGGATTGTATGGCAAGAATGCATGACAAATTAATACAGTTAGAAAACCCTAATGTGTAAAGGTAAATAACTGAAACAAATCACTCGCACATATTCACTCTTAGGGTATACTCTCACTTCGGTTGCCTTCGGTAAACAATCATTAAGTATAGGGTGTCTTAGTGGTTGCGCTCCAGTCTAAAAGATCAAATTGTCCCTCAGAAATGTTGCCTCGGAAATGTTGCCTCGAAAGATCTTAAGACTCTAGGGTTACTACTAAGGTGTCCTAATATTGCTTTAGTGATCGTACGTCCCTTTTGAATTGACCCTTACCAATTCCAACGACGGTGCTACCTATTTCTCAATAGTAGGATAGGGCTGTCTAAAGGAAACAAGAATAGAAACAATCTTTTTTCGAGTAGGTAGCATCTTAAGTACTTGCTCAAATCAAAACTTTTTCACACTTACACCTTTCAAAAAACAAATTTTCAAAACAACTTCATCACATACTTGAGGACTGATACAAGGGTTGTCACGAAGTAAAACATTTTCAAAACAAAGCACACAAACACAAGCAATTTAAAAATGAGCAAGTATCTAAGAGCCCATGGAAAACCATAGATAGAAAGGGTGCTAACACCTTCCCTTTCTATAATCTACCCCTCGTACTCAGAATATCTCGAAAAAGGATTTTTTTCTGTACTTTTTTCCTTTCCGGTTGGATGAAATAAAAGTTGGCGGCGACTCTTGCTTACCGCGACTTTTTGCAAACACAAAACGCAAAATACAAACCAGAATTAAACAGTCGGTTCTGCCATTGTATCACAGAACTGGAGACTCTGCTAGGGAATAATAAGTGGGGTATACCTTAGGATCTAGGTCATTTAAATTGCTTCTCTTGATTGCTTTGTTTGCTTTATTTTTGAGGGTTTTGTTTGGGGTTACTATAGATCCTACACCCGGATCTGGGGAACACCTTTTAGGTAAGTAGCAATAGACTGCGAGGGAATTGTATAGCGTAGACCAATACGGTTGAAGCAGTAGCTACACTGGTATGGCACTTTGGTTGGTACCGGTATCCCTTGTGGTGAAACGAGGAGAATACGGGGCTGCTGCATGGTGTCGTGAAGCATCAACTGACTTTAGAACCTTTAATTGCCCAACTTGGCCATTAGAAA
Organism: Vicia faba; assembly: GCA_948472305.1. Lineage (NCBI taxonomy): Eukaryota > Viridiplantae > Streptophyta > Magnoliopsida > Fabales > Fabaceae > Vicia > Vicia faba. The sequence goes on from OX451741.1 coordinate 127,936,476, forward strand.
GTAGCGAGATAGCCGACCTCGGTGTAGAGCTGAGAACTGGTTGATACTCGATGCTACACTTATTGAGATCATACTTTCAGAATATTTCGGCCGCAAGAAAAGATTGCGTGAGCTGAAACCATGACCGATAAAGGATGGTCGGTGATATTGAGATCCTCTAGAACCCGGTTACTTTTCTAGGACAGGTTTGAAACCAATTTAACTTCAAGAGGGTATTACCTTTGACCTCATGCAAGCCTTAAACCTAAGGGCTTTGTGTGATTTGATTGTGTTTGAAATACCTGTGGCTTATCCTGACATCATGAATCATAACATGGAATTCATGCTTCATTACACTAACCATTTCAAAGACCAAGGGAATTTATCTTTGTTCTGTTTTGCAGATCATGGCTTCCATGCATAGAAATACCATCCGAACCAGCTTTGTGCAGATACCTTCTCAACTCAAAGAGCTAGTATCAAGAGTTTCCGAAACTTCTACTTTCATTAAGAGACACGTTTAACTTCTCAGCCTGGTTACTTCAAACCTTAATGAACAGATGATGCGCGTACTTTTTCAGTTCTTAGATCCCAAGCATCACTGCTTCACCTTTCCAGATTATCAGTTGGTACCCATCTTGGAAGAACTCTCTCAGCTATTGGGCATATCCATTCTTGAACAGGTACCCTTCACAGGTATAGAAGAAGTTCCTAAACCAGAAGTCATTGCCTCAACTTTGCATTTGAAACGGGCCGACGTGGTATCTAATTGGGAAACTCGAAGCGGAGTCGAGGGTTTTCTAGCCAAATTTCTGATAGAGAAGGCTCAACTATTTTGGGGTGATTTGGATTTTTAGGCTTTTGAGGAGGTCTTGGCTCTTATTATCTATGGTTTAATTCTCTTACCTAATCCGGACTCCTTCGTAGATGTGAATGCTGTCAATATTTTTCTTTCTCGCAACCCTGTGCCTACCTTGCTTGGAGATATTTTACACGCTCTCCATACTCGTACCATGAAGAGAAGAGGGACTCTTATGTGCTACATGTCGTTGCTATCGAGGTGGTTTATTTCTCACCTCCCTAAGTCTGTACTGAAGAACGAAGAAGGTTTGGGTTGGTCGCACAGGATAATGTCACTCGCTCATACGGATATTCTTTGGTGTTCCCGAGCTATGGAAGACACTGCTATTATTGACCGCTGTGGGGAGTACCCTAATGTCCCATTACTTGGCATTAGAGAGGGTATAAATTATAATCCTTGTCTAGCTTTACGACAATTTGGTCATGCTCGAAGGGATGGTCCCCATGAGTTACTTATTGAGGGCATTATGTTCAACTATGAGGATGATGTTAATGAATATCGCTAGAGGTTCATACGAGCATGGGGCATGGTAAACAGATCTGACCCCAAAGAGTTGGAACCAAAGACTTCCATTCCTATGGAGCCTTACCTCCAATGGGTATGAGCTCGTGCCCAGAAGCTTATGATGCCTTATGTGGTCGTATTACTAGTGATTGTGGAGCCCACTACTGAAGAAGGCATTCTTTACACAATTATCTATCCTTACATGCCCATTGATCTTGGGGAGTTATAGAGGTCTTGGATTCAGCTGAGGAATGAGCGGGATACTTACAGGGAACAGTTCCATGAGCAGGAGAGGAAGGTTTTAAAGCTCACCAGGCAGCTCGAGGAAGAAAGAGTGCTCAATGATTACATCAGCACAAAGAGAAAGCGTCTATGGGACTTTTGATTTTTCTTTTCTAGTTTTAGATTTGTTTTATTTACTTATTTGTAACGCCTTAAAGGCATGTTGAACCTTCAAATTTAAGCTAATAAATTTTTTGTTTATTTTGGTTTGCAAATTTAAATTTCCCGAAGTCTTTGAAATCATTACATGCGCATCCCATTATCATACACATCATTACAGGTACCACTACAGGTTTCTCATCTTCTTTGTTGTTTATCCCACGGAGAAATGTCTTACAATCAAGTCATCAAGGATCTTCAGGCACAAAACGACCAGTTCCAACAGATGTTCATAAGTCTGGCTAAGGGGCAAGAGGATCTGAAAGCCCTCATTTTGAAAGAGAAGAAGAAGAAGAAGAAGGCTGGTATTCTGAATATGGGCAGAAGGTTTGGAGAAAGGTTGAAACAACAAACTGTTTTGACCTCTTCATCCAAGGAAGGGGAGAACCAAGAAGGGGAAAAGGACCCCAGTCCTGCAGTTTCTGACAACGATACCAACTACAATGATAAGAAATATCCTCCTGCTGAGGATAGATACAAGCAGTTGGAAGATCGTATGAGTGCCATGGAAGTTCAGAAGATACCTAGACTGGATTTCAAAGAATTGGGACTGGTATCGGGAGTGGTCATCCCTCAAAAGTTCAAAGCTCCGGTTTTTTCCAAGTATGATGGGGTGTCCTGCCCAAAACTCCATCTCTGTTCGTACGTCAGGAAGATTCAACCCCACACCGCTGATAGAAATTTGTGGGTGCATTTCTTTAAAGACAGTCTATCAGGGACTCATCTTGAATGGTTCTACCAGTTGGAGGGAGCCAGTGTCCAAAACTGGGAAGATCTTGCTGCTGCTTTCTACAAGTAGTATCAGTATAATGCCGACCTTTCTCCCACTCGTACTCAACTCCAGAGTATGTCCATGGGTGCATGTGAAGGTTTTAAAGATTATGCTAAAAAATGGAGAGACTTGGCTGGGAGAGTTCAACCCCATTTGTCTGATAGGGAGTTGGTTGATATGTTTCTGGGGACGGTATCTGGTCCATTTTTCAATCACTTAATCGGCAGCTCGTCATCTGGTTTCACCGAGCTGATTTTAACTGGAGAAAGAGTAGAATCTGGAATTCGGAGTGGTAAAATACAGAAGGATGCCTCCTCGAGTTCAGCAAAGAAGCCTTTCACTGGTAAGAAGGAAGTCAGTGTGGTCTATAGCCCGAGGGGCCAAAGCAGATTTGAACACCGTCAAACGGTAAATGCTGTAGTGATACCAAGACCCGCAGTTGCTCCATAATGCAATAGTCAACAAAAGGTGGAAAGGCCACAACGACAGTTTACCCGCATCAGCATGACTTTGGCTGAAGTTCTGCCTCATTTATTAAAATCCAACTTGGCAACCTTGAGAGAGGCTCCCAAGAATCCAAACACTACTTCTCCCAGATACAATCCCAACGCGCGGTGCGCCTACCATTCTGAGAGTCCTTGCCAAGATACAAATGATTGCTGGGCTCTGAGAAACAAAGTACAAGACTTGCTTGAAGCCAAGGAGATAGAGTTTGATGCTCTAGAAAAGCTGAATGTTATAACTGCACCCATGCCCAAACATGGTCGTGGAGTTAATGCTGTTGACACTGATTTGTTTGTGACCTCTTTCGAAGAAATTTCTACTCCTTTTATGACTGTTAAGAAGAATTTGCTGTTTTCCGGTTTATTTCCGGGTTATGGTGAAGGTTGCCACATATGTTTGATTCTACCCTCTGGTTGTCATTTGTTGAAGTCCGGTGTTCAGCGCCTGATGGATAATAAAGAGATTTTGTTCAAGAATAATGTGATCCCTATTGTGCCCATTGAAGACGTCGCTATTATAACCATTTCCGCCAATCCTTCCAAGGTTTCCTCGAGAAGACCTGTTAGGATTACACCTGTTCAAAGAATTACTCCGCTGATAATCACTGTTCCTGGTCCCATCCCGTACACCTCAAACAAGGCTGTCCCATGGCATTATGGTACTGATGTGTACTATCATGGCATTAAAAAAGATCTGAAGAATGAAGAAGTTGATACTGATGTCAGTAATATTACAACTTCTGAGATTGCTTCAAAGATCATCAAGCCTACTATTATTCCAACTTCTGCTCCAACCAGCACTCCTAACGTTTCTCCTGTTCCTACTCCAGTTATTACCCATGCTGCTGAGCTATCTGAGACTCGGAGCAAGGAAATTATAGGTGAGCCTTCCCGGACGGAGGCACCTAGGAAAATCATTGTGGAAGCCTCTATACAAGAAGTAGAGGAAATATTGAAAATCATTAAGAAGAGCGACTACAATGTGGTTGAGCAGCTGGGGCAGACCCCATCAAAGATATCTATGTTGTCTCTACTGTTGTGTTCTAAAGCCCATGCGAAGGCTTTGATTGCATTTCTCAAGACTACACATGTGCCACGGGAAACTTCAGCAGATCAGTTCAAAGATTATGTGGCCATCCTGACTGTTGACAATGGGTTGGGTTTTTTAGATGCGGATCTGACACCGAAAGGAAGGAAGCATAATGATGCTCTGCATGTCTCGATTGAGTGCAGGGGCACCACTATGGCTCATGTGCTGGTAGATACCGGGTCTTCACTGAATGTTCTGCCGAAGAAAGCGTTGGACCGTTTGGATTGTGAGGGTTTGACTCTAAAGCCTAGTAACATTGTGGTAAGGGATTTTGACGGATCGAAGAGAATGGTGCACGGGGAGGTAGACATCCCTATCAAAGTGGATTCTCATACTTTTGGGTCCACCTTCTACGTAATGGATATCAAGCCGTCGTATTCTTGCTTGTTGGGTCATCCTTGGATCCATGAGGCTGGGGCAGTTACTTCCACACTCCATCAAATGCTGAAGTATCAGGTGAAGGGAAAGATTGTCACAGTACGAGGTGAAGAAGAATATATGGTGAGTCACCTCAATTCCTTCCTCTACGTAGAGATGGACGTGGAATTCATAGAAACTCCTTGTTAGAATTTCAAAGAAGTCCCTCAGATCTTGGCATCAACTGAAGTTACTACCGATAAACCTCCATTGAAGATGGCTTCTCTCAAGGACGCCAGGGCTGTGGTTGAAGAAGGTGGGTGTACCAATTGGGGTCAGCTCCCTGATTTCACTCACAAAACTGACAAATTTGGTTTGGGCTTTACTACAGGGGCTCAAAGGGCTGTTAGGCGCGCTCGGGCTGGAAGACTTCCTCTACACATCGGCAATCGGGGAATTAATGCATTTGAAGACAGTGAAGAGGATTCAGACATCGACAGTTGGATCTACCCATCAACCAACGGTGGACCGAATAACTGGACGACTATGGACTTCATACCTGTTTCTTTTATTCTGCAGTAATTGACTCATTTGTTTTAAGATTTGTAATAAACAGTTTGAAACTTTACGGCCCGGTGCCTTGCCCGAGGCCCCTTGGCTTTGCTTGTAAGGGCTATTATTTGTCATTTCATATATCATTAATAAAGCATTGGACGTTTTCTTGCATACAAATTTTGTGCTCCTTGTTTTTCTTTTCTGTCTTTCACTTTATCAAAATAGCTATTCTCTTACACCCACTCACGTATCATACTGCAGATCAATATCCACTCTGGATCCCATTGATAACAACTCTGCTACTGCCAGTTATGACTTCGAAAATTCGATCAACCAAGTCGAGGACGAAGGTGAGGACGATTGTGAGGTGCCTGGAGAACTTTCTAGACTATTACAGCAGGAAGAGAGGGCCATACAACCTCATGAAGAGCCAGTTGAGTCAGTAAATTTGGGTACAGAGGAAGACATGAAAGAGGTTTAAATAGGTGCGCATCTGGAGCTAGTGTCAAACAACGGTTAATACAGATGCTACACGACTATGTTGAAATCTTCGCCTGGTCCTATGAAGACATGCCTGGTTTAGACACTGATATTGTGGTACATCGCCTGCCAACTAAAGAAGACTGCCCTCCGGTAAAGCAGAAGGTCCGCCGTATGCGCCCTGAAATGTCATAGAAAATCAAGGTAGAGGTCATGAAACAGTTCGACGCAGGATTCTTAGCTGTCACTTCTTATTCGCAGTGGGTTACCAATGTCATTCCGGTACCTAAGAAGGACGACAAGGTACAGATGTGTGTGGACTACAGAGATATGAACATGGCAAGCCCCAAGGATGACTTCCCACTTCCTCACATTGATGTTCTAGTCGACAACATCGTGCAACACAAGATCTTCTCCTTCATGGATGGTTTTTTTGGCTACAACCAGATCATGATGGCTCCTGAGGACATGGAGAAGACAACCTTCGTTACACAGTGGGGCACCTTCTGTTACAAGGTAATTCCTTTTGGGTTGAAGAGTGCTGGGGAAACTTATCAGCGCGCCATGGTCGCTTTGTTCTACGATATGATTCACCACGAGATCGAGGTTTATGTTGATGACATGATATCCAGGTCCCAAACTGAGGAAGAACATCTTGATCATCTCCAGAAACTGTTTGACAGGTTGAAGACGTACAAGCTGAGGTTGAATCCAAACAAGTGTACCTTCGGGGTAAGGTCTGGTAAGCTTCTGGGTTTTGTTGTCAGCGACAAAGGTATTTAGGTGGACCCTGCAAAGGTAAAAGCCATACAAGAGATGCCGGCTCCCCGCACAGAGAAGGAAGTTAGAGGTTTCTTGGGACGTCTAAATTACATCGCCAGGTTCATTTCGCATCTGACTGCTACTTGTGAGCCAATCTTCAAGCTGCTGAAGAAAGATCAAGTGGTAAAATGGAATGATGAATGCCAGACCGCTTTCGAAATAATCAAGGAATACCTTCAAGAACCACCAATTTTGATGCCTCCAGTTGAAGGAAGACCTTTGATATTATACTTGATAGTGCTAGACAATTCAATGGGGTGTGTGCCGGGGAAGCATGACGAGTCTGGTCGAAAAGAGCACGCCATTTATTACCTTAGCAAAAAGTTTACCGACTGTGAGACCCGATACTCATTGCTCGAGAAAACTTGTTGTGCTTTGGCATGGGCTGCTCGCCGACTAAGACAGTATATGATGACTCACACTACCTTGTTGATATCAAAGATGGATCCAATCAAGTATATTTTTGAGAAGCCCGCTCTCTCCAGAAGGATAACAAGATGGCAGATGATCTTAACCGAGTATGACATCTAATACACAACCCAAAAAGAAATCAAGGGGAGTGTATTGGCGGATCATTTGGCGCATCAGGCCGTGGATAACTACCAGTCCATGAATTTCGAGTTCCCGGATGAGAATATCATGTTGGTAACCGACTGCGAAGAACCTGGACCGGATGAAGGACCCGAGGAGGGATCCCGATGGTTTATGTATTTTGATGGAGCCTCGAACACTTTGGGTAATTGCATTGGTGCTGTAATTATATCTCCTGAGGGCTGTCATACTCCATTCACCACCCGATTATGTTTCAACTGCACCAACAATATGGCGGAGTATGAAGCGTGTATCATGGGTCTTTGAGCTGCTATTGACCTGAGGATTAAGTTCTTAAGTGTATTCAAAGATTCCTCTCTGGTGATAAGTCAGATCAAAGGCGAGTGGGATACGAAGCACCCGAATCTTATTCCTTACAAAGAGTATGTACTGACATTGCTTCCACACTTTGAGGAGATAACCTTCGAACATTTCCCGCGAGAAGAGAACCAGTTAGCGGACGCGCTAGCTACTATATCTTCTATGTTCAAAGTTAGGTGGGACAATGAAGCTCCCCAGATTACCATTGAGAGGTTGGACGAACCCGCATATTGCTGTGACATTGAGACTGAAGAGGTAGCAGATAAACCCTGGTTTCACGAGGTAAAGAGGTATCTTGAGGCTCAAGAATACCCCGAGGGGGCATCTGTTAATGATAAGAAGTTTCCGAGAAGGTTCGCTGCGAAGTTCTTCATCAGTAATGGAATCCTCTATAAGCGTAACCATGATTCAACCTTACTGCGGTGTGTAGACAAGAGCGAGGCAGAAAGGATCATGGCAGATTTACATGACGGCACTTTAGGAACCCATTCTAGTGGACATACCATGGCTAAGAAGATCCTACGGGCAGGATACTACTGGTTCACTATGGAAGCCGATTGTTATCAGCACTCTCGAACCTGTCATAAGTGCCAAGTCTATGCTGATAAGGTGCATGTACCTCCAGTCCCTCTGAATGTTTTGACAGCTCCGTGGCCCTTTGTGATGTGGGGAATTGACATGATTGGCTAGATCAGACCTACTGTATCTAACAGGCATCGTTTCATTCTGGTGGCTATTGATTATTTCACAAAGTGGGTTGAGGCAGCTTCCTTTGCGACAGTAACCAAGAATGTCGTGGCGCGGTTTATCTGACATAATCTGATCTGTTGATATGGTGTACCAGAGAGAATTATTACTGACAATGGTACAAATCTCAACAACACGATGATCACCGAGCTCTACAAACAGTTCAAGATTCAGCATCATAACTCTTCTCCCTACCGGCCGAAGATGAATGGGGCTATTGAAGCCGCTAACAAGAACATCAAAAAGATTGTACAGAAGATGATGGTGACATACAAAGACTGGCACGAGATGTTACCATTCGCTCTTCATGGGTACCGTACCTCAGCACGGACGTCGACAGGGGAAACACCCTACTCTTTGGTGTATGGCATGGAGGCAGTCCTACCCATCGAAGTCCAAATACCCTCTCTCGGGATTATGAAGGATGCGAGTTTGAACGAAGACGACTGGGTCCAAACCCGACTTGATCAGCTGAATCTAATCAATGAAAAGAGACTTACTGCTATTTGTCATGGTCAGACGTATCAAAAACGAATGATCAAGGCTTTTAACAAGAAAGTCAGACGTCAAGAATATCGAGTCGAGGATCTACTGATCAAACGCATCATACTACCACAAGGTTATCCCAGGGGCAAATGGACCCCCACATACGAAGGGCCATTTGTGGTTAAGAACATTTTCTCGGGAGGACCTATGATTCTAACCGCCATGGATGGTGACGACCTTCCTCACCCTGTCAATGCAGACATAGTGAAAAGATACTACGCATGATCAAAGACCCGCTAGGTTGACTGGCCTAGGCAAAAATAAGGGCTTCCCAGCGAACCAAAAGGGTTCAGGCAAAAGTAAGGGATGAAAATGAAAAATTGTACACCCGGCAAGTCGAAAACCTGAAAAGGCGACTTGGGCAAAAAAGGGTATCCCGGTGGACTGAAAACCCGAAAGGGCGGTCCAGGAAAAAATTAAGGATCGAAGCGTAACACTATGTCTCATTGGATCATCTTGCATTCAGACTTCAGTATCGACTATCAAGTTCAGACGGCGCCAATCAATCTGACCAACCTTCGACCAAGCAGCAAAGTGATGAGACGCTTGAAGATATAAAGGCAATAACAGAGTTGAGACCCGATGGGGTCGTTTCACATAACTGTTGTTTTTCTTTCTTTTACACAAATTGTGATTTCTATCTTTCGGCAGCGTTCCCTTACTATGACGTCAACCTCCTTGTACAAAATCAATACAAGTCATTTTACAAAACCTCAATTTGTTTCTTTTTTCTTTTTCTATTTTGTTTTGCAAGAACGCCCAATGATTCATTTTTGATATATGCATTTGAAAATAATGGCTGCTCATAAATATTTACACATGAAACAAAAGACGATTACTCGTGATGCCAGAAACAGAGAAAAACAAGAAGTGCCCAAACCTTACAGTGACTCTGCCCATCAGGTATCAGGATAAAGCCAACTTGAGAACATGAGTAGTGGTACACACACTCCCCATAGAGTAAAAATTATCCAAAGACAGTGATGTTAGCTTTCCCGAACGAGACATAACTCTCTCCCGCTGAGGTTCACAATGGCGAGTGAGACAGTGAGTTTTTCCCCAAGCAGAGTTTATTTCTCTTGCAAGCAGAAATTCAATCTCCAACAGAATTCATTATCACCAGCAACGAAAATTCATCCCCAGCTGAGTTTATTTCTCCGAATCAACAGATCTATCAACAGAGTATCTCCTCCCCAATAGAGTTATCCCCACAGAGTTATCCTCAGACAGGGTATCTTCTGGTAGAATATTCGCCAGCCGAGTGGATGTAAATCCCCATCTAGTCATCTTTGTTCATCATCCCCAACAGAAGTAGAGGAATCATGGTTTTTTACAGCAGTCAAGAATACCATATCCCATACTCTTCAAACAACAGTCAGGGATTTATTTTCCCGGACTCAGATTATTACGTCAGCATTTCATGTTCATACATCATGACATGTGCATACATTACATATAACATAACCTCAGTTATTTTGAGAACCTCATCACAATGCATCTCATGCATCACACATAACTAACCCTGTATTTCTTTCAGGAAAGACATTTATTATCAACAATTTCCAGCAGATCCATGATCAACACTCGAAGCTAAACAGAGTAATCATCGGTGCGACAGATGCAACTATCCAGGTTCCTTCTCACAACCCTACTATCCAGGATTTCATATCAAATTAACCCTACTATCCAGGTTCCTTCTCACAGTCCTACTGTGATACGGTGGGAGAACTGACTTGATGTTTTGCGTTTTGATTGCATTTGTGCGGATAGCAAGAGTCGCCATCGACTTTTCTTTTATCCAAAAGGAAAGGTAAAAAAGCACAGGAAAAACTTTTCGAGATTATTTCTCGGGTTCGGGGGGTAGATTATGAAAAGGGAAGGTATTAGCACCCTTTTCATCCATGGTTTTCCATGGGCTCTTAGTTACTCGTTTAGATCACTTGCTTTTATTTGACAATGTGCTTGTGGTGTGGGCTTTGAAAGTATTTTAGAAAATATCTTTGTAATGGTTCTCGTTTCTATAAGAACGCGTACAAAGTTTTTATTTCGAAAAGTGGTTCAAAGATGTGTTTGTGGATTGTGTTTTGGAAAATGTTTTGAAAAGATGTTTTGCAATGGTTCTCGTCTCTATAAGAACGTATACAAAACATTTTGTCTTTTGAAAGTGTTTTGAGATGAAAGTGTAGGTGCAAGAATGTTTTTGTTGTGAGCAAGCGAGTAACTAGGAGCGAATCTACCCACTCGAAAGGTCTTAAATGTTATTTTCTTTCTCCTTTAGACGTTTCTATCTTACCATTGATTTGGTAAGAAGCCCCATAGTTGGATGTGAAGGGACAGGCGCGGGACAATTTTACAGTCATCAAAAGCAACTTATGAGACGCTTTAGCAATTTTCGTAAGGGACGAGATCATTTTATTAAAGGCCACGTTGAGGGTCATCGAGGGACTACAATATTTTTTATCAAAGGGTCATTGCTAAAGCGTCCCATATTCGAGGGACATGACTGTTTTCGAGACAACAAGTGAGATTACCCTAGAGGTGCATGTGTGAATAATGTGTTTGATTTGCATGCATTTAGTCTTTGATTAGGGTGGCCTATTTGTTGGTTTTATCTTACCATACATCCTAGTTACTAACATTTGTATAAAGCAATAAAAATGCAGGAAATAAATATCCTACACTATTACAACCATATTGAAAGGCAAGAAAATTTAAAGGCAAAAACAAAATAAAAGAAAGGAAAATGAGCTCTTCGACCTAGGCAGTAGCACCCTTCGACTCAAATCTTCATGACCCCTTTCGAATCTGCCTTTTTTAGTTTCCTTCGACTGCTGGAGTGTTATCCAGTAACCTTCGACTGCAGGAGTGTTAGCCGGTAACCTTCGACTCACCCTTCTTTCTATTTCTTTCGACAGGCTTTAGGAGTCAGCATGGAATGCACACCTTTCGTTTCAAACTCTTTGATGTCCCCTTTGATTGCAGGAATGCAAAGCTCCCAAGTTTACATTTAGAGAAGGCTCCAATGTTTAGCCAGTCAAAAGATACAGGAAACCTGACTAAACTTGAAAATGAAACCAACAAGTGTAACTTTCGACAGCTACAAATCAGGGGTTAGCACAAGATTATTGGGAACCAGGATCCAAAGTCTAACTAGCCAGGGTGGAGACTCTCAGTTTACAAGCAGTGAGGGTCGAAAGCATGATCAACTTCCTAGATAGGGTATCTACATTTTCCTTTTATTTACATTCACAAATGATATATAAGTGAGCAAAGTTTTTAGTTTAGAGGAAAACATACCTCTTGAAGTGCTTAGTCGTAGGACTTGTAAGTGGCTTCTTCGATGATGGATGGAGCTTCACTGGAACCTTCCCGAAGCTAGTTTCGTTGCTGTTTTGTTTGGGCAGTCAGTTGTGGTTAACTATCTGGCAGTTGGGGATTGAGTCGAAAGGTTTTCTTATGTATGAAGGGATCTGAGTTGTTTAAAGTTTGAGTGTTTGAGAATGTTTGAGAATTTTTAATAGTGTTTGAGAGTTTTTGAGAATTTGGTGATTTCTTCACAAACAGAGTTTTTTCGACTATCAGGGGCCCCTAAAACGTCTGATGGAGGCTCTTATTTATAGATGAGTTTGGCTGAGGTTTGGGAGGTAAAACAAAAGAAATTTGAACAAATTGGGTATGTTATTCTTTTAGCCTTCGAGGTACAGTTTTTATATACCAATTTGGTGCAAATATGGGGGCAGCGTGGCAGGACTGGTTTGTAGCAGTTTTGGAGCATTGTGGCCAGTGCAACAGATTTGTACCTGATACTACTAGCATCTGGACTACTTTTCCTTTGTTTTAACCAACTGGCTCTAGCTTTCGACTAGACTTCTTTTCAGATAACAATACTTCTTTCAAAATGTCCTTCGAATGGACCACATATGCATCTTGCAATTCTTCAAATGGGTCACCAAGGTATAACCTTCGATTGGAAAATCCAGATATGTCATGGTATAGAGACTATGCATGTGTCGAAGGGAAGCTGCAGGAGGCCAGTAGGAATCCACCAAGTTCTGAGTCAAAGGACATCAACAGGGGGCTTTTCTCTCTTTGAGTCGAAAAAGGCTACTAGAGACTCTTCCTCTTGGAGTCAAAAAAGGATACAAGAGGCCCTTCCTCTTTGAGTCGAAGGAGGCTACCAGAGACTCTTCCTCTTTGAGTTGAAGGAGAATGTTCCAAAGGGAAACCAGACTCAGTCAAAGCTAAAATGGAGGAGCAACTTCTGTTAAAGTTAAGCACCAGTCAAAGCAAATTTATTTTCTTTGATTTTGTCAAAAGCAGTCAAACTTATCTGCTTTGCTCTTTCAATAGCTTCTTCCTTGACCTAATGCTTGAAAATCCGATATGATCCATGGCGACTTGAGCTGATCAAACCTTGTGCAGTTTTGGCCCAGTAGAAATCTTGTGAGGAGATTCTTGAAAAAAGAGAGAGGGCAAATTTTGGGGTACAACAGCTGCCCCTATTTAATCTTCTTGAACTTGAAAAACGAGATTGACGCATTTTTCGTTCGCGGCTTAAAAGTAGAAGATGATTGAACACTAGAGTGCCCAGAAATTTGCGCTTGATGATGCACTGGTTGATTGCATGAGGAAATGGGCTTAAAGATGCCATTTGGATAAGCAACGGAGAATTGTCGGAGATGGGCTTATAGATGCCATCCAAAGACGATTATTGATGGAAAGTTTGAACTCGATCTCTCTCTCTTATTTTTTTTTTGGGAAAATGAATCAGAATAAACCGTTGAGAGATTTATCTGAACCAGTGAAAATCTGGAGATGAATCAGAATAAACCGTTGAGAGATTTATTTGAACCAGTGAAAATCTGGAGACGAATCAGAATAAACCTTTGAGAGATTTATCTGAACCAGCGAAATAATCTGGAGACGAATCAGAATAAACCGTTGAGAGATTTATCTGAACCAGTGAAAATCTGGAGACAACTCAGAATAAACCATTGAGATATTTATCTGAACCAGTGAAAATCTGGAGACGAATCAGAATAAACCGTTGAGAGATTTATCTGAACCAGGGAAATAATCTGGAGACGAATCAGAATAAACCGTTGAGAGATTTATCTGAACCAGTGAAATAATCTGGAGACGAATCAGAATAAACCGTTGAGAGATTTATCTGAACCAGTGAAAACCTGGAGACGAATCAGAATAAACCGTTGAGAGATTTATCTGAACCAGCGAAATAATCTGGAGATGAATCAGAATAAACCGTTAAGAGATTAATCTGAACCAGTGAAATAATCTGGAGACGAATCAGAATAAACCGTTTAGAGATTTATCTGAACCAGCGAAATAATCTGGAGATGAATCAGAATAAACCGTTGAGAGATTTATCTGAACCAGTGAAAACCTGGAGACGGATCAGAATAAACCGTTGAGAGATTTATCTGAACCAGTGAAATAATCTGGAGATGAATCAGGCTAAACCGTTGAGAGATTTATCTGAATCAGTGAAAATCTGGAGACGAATCAGAATAAACCGCTGAGAGATTTATCTGAACCAGCGAAATAATCTGGAGACGAATCAGAATAAGCCGTTGAGAGATTTATCTGAACCAATGAAATAATCTGGAGACGAATCAGAATAAACCGTTGAGAGATTTATCTTAACCAGTGAAATAATCTGGAGATGAATCAGAATAAACCGTTGAGAGATTTATCTGAACCAGCGAAATAATTTGGAGATGAATCAGAATAAACCGTTGAGAGATTTATCTGAACCAGTGAAAACCTGGAGATGAATCAGAATAAACCGTTGAGAGATTTATCTGAACCAGCAAAATAATCTGGAGACGAATCAGAATAAACCGTTGAGAGATTTATCTGAACCAGTGAAATAATCTGGAGATGAATCAGAATAAACCGTTGAGAGATTTATCTGAACCAGTGAAAACTTGGAGACAAATCAGAATAAACCGTTGAGAGATTCATCTGAACCAGCGAAATAATCTGGAGATGAATCAGAGTAAACCGTTGAGAGATTTATCTGAACCAGTGAAATAATCTGGAGACGAATCTGAATAAACCGTTTAGAGATTTATCTGAACCAGCGAAATAATCCGGAGATGAATCAGAATAAACCATTGAGAGATTTATCTGAACCAGTGAAAACCTAGAGACAAATTAGAATAAACCGTTGAGAGATTTATCTGAACCAATGAAATAATCTGGAGACGAATCAGAATAAACCGTTGAGAGATTTATCTGAACCAGTGAAAATCTGGAGACGAATCAGAATAAACTGTTGAGAGATTTATCTGAACCAGCGAAATAATCTGGAGACGAATCAGAATAAACCGTTGAGAGATTTATCTGAACTAGTAAGAGTCTAGAAGAAATATTTTGTTATGTAGATGGTCGACCAGTCTTTTCTTGTTGAAAATCTTGGTCTGTTGGAAATTTGTTGATGATGATTTCCTGTCAAATGACTCTTTCCTACAAAAGGTGAAGAGTTAATTGTATGCAACGCTATGATGTATGCAATGCATGAGGTGATATTTGCCTCTCAAAATGAATAAGATTGCATGGTATGTACTTGAGTTGTTAATGTTATGACGTATGGATGCAAATGTGTGGAATTAAAGATTGTTTGTGCCGTAGCATTGCTGGAAGCGAGGAAAATAAATCCCTTTTGAAGCACTGATGGATGAGTTTCCAAATATAAACTCTGTTGTAGAAGGGAAAAGCCAGACACCGCTTGTAGACTTTGTGAAATTCTGTTGGGGAAATATGAGAAGCTAGGCAACTTACCAGGGAACCTCTGGAGTGGTAGTTGGAAGTTCTGCTTTGTCATGAATATGAGAACGCTTGATACCGACAGGTGGCATACTGGGGATATGTTAGCGATTCTGTAGTTGGATGTATTTGCTTTCGCTCTGGCTGGAGAAAGTACCTGCGGGGGTTTTATGGAATGGCTTATAGATATTATCCTATTTCTTAGAGTCATTAGTAACTGTCTTTCCATTTTTTTTTTGTTTATTTGTAACAATAATCACGTTCACATGCATATGTTCAAAAATAAATCATTGGACGTTTTTGTAAACAAGACACAGAAACAAAGAAAAAGAAAATAAATGGTTTTGCGTTTTCCAAAGGGGACATCTTTGTATTAACTTGAATAAGTATTTTTGTACAATGAGACGAGCATTCTAGCGAGAAAATATCGTCGTAAAAAATGAAAATTAATACAAGGGAAGGATAGCTATGTGAAATAATCCCATGGGGTTCCCATTCTATTATAGTCTTCATATATCTGAATGTCTTGTCCACTTGTCGCCTCGGCGAAGTCGATTGGATTGATTTAGAGCCATTTGAGTTGATTGGTCGACGCTGAAGATTGTCTGTCAGATGATCCAATGGGACATAGTCATACGCTTTAATCCCTAACTTTTTCCTGGACCGCCCTCTCGGGTTTTCAGCCCACCGGGATACCCTTTTTTGCCCAAGCCGCCCTTTCGAGTTTTCGACTTGCCGGGTGTACAAATTTTTTTTCCAACTTTCATCCCTTATTTTTGCCTGAACCCTTTTGGTTCTCCGGGAAGCCCTTATTTTTGCCTAGGCCAGTCAACCTAGCGGGTATTTGATCATGCGTAGTATCTTTTAACTATGTCTGTATTTACAGGGTGCAGGAGGTCGTCACCATCCATAGTGGTCAAGATCATTGCTCCACCAGAGAATATGCTCTTGATTACAAACGACCCTTCATATGTAGGGGTCCATTTGCCCCTGGGATCACCTTGTGGAAAAATGATATGCTTGATTACCAAGTTACCGACCCGATATACCTGACGTTTGACCTTTTTATTAAAAGCTTTGATCATGCGTTTTTGGTACATCTGACCATGACAGATAGCTGTAAGCCTCTTCTCATCAATCAAGTTTAGTTGGTCAAACCGAGTATGGATCCAATCTTCTTCATTCAAACCAGCATCCTTCATGATTCTTAGAGAGGGGATCTGGACCTCAATAGGCAAGACAACCTCCATGCTGTATACTAGAGAATAGGGTGTTGCCCCAGTTGATGTGCGAGCTGTGGTACAATACCCATGGAGAGAGAATGGTAGCATCTCATGCCAGTCTTTGTATGTGACTGTCATTTTCTGTATGATCTTCTTAATGTTTTTGTTAGCAGCTTCTACAACACCATTCATCTTTGGCTGATAAGGGGAAGAATTGTGATGCCGAATCTTGAATTGCTCACACAAAGCGATGATCATAGTGTTGTTTAGATTTGTGCCATTATCAGTGAGGATTCTCTCTGGGATGTCGTACCGACAGATGAGATTCTGTTTGATGAACCAGGCGACCACATTCTTAGTAACGGAAGCAAATGAAGCTGCCTCAACCCACTTTGTAAAATAGTCGATGGCCACTAAGATGAAGCGGTGTCCATTGGAGGTCGTTGGCTTGATTTCCCCAATCATATCGATTCCCCACATAGCAAAGGGCCAAGGAGCCGTCAAGAGGTTTAGAGGAACCGTAGGTACGTGCACTTTATCCGCATAAGTCTGACACTTATGGCAAGTCCGAGAGTGTTGATAGCAATCTGCCTCCATGGTAGACCAATAATAGCCTGCCCGTAGGATTTTCTTTGCCATCGTATGCCCGCTGGAATGGGTACCAAAAGTTCCTTCATGCAATTCAACCATGATCCTTTCAGCTTCAACCTTGTCTACGCACCAAAGTAAAACAGAGTCATGACTGCGTTTGTATAAAATGTTGTTACTAAGGAAAAACTTAGCCGAGAACCTTCTTAGGAACTTCTTGTCATTTACTGAAGTTCCTTCTGGGTATTCCTGAGACTCGAGATACCTTTTAACTTCATGGAACCAAGGTCGATCCACTACTTCTTCAGTACCGATCTCATGGCAGTAGGCTGGTTCATCCATCCTCTCAATGGTAATTTGAGGAGCCTTGTTATCCTAATTAAGTTTAAACATAGATGACATTGTAGCTAATGCGTCTGCTAGCTGATTTTCTTCTCGCGGGAAATGCTCGAAGGTAATCTTCTCGAAATGCGGCAGCAATGTCAACACATGTTCTTTATAAGGGATGAGGCTGGGGTGTTTGGTGTCCCATTCCCCTTTGATTTGACTGATGACCAAAGTTGAATCTCCAAATACATCCAAGTATTTGATCCCCAAGTCTATAGCAGCTTTGAGACCGAAGATGAATGCTTCGTATTCTGCCATATTGTTTGTACAGTTGAAGCAAAGTCTGGAAGTGAAGGGAGTATGACATCCTTCTGGAGATATGAGTACAACACCGATACCATTGCCAAGTGCGTTGGATGCCCCATCAAAGAACAGGGTCCATAGGGATCCTTGTTCAGGTCCGTCATATGGCCTGCCTTCTTCACAGTTGTCTAACATCATGATGTCTTCATCCGGGAATTCAAACTTCATGGACTGATAGTCTTCCACAGCTTGGTGAGCGAGGTGATCAGCCACTACACTACCCTTTATAGCTTTCTGGGTAGTATACTGTATGCCATATTTTTTCAGGATCATCTGCCATCTTGCTATTCTCCCAGAAAGAGCGGGCTTCTCAAAGATGTACTTTATCAGATCCATTTTAGATATCAATAAAGTAGTATGGGTCAGCATATACTATCTCAGCCGACGAGCAGCCCATGCCAGAGTGCAACAAGTTTTCTCGAGCAATGAATATCTTGTTTCACAGTCAGTAAACTTTTTGCTCAGGTAATAAATAGCATGCTCTTTTAGGTCAGACTCGTCATGCTGCCCCAGCACACACCCCATTGAGTTTTCTAAAACAGTTAGATATAAGATCAATGGACTTCCCTTGAAAGGTGGCAACAACACAGGAGGCTCTTGCAGGTATTCTCTGGTTTTTTCAAAAGCAACTTGGCATTCATCATTCCATTTGACTACTTGATCTTTCTTCAAGAGTTTGAAGATTGGCTCACAAGTAGCTGTCAGGTGAGAAATAAACCTGGCTATGTAATTCAGATGTCCCAATAATCCTCTGACTTCTTTATCAGTACGAGGAGACGACATTTCTTGTATCGCTTTAACCTTGGCAGGATCAACCTCGATACCCTTGTTGCTGACGACAAAACCTAGGAGTTTACCAGACCGTACTCCAAACGTGCACTTGTTTGGATTCAATCTTAACTTGTACTTCTTCAGCCTCTCAAACATCTTCTGTAAGATCAAGGTGCTCTTCTTCCGTATGCCATCTGGCTATCATATCGTCTATGTAGACCTATATCTCATGATGTATCATGTCATGAAATAAAGCTACCATGGCGCATTGATAAGTTGGCCCAGCATTCTTCAGTCCGAATGGCATGACCTTATAGCAGAAAGTGCCCCACTGTGTAACAAAGGTCATTTTATCCATATCCTCAGGCGCCATTTTTATTTGGTTGTAGCCCGAGAAACCGTCCATGAAGGAAAACACTTTGTATTGCGCCGTATTGTCAACTAGGATATCGATGTGGGGGAGTGGGAAATCATCTTTGGGGCTTTCCCTGTTTAAGTCTCTGTAGTCGACACACATCCACACTTTACCGTCTTTCTTGGGTACAGGAACAACATTGGCCACCCATTGGGGATAAGAAGTGACAGCCAAAAACCCGACATTGAATTGCTTCATGACTTCTGCTTTGACGCAGGATTCTTAGCTGTCACTTCTTACCCACAGTGGGTTGCCAATGTCGTTCCGGTACCTAAGAAGGTTGGCAAGGTACAAATGTGTGTGGATTATAGAGATCTGAACAGGGCAAGCCCCAAGGATGACTTCCCGCTTCCCCACATTTATGTTCTGGTTGAAAACACCGCGCAACATAAAATCTTCTCCTTCATGGATGGTTTCTCTGGCTACAACCAGATCAAGATGGCTCCTAAAGACATGGAGAAGAAAACCTTCATCACACAATGGGGCACCTTCTGTTACAAGGTGATGCCTTTTGGGTTGAAGAATGCTGGGGCAACCTATCAACGAGCCATGGTCGCTTTGTTCCATGATATGATTCACCATGAGATCGAGGTTTATGTTGATGACATGATAGCCAGGTCTCAAACTGAAGAGGAACATCTCGATCATCTACAAAAGTTGTTCGACAGGTTGAAGATATACAAGCTAAGGTTGAATCCGAACAAGTGCACCTTCGGGGTAAGGTCTGGTAAGCTTCTGGTATTCATCGTCAGTGACAAAGGCATTCAGGTAGACCCATCAAAGGTAAAGGCTATACGAGAAATGCCAGCTCCCCGCACAGAGAAGGAAGTTAGAGGTTTTTTGGGATGCTTGAATTATATTTCCCGATTCATTTCACATCTAACTGCTACTTGTGAGCCAATCTTCAAGCTTCTGAAGAAAGATCAAGTGGTAAAGTGGAATGATGAATGCCATACCGCTTTCAAAAGAATCAAGGAATACCTTCAAGAACCACCAATTCTGATGCCCCCAGTTGAAGGAAGACCTTTGATATTATACTTGACAGTGCTAGACAATTCAATGGGGTGTGTGCTGGGACAGCATGACGAGTCTTGTCGAAAAGAGCATGCAATATACTACCTTAGCAAAAGGTTTACCGACTATGAGACATGATACTCATTGCTCGAGAAAACTTGATGCGCTTTGGCATGGGCTGCTCGCCGACTGAGACAGTATATGCTGACTCACAATACCTTATTGATATCTAAGATGGACCCGATCAAGTACATTTTCGAGAAGCCCGATCTCTTCGGAAGGATAGCAAGGTGGCAAATGGTCTTAACTGAATACGACATACAATATACAACCCAAAAATAAAGGGGAGTGTATTGACTGATCATTTGGCTCATCAGGCCGTGGATGACTACCAGTCCATGAATTTTGAGTTCCCGGATGAGAAGATCATGTTAGTAATCGACTGTGAAGAACCTGGATCGGATGAAGGACCTGTGGAAGGATCCCAATGGTATATGTATTTTGATGGAGCCTCAAACGCACTGGGTAACAACATTGGCGCTGTAATCATATCTCCTGAGGGCTGTCATACTCCATTCACTGCCCGATTATGTTTCAACTACACCAACAACATGGCGGAGTATGAAGCGTGCATCATGGGCCTTCGAGCTTCTATTGACCTGAGGATCAAGTTCTTAAGTGTATTTTGGGATTCCGCTCTGGTGATAAGTCATATCAAAGGCGAGTGGGATACAAAGCACCCGAATCTCATCCCATACAAAGAGCATGTACTGACATTACTCCCACACTTTGAGGAGGTAACTTTTGAACATTTCCCACGAGAGGAGAACCAGTTAATGGACGCGCTAGCTACCATGTCTTCTATGTTCAAGGTTAGTTGGGACAACGAAGCTCCCCGAATCACCATTCAGAGGTTAGATGAACCAGCACACTGCTATGAGATTGATACCAAAGAAGTCGCAGACAAACCCTGGTTTCACGAAGTCAAAAGGTATCTCGAAGTTCAGGAGTATCCCGAAGGGGCATCCATCAATGATAAGAAGTTTCTGAGAAGGTTTGCTGCAAAGTTCTTCCTCAGTAATGGAATCCTCTATAAACGCAACCATGAATCCACACTACTACGATGTGTAGACAAGAGCAAAGCAGAGAGGATCATGACAGATCTACATGAAGGCACCTTTGGAACCCATTCTAGTGGACACACCATGGCTAAGAAGATCCTACGGGAAGGATACTACTGGTACACTATGGAAGCCGATTGTTATCAGCACTCTCGAACTTTTCATAAGTGCCAAATTTACGCTGATAAGGTGCACGTGCCTCCATTCCCCTTAAATGTTTTGACAGCTTCGTGGCCCTTTGTAATGTGGGGCATTGACATGATCGGAGAGATCATACCTACTGCGTCTAACGGGCATCATTTCATTCTGGTGGCTATTGATTATTTCACGAAGTGGGTTGAGGCAACTTCCTTTGCTACAGTAACCAAGAACGTCGTATTATGGTTTATCTGACACCATCTGATCTGTCGATATGGTGTACCAGAGAGAATTATTACTGACAATGGTATGAATCTCAACAAAACAATGATCACCGAGCTCTGTAAGCAATTCAAGATACACCATCATAACTCTTCTCCCTACCTGCCGAAGATGAATGGGGCTGTTGAAGCTGCTAACAAGAACATCAAGAAGGTTGTACAGAAGATGACGGTGACATATAAAGACTGGCATGAGATGTTACCATTTTCTCTTCATGGGTACCGTACCTTAGCACGGACGTCGATAGGGGCAACACCATACTCTCTGGTATATAGCATGGAGGCAGTCCTACCCATCGAAGTCCAGATACCTTCTCTCAGGATTATGAAGGATGCGGGTCTGAACGAAGACGACTGGATCTGAACCCGACTTGATTAGTTAAATATAATCGATGAAAAGAGACTTACTGCTATCTGCCATGGTCAAACGTATCAAAAGCGAATGATCAGGGCTTTTAACAAGAAAGTTAGACGCCAAGAGTATCAAGTCGGGGATTTGGTGATCAAGCGCATCATACTGCCGCAAGGTGACCCCAGGGGTAAATGGACTCCCACATACGAAGGGCCATTTATGGTAAAAAAAACGTTTTCTCGGGTGGAGCCATGATTCTAAACACCATGGACGGCGACAACCTTCCTCACCCTGTCAATGCGGACATAGTGAAAAGATACTACGCATGATAAAAGACCCGCTAGGTTGACTGGCCTAGGAAAAAATAAGGGCTTCCCGGCGAACCAAAAGGCTTCGGGAAAAAATAAGGGATGAAATTGAAAAAAAATCTGTACACCCGGCAAGTCGAAAACCTTAAAAGGAGACTTGGGCAAAAAGGGGTATCTCGGTGGACCAAAAACCCGAAAGGGCGGTCCAGGAAAAAGTTAGGGATGAAAAGCGTATCACTATGTCCCATTGGATCACCCTGCGATCTGACCTCAGTATCAACTGTCAAACTCAAACGACATCAATCAATCTAATCAGCTTCGGATAAGCAGCAAAGTGAGGAGACGCTCGAAGGCATAGTGGAAATAGCAGACTTGAAACCCAATGGGATTGTTGCACATAGCTGTTTTCTTTTTGCTGTACACAATACTGTATATCTTTCATTTTTACGACATCGTTCCCTTACTAGAACGTCAGCCTCTTTATACAAAACACCTATTACAAGCCAACTTCAAAAATCAATACAAGTCATTTTCACAAGAAACTTCAGTTTGTTTTTCTTTTTCTATCTTGTTTTGCAAGAACGTCCATTGATTTATTCTTGATATATGCATTTGAAAATAATTGCTGCTCATAAATATTTACATAAGAAACAAAAGACAAATTCTCGTAATTCCAGAAACAGAGAAAAACAAGAAGTGCCAAACCCTACGGTTACTCTGCCCAGAAGGTACAGGGATAGAGCCAGCTTGGGAAACATAACTGTTGTTACATACACTCCCCATAGAGTAAGAGTATCCAAAGGCATTGATGTCAGCTTTCCCTAAGCAGGGCATAACTATCCCTTGTCGAGGTTCATAATTGCAGGCGAGTCAACAATTTTCACCTCCCCAAGTAGGGTCTATTCCTCTGGGTATGAAAGCTCAATTTCCAACAGAGCTCAACATCTCCAGCAACGGAATTTCATCCCCAGCTGAGTTTATTCCTCCAGGTCAGGAGGTCTACCAACGGAGTATCTCTTCCTCTAAATTGGTCCCTGCAGAGTTATCCTCTAGCATCTCCTCTCGACAAAATATTTATTCTCCAGCAGCAGTCAGGGATTTATTTTCCCAGACTCAGATGTGTCACAACTAGCATCTCGTGTCCATACATCATGACATGCGCACACATATATCACATACAACATAATATCATTTATTTTGAGAACATCATCTCACCCTACATTTCATGCATCGCATATAACTAACCCTTATATCCTTTCAAGAAAAGAGGATTAGCTTCAACAAATCCAACAGTTATACAGATTACACCTACAGACGACTAACGGAAACTCAGTTCCCGAAACTAAGTAGGTCGACTAATCTACATGATCAAGCGGAGTAACTCTACTACCCAGGTTCCTTCACCAAGCCCTGCTATCCAGGCTTTCATTTCGAAACAACCCTACTACCCAGGTTCCTTCATCAAGCCCTACTATCCAGGCTTTCATTTCGAAGTAACCCTACTACCCAGGTTCCTTCACCAAGCCATACTATCCAGGATTTCATTTCGAAGTAACCCTACTACCCAGGTTCCTTCACCAAGCCCTACTATCCAGGCTTTCATTTTGAAGTAACCCTATTACCCAGGTTCCTTCATCAAACCCTACTATCTAGGCTTTTATTTCGAAGTAACCCTACTACCTAGGTTCCTTCACCAACCCCTACTATCCAGGCTTTCATTTCGAAGTAACCCTACTACCCAGGTTCCTTCACCAAGCCCTACTATCCAGGCTTTCATTTCGAAGTAACCCTACTACCCAGGTTCCTTCACCAAGCCCTACTACCCAGGTTCTTTCACCAAGCCCTACTACCCAGACTTTCATAAAGAAGTAACCTTACTACCCAGGTTCCTTCTCCCTTACCTCCAAACAACCGTTTGTAGCACTGTGAGTCCAGACCCGACCAAATACGTCCAGTTTCACATTTCCCCAGTAAGTCGCTGCACAACCTGGACCCTGACCAGGTATACATTCTACTTTCACTTCCTCAGTCAGAAGATAATTCCCCAGTAGAGTAATGAACAATCGAAAATCCTGGACTTTACTTTCCAGTGCATAAATCAACATTCCCCAGCAAAGTCCCCTCAACAGCAAGTACATGAATTATCGCCAAGGAATCTCTTACACAACCGATCTTTTCCAGATGGCATCTATAAGCCCATTCCCGACATCACCAATCAGCAATCCTACATGCGAGTGAAAATTTATAGGCACTCTAGTGTTCAATCATCTTCCACCTTCAGATCATAAAAGGCATACTAGCCAATCTACATCCTCAGGCTTAAGAAGATTGAACAGGGGAAACTGTTGTACCCCAAAATTTTCCCTTTCATTTCTCAAAATATCATCCTGGACTCTCAGGCTTGCTTCTATCAAGTTTCAAGTTTTGAATTACAACTTTTCAAGAAAATCATCCACAAGGGCAAAATGGTCAAAAGCATATTGAAAAGTCAAACTTGGACTCTTAGATAAAAAAACCAAGTCCAAGAATCATATTTCATCAAGGCATGAAATTGGTTCATCAAAAAAATTAGAAGTCAGAAGTTACTTTGAAAAAAAAATCAAGTTTCTAAAACATTTAGAAAATTTTCTAAGTATGATACTTCAGAACTTTTGAGCCAGCCTCTACGCAAGTGCAGTCAGAAGTTGCAAACACGGTTCAGAACATGACGCTTCAATCAGAACATATGGAAGCAATGTTCTCCAGTCATAACATGCCCCTTCAGCATTTGGAGGTTACGTTTTTGATCTTTTACGATCAGAACATCACCAAATCTCAAGACCTTGTTTAAACAACCTGCTGCTCTGCTACAGTGCAATACTCTAACCAGCAGTTAATCCAGTCCACGCCTGAATTCTCCCAAATCCTGTATTTACACCAAATACAAAAAGCTGTGATCAAAAAGCAATGGAACAGTGTGCCCAAAAAGTTTAAATCCCATTTGTTTTCCCCCCAAAACCACAACAAATTCACCTATAAATAAGTTGCTCCATCACACTTGCAAGGGGCTGGCTTTTGGAGAGAGAATCATCAAAAGAGAGAAAAGAAAGTTGTGATACCTCCATAAAAAATCCATAATTCTTAAAATAGAAAACCAAAACCCTTGTTCTTCCCTTGAAGTAAAAGAACTTGGTACTTTCTCTTTCGTTTCTCTTGCTGACTCCAGAATATCTGAAGGCAGCAACTCAAGTCCCAATCACATGCTCCAGGTTCAAGGTAAGTCTCCTTGACTCTGCATCTTCTCATTTAAAACATCATTAAACATGTAAATATCATAGTATTGATGTTGTTCATATCACTGCGTAAGTAGAAAAAACTGTGGATCAGAACTTCTTGATTAAGGCTAGACTCAGGACCAGGATCAGAACTTCCATAAACTGTTGTGCTTTTATCCTCCTGATTTGTTGTTTGCTGAAAACTGAATAAGTTATCATTGTACTGATTGATATAAGGAAAGAGTTGAAATGTAACACAGAACTTCTATTTTTCACTCACCATTGTAACACATAGAACTTCCATGATTCACTCACTGTTCTAACACATCACAAAACTTCTGAGTTCTCCCTACATGTCAAACATACTGAACTTCTGATGTTTCCACTCGTTGTTTTTACACACTCAGAGTTTATGATTTTTACATGCTGACAATACACTGAATTTCTGGGGTTTACTCACTATTTTAGTGTAATACAGAACTTCTGACTTGTAGTCCACTGTCTGAATACCACCCAGAACCTTTGTGTTTCCCCTCTAATGTTCCTTGCACGACCTCATAGTTTGCCAACTCAGAACTTCTGATACCCACTGACGTCTCCTACTGAGTCACAATGCTCTTGGCTTCAGAACTTCTGATTCCGTTTGTTTTGCTTGTAGCAGCACGCTGGTCTTATATCTCATTTATTTTCCTTTTTTATCACTTTCAACATTAAAACTCTTTTCATCAATATAAAAGGCATAAAAATATTTTCTTTTTTTACTAAGCTAATTCATTCCCCTTTTTTATTCATCAACACAAAAAACCTTTTTTTAAACAAGGTCCCTTTTCTTTCTTGCATTATTATTTCAATATGGTTGTAATAAATAATTAGGATTTATTTTCTTGCAAACCCCCATTCTTAAATTTGTACACCCCATCCCCCCAAATGATTGTAATAGCATAGAATCCTTACTTTCCTCACTTTTATTACTTTCATACATTGTTAGTAACTAGGGTGTGTATGGCAAGATATGAAATCAACAAATAGATCACCCTAATCAAGACTAAATGCGTGCAAACAAACACACTTGCACACTAACACCCTTAGGGTAATCCCACTTTGTTGCCTATCGGAAAAATAGTCATGCCCTTCAAACATGGGAATTTTAGCAAAAGACCCTCGATAAAAGATCATAGTCCCTCGATGACCCTCGATGTTGCCTCTGGTAAACGATCTAGTCCCTAAAATGACATTGCTAAAACGTCTCATAGGTTGCCTTCTATGACTATACAAACGTCCTAACGTCCGTCCCTTTACATCCAACGATGGGGATTCTTACCAAAACAATGGTAAGATAACAACATATAAAGGAGGAGGAAAAGAACATCTAAGACCTTTTGAGTAGGTAGATTCGCTCCTAGTTTCTTGCTTGCTCACAACAAATAACATTTTTATACATCCACACTTTCATTTTGAAAACATTTTTGAAAAACAAAACTTTGTACGCGTTCTTATAGAAACGAGAGCCATTACAAAGGAAACCCTTTTCAAAAATAACTTTCAAAAAACACATTCCACAAACATCTTTTTGAACTATTTTCAAAACAAACACTTTGTATGCATTCTTATAGAGACGAGAATCATTACAAAGTCACATTTTTAAAATACTTTTAAAACCCACATCACAAAGCACATTTCAGGAAAAAAAGCAAGTGATCTAGTGAGTAACTAAGAGCCCATGGAAAACCATGGATGAAAAGGATGCTAATACCTTCCCTTTTCATAATCTACCCCCCAAACTCAAGAAAACATCTCTAAAGGTCTTTCCTGTGCTTTTTCACCTTTCCTTATTGGATAAAATAAAAGTCGGTGGTGACTCTTGCTAAACCGTAACACTTGCGAATACAAACGCAAAACAAACCAAGTCAGTTCTCCCACCGCATCACATGTACAAATGAGGGGTTTAAGGAGTATGCACAAAAATGGAGAGATTTCGCTGGTAGGGTCCAACCACCGCTCACTAACAAAGAATTAATTGACATGTTCATGGGTACATTGACTGGCCCATTTTTCAACATATTAATTGGAAGTTCCTCATTTGGCTTCACCGAGTTAATACTGACCGGTGAAAGGGTAGAAAGCGGTATTAAGAGCGGAAAAATCCAAATGATGTCTGCTTCCACTTCCAACACTGCAAAGAAACCTTTCATTGGAAAGAAAGAAGAAAATGTTGTGTATGGGGCAAGGGCCCATGCCAAGAAGGATCATCGACCTTCTATTAATGCTGTGTTAATATCCAACCATCCGTCTTCTCAAAGACAATCCTTCAACAAGCAATGACCCGAAATTCCATGAAGAAAACTCAAAATGATTAGCATGTCACTGTCCCAAGCCTTGCAACATCTGTTGAAGGCCAATCTAGTGACACTGCGTGATCCACCATCCAATCCGAACACTTCATCACCTAAATACAATCCAAGTGCCAAGTGTGCATATCATTCTAACATCCCTGGGCATGAAAATGATAAGTGATGGGCTCTAAAGAATAAGATTTAGGATCTGATAGACAATAAGACAATTAACTTTGATCCACCAGCTACTCCTAATGTAATAACCGCACCGATGCCATACCATGGAAAAGTGTTAATGCAGTTGATGATACCACTTTCGTTTCCTTCATTGAAGATTTAACAACTCCATTAACTATCGTGAAGGTTAACTTCTTAAAAGCCGGGGTTTTCCCTGGCTATTCTAAAGATTGTGTCTACTGTGATCAACAAGTGAGTGGGTGCAAGCGATTGAAGGAAGGTGTGCAACGCTTGATAAATAGTTGTGAAATTCTGTTTGAAAAGATTCCTGCCATCAAGAGTTTGACGAACATAATTGGAGACCTGTCTGTGATGAAAATTTCCAATAAGACTTTTAGGATCCCCTCAAAGGGTCCTATTAGGATTTCAAATGAACCAACCATCGCCCCTTTAATAATCACTGCTGCTGGGCCCATCCCCTATTCCTCTGGCAGAGCAGTTCCATGGAACTATGGTGCTGATGTTTATTACCACGAGATAAAACAATATTCTTGGATCGCCGAAAATAAAGCTGATGTCACCAACATCGCCGGTTCTAGTAAAGTAACAAGAACAGGGAGGATCTTTTCCCCTGCTATTTCACCACCCGTTGCTACAATAATTCACGTCCTCATAACCAATAACAAGTCTAGTACCAACACCAAAGACAAAGAAATAGAAGGTGAGCCTGCTAGGATAGAGGCACCTACTAAAGAGGCTAATGCTGAAAAACCTTCCAATCAAGAGATGGAGGAAATATTAAAAATCATAAAGAAAAGTGACTTTAAAATAGTGGAGCAGCTAGGGAAGACCCCTTCCAAAATTTCCATGCTGTCATTATTACTGTTGTTGTACCCCAAAATTTGCCCTCCCATATTCATCAAGAATTGTCAAAGTCAAGGTCACAAAATTCCCCCAGGGTTGTGCAGCTCAACTGGCTCTTATACAGTCAAAACTAGGGTTTGAGTTCTGGTCAAGCAAATGAACTTTTCAAAGGCCCAATCAAGTCTCATGTGCCTACAAAGATGGTCAAATATCCTCATGTCAAGTTTCAAGGCATTCAGCTCAAAATTGCACAGTCAAAACCCTAGATTGCACTACAGTCAACTGTAGGGGCAAAATGGTCATTTGGCAGTCAAAAGTTCAAATTTTTGGTCAACATATCATTTTGAAGCCACAAACATCATTTGATCAATGCTTGATCATGATTCTCAAAATTTGGCTCAGAAATCATCAAAGGTGCAAAAGTTGCTATATTTGGACAACTGAAAAAGTCAACTGAAATTGACCAGGGCATAACTTTCACATGGATTATCAGAAAAATTCCATCCAAAGCTCATTTTGAAGAGAAAGACATTTCCTACAATTCATCTTCATGTTCCAAGTCCAAGAAATGTTCTCACAAAAAGTTATCAATTTCAACATTATAGGTCATTTTCAAAAGTCAACAAAAAGTGACTTTAAGTCAAAGGCCATAACTTGAGATTGGTAAATCAAAATGACATGGGACCAAAGCCATTGGTTAAAGGACTCAAAGACCTTTCCAAAATGTCCAAGAACATGTGAAAAGCTTGAAAATTGACCAAGTTATGCCTTGTGGAAGTTGGGAAATTTTTAGGAATTTTGAAAAGTCAACTTTGATGCAAAAGGCCTAAAAATGCAAATGGGCCTATTTTCCTTCCAAATTTCTTCATGCCAAGCCTATGCACGACCACTAGGCCCAAAGGGAAGTATTCTCATATTTTTTAATTATTTATTTGAATTAATATTAATTTATATTCATTTAAATGATTTTAATATATGAAAAATATCAAACTAACCTAAAAAATCTTTTTATGCACATTATAAGGTCAATATTTCGTGCTTAATTGATTAGGGCAAGTTTTGATGAGATTGGATCATGATTGAACACAAAAGCCATGGAAAAAGATTCAAAAGGATATTAACAAAATCAAATATTGGAAATCATCAATGCAAGGATTTTGTCTAGCTTTCTTGACCTAAAATCATTCTATACATATTCAAGATGAAAACCTAATGCTCTAGAGACTGGAGGCTGCGCTGAAAAACCTCATACAAACTTGCAAAAAATTCTCAAAAAGCATAAAAACTGAAATCTGATTTCAAGGTTCTGGGGCGATTCAAGGTTCCATTCTCGTTTCAATAGCTTCCTTGGACAATTCTGAAGGTGTTCCAATCACAAACAATAACAAAAGCGCAAAGAATTGGTATCCACAAGTCCCACTGAACCAAGAAAATATTGAAATCGCATCTCATGATTTAAGCATCTTCTTGCATTTTTGCTTGTATATTATTACTCCTTATGAAGTTTCTGTACTAACCATATAACTTAATTGAGTTTTCATGCGTTTTATGAAGAGTTGCCATTGATACACCTTAGGGTTTCAGAGATAAAAAATTAGGGGTTTACTCCTATGGAAAAATTGGGATGCGAGATTGGCACCATGAGAATCAGAAGCTTCCAACAAGTTCATTGAGGGGGTCGCGCCTAATTTATATTGGGACATGACCTAATCGCTATTTTTTTGAAAACGGCTTTAGACCACGCCCAGAAAACCGTGGCCATATGCTTATGTTTCAGGGAAGGACGAGGACGAAGACTGCGTGGCAACGTGTGATAGGTGGATTCAAACTGCGCGCGAAATTCCAAGGGCATTAGCATTTTCTTCTTATAATATTTGCCGTTTATTATATATTAAACATAACTAAAGTGCTTCAGTGGCAGGTGTCCTCGTTTGCAAGGTACAAGACCTGGGTTCGAGTCCCAGGTCTTGCATAAAGTCCATATTATTTTTCTATGACTAATCCCATGCAGGCCTAACGTGAACATTCACCATGCACACTCAATATCCACCAGCCTTGTGTCCTGGAAAGCAAATCAAGGGCTTAAGTTCAAGGAACATACCCTAGACCAGTCAACGTGTCATACTGGATACAAAAGGTCAACGAAGAATGAAATTCAATTGGGCCAGATTACCAAATTTACACCTCCAGTTTTGGGGACAACACCCCCACCCTGGTTTGATTATTTGTTTTTATTGTTTTAATTATTATATTATTTTTATTGCTTTAATTAATTAACTTATTTTTTTCTATAAAATATAAAAAACATTAAAAAATGCAGAAAATACACAAAAACATAAATATTTACACTAATTATTTTCATGAATAAATTAGAATATAAAATGTTTAGTTTAATTAGGTTTTAATTCCAATTTCTTTTTAATAAAAATCCAAAAAATGTAGAATTAGGTTAATTGCTATTTTTTATTACTTTTAATATTTTTCCCCTCTTTTTTTTTAGAATAGTAATTATTATTTATTTATTTATTTTCCTATTTAAATTGTACATAATGAATTAGGTTAATTTAGATCTTATTTTAATTCTTTCTTAATAAATAAAAAATATTAGAATTAGGGTTTGCTTCTTAATTTAATTTTAATTAATTCTCCTTTTTTCTCATTAAATCAAAAATACAAAATATCAAAAACATTTAATTTCCTTTTTTATTATCAGTTAATTTTTGATGCTCATTAACTTTTAATTATTTGCAAAAAGGGTCCAACGCCCGTATTCATAATTTTGTTAAATTTCGCGCATTTATTTTATTGCTTATTCTAATTTTGTAAATATCCCCAAAGCCATGTAATTTACTTTTCGCACTTTATTTCTTCGCATTATTTATTTTTCCGTTAAATCGGGTCCTGGAAATTTTGGCGATGTGGGCCCGCGCCTTTGTAATAGTCGTAGATTTATCTTTTCCGCACTCCTAACTGTTAATTGAGCATGAAAGAATGAATACCTAATTAAAATCAAGCGTAGCAAACGACGAACATGACAAGATAAATAAACTGAAACATGACACACAATTCGCACACACCACCCCTAGGGTACGCCTCACTGTTGCCTTGCCTCGAAAGGTGGTCGTCGAGTAGAAAACGTCTTAGTAAGTCCTCATGATCCGGGAACCTGGCATGAGGGTAGCTTCTAAGGTGTCTTCCTATTGCTCTGGTGATCACCATGTCCCGAACCTCGAATTGACCCGAACACCTCCAACGGTGGTGCTACCTACCTCTCAATGGTGGGATGGCACTACTTTTAAGGACATCTACACAGACGAATTCCTTAGGGTAGGTAGGTTCTCAAGGATACTTGCTCTAATTTCAAAAACAAATCAAAAAATCTTTTCACACCAACACATTTTCAAAAGCTTTCAAAGCAAAACTTTTCAAACACTCTGACGTACGAGTCGAACTGAAATTTTTCAAAGAAACCTTTTAAACCCACATTGAAAAGCAAACAAACAATTTGAAAACACATTGAGCAAGTATCTAAGAGCCCATGGATAACCATGGATAGAAAGGGTGCTAACACCTTCCCTTTCTATAACCTACCTCCCGAACCGAGAGCAATCTCTTTAAAGGAATTTTTCTGTGCTTTTGTCCTTCCAAATTGGAGAAAATAAAAGACGGTGGCGACTCTTGCTTCCGCGACATTTCGCGAACCAGCGTTAAACAGTCAGTTCCAGATCCACCGATCACAGAACTGGCGACTCTGCTGGGGACTTAAACTTAAAGTGAGGTGTACCTTAGGGTTAGTTCATAACTGTGTTTTCAATTGTATTGACTTGTCTGCTTTAAATTTGTGGGTTGCATGGGAGTTACATAGATCCTAACCCGGATCTGGGAATACCCTGTTTAGGTAGCATAAGCTGTGAGGGACCTGTCCGGCGTAGACCGACACAGGTGAAACAGTGGCTACGTTGGTGTGGCATCTTGGTCTGTACCGATATCCCTTGTGTTGCAACGAGGAGAATATGGGTCTTCTGAGGAGTCATTAAGCACCAACAACCTTAGAACCTTAAATGACCCAACTTGGCCAATAGAACAGTAGCAGTATGCTACACCCATTGAGGCTAAACTCTCGTGATGGTTCTGGCTGCAAGAAAAGATTGCGATGCTGGAGTTATGACCGATTGAGGGTAGTCAGTGATATTGGGATCCTCTAGAACCTGGTTACTTCTGATAGGACATGTCTTAACCAACAAACTGAAAGAGGGTAATACCCAGACCTCATGCTGGCCTAAACTCTAAGGGCTTTTCTGGTGTGACTTGCGTGCCTTCGTACTTGACTACTTGCATGCTTGTTATCTGACCCTTGATGTCTTACAGGTTTTGTTCATAGTCCTTAATTGGGACTTATAACCGGATGTACTAACCCCTTGCAGGTCCTGTTTATAGTCCTCAATTGGGACTCATGATAGGTTTTACTTAGGTTTCTTGCAGGTTTGTTCATAGTCCTTAATGGGGACTTATAACAGGGTGTACTAACTACTTGCAGGTCTTGTTTATAGTCCTTAATTGGGACTCATAACAGGGTACTAAGTTTCTTGCAGGTCTTGTTTATAGTCCTTAATTGGGACTCATGACAGGTTTTACTTAGGTTTCTTGCAGGTTTGTTCATAGTCCTTAATGGGGACTTATAACAGGGTGTACTAACTACTTGCAGGTCTTGTTTATAGTCCTTAATTGGGACTCATAACAGGGTACTAAGTTTCTTGCAGGTCTCGTTTATAGTCCTTAATTGGGGACTCATAACAGGGTTACTAAATCTCTCGCAGGTCTTGTTTATAGTCCTTAATTGGGACTCATAACAAAGTACTGAATTTCTTGCGAGGTCTGTTTGTAGTCCTTAATAAGGGCTCATAACAGGATTTACCTACGTCACCCCATGCATAGCATGACATCATACCATTGCATACATCCTAACCCATTTCAAGGATCTCAAAGGCTTGTGATGCAGGTCATGATGAACCAACTGTCTAGCAAGGGGCAAAGAGGATTTATTTTCCTCTAGCCAAGGTTGTCAGGGGCTATGACCCACTGGATATGGTGAGCCTTTGACCCTTGATGAAGGACTCTCAACAATATGCAGTGCCTTCAGTCAAGCTACCGGTTCCAAATGCTAACAAAGTTTCTCTGTTTACCCGGCGAGATCCTTGAAATCATTGCATGCATATCATACATCTCATTGCATTGCAGGTATCCCTTCGACAGGTTGCTTACCCTTCTCCGCTGTTTATTTCAGCCGATCGTCATGAATCCTGAATCATCAGCCGAGCAGACTATCAAGGATCTTCAGGCTCAGAACGCCCAGTTCCAAGAGCTGATCATGACTTTGACCCAGGGGCAACAAGACCTGAAGGCTCTCCTTTTGAAGAAGGACAAGAAAAAGAAGAGGACTGTTCTGTTCAGCCCTAGACGCAGATCTGGGAATACGCCGCAAGTTGAAACTGAGAGGACAACCCCATCTGTGGGAAAAAGCAGTCATCAAGAGGAAAGGGTGCCCAGTCCAGAGGTCTCTGACAATGAAACAGATTTCGACGACGAACAGTACCCTCCGGCTGAGGACAAGTACAAACAGTTGGAGGATAGGCTGAATGCTATGGAGACCCAACAAGTACCTGGGCTGGATCTTGGAGATTTGGGTTTGTCAACTGGTGTGGTTATTCCCCGCAAGTTCAAAGCACCATCCTTCTCGAAGTATGACGGGGCATCTTGTCCCAAGCTGCATTTAAGGTCCTATGTTCGGAAGATTCAGCCATATGCGGTGGACAAGAATTTATGGATCCACTTCTTCCAGGAGAGTCTTTCAGGGACTCATCTCGAATGGTTCTATCAGCTGGATGGGACCAAAGTTCGTAACTGGGAGGAGTTGGCCACTGCTTTCTATAAGCAGTACCAATATAATGTCGACCTTGCTCCTACGCGTACCCAACTCCAGGGTATGTCGTTAGGGTCAAGTGAAGGCTTTAAAGAATATGCGCAGAAATGGAGGGATCTTGCTGGAAGGGTACAACCACCTCTGACTGATCGGGAACTTGTGGATATGTTCTTGGGGACCTTGTCTGGTCCATTTTATAACCACCTGATTGGGAATTCGTCTGCTGGATTCACAGATCTTATCTTGACTGGGGAGCGAATAGAAGCTGGTATCCGGTCTGGGAAAATTCAAGAGGCTGCACCTTCTGATAGAAAGCCTCATCATGGAAAGAAAGAATCCAATGCTGTGCACGGTAAAAAGAGCCGTCATGAGGCAGGGGCAATCCAAATCTCCAATCCCGGACCTGCTCAACAAGGACAGGGGCAACAGCGAAAGGAGAAACGGCAGTATACCAAACTCAACATGTCGCTGGATCAAGCACTGCAACAACTGTTGAAGACAGGGCTGATCACTTTAAGGGCTCCTCTCCGGAATCCGAACACTTCTGCACCCAACTATCATCCCAACGATAGGTGCGCATATCATTCAGATAGCCCGGGGCATACTACAGACAATTGCTGGCCTCTCAAGAATAAAATTCAAGACATGATCGACGCTGGGGAGATTCAGTTTGAAGTGTCTGAGACTCCGAACATAATCACTGCTCCATTGCCCAATCATTGAAGACCTTTTGTTTATTTGAATGTTTTGAGTTGTACTTTTCTTTGCTTATACAAACAATTAATGTCATAGCAAACTCTTTTATGTTATCAATGCATCGCATACGTCTGTTTTGGAAATTAATACAATTATTTTCATTATGTTCAAATATCTTTTCATATTTTTTTTTTCTGATGTCAACTCTCGGTTAATAATTCTGAGCCTCTTGAGGGAGGATGACGAAAATGATACCACAATCATCACAGTATGCTTTTGAACAGACCCCGCTGATGAGGTACAGGCATTGTTTCAATCCCTAAACACTGGAGTTATAAGGATGATAATCCCTCGTCAACCCATCTGAGCCAAAGAAGTAGGAGTTTTTCTTTTCGAAATTTAAAACCCTTAATCATAACCTGGGGCAGGGTAGTCTCTCAGTTGATCCAAGTGCATAACGAATGGCACCAAAGAGGTCCTTACAAAACAAAGAAAGACCGTGATGGTTCCGAATAATCAATAAAGAAAGGCAGTCATTATCTTTCAAAATAAAAAACCCATTAAGTCTAAACCTACAAAGGGGACTTATGAAACTGGGGCATCCCGCTAACTGTAATTCCAAAAAGGAAACAGTTCAGGCAAAAAAAAAGAAAGGGATAATAGAAATCAAGAAAGAGGTCTCACAAACCCTCAACCAAAGCAAAAAATGACTGCCTATTCAAAATAAGTTACCAATATCCGAATCATCACCGGAAAATCAGAGCAAAGACTCAAATAAGGTCTAACGCACGATCAACTTAGTTTAGGTTTGGAGAACATCACGAAGAGCGGGTGGGTACAAATAAAATTTGAGCCTTTATCCTTTGTTTCTTAAACCATGAACCAGGCCACGTTATAACCCTTAAAAGTCCTAGCTGAAGCATGGGTTAATTCGAAAGCATACTGTTACGAAGGTATCCTGACTCCTGAAGGCCTACGGTAAAATACGGAGTTGACATCACGTTTTACAAACATTCACTTGTTTTATGAAAAGATGCATTTTCAAAAATCTTCAAGACAGACATGAGCTTGGCATTTTTAACATAATTTTGTTTGCATATGACTTTTCGTTTGAACAGCAGGGAAATTCGCACGAGAAATACCTAATGAACAAAAGCACTTCCAATCAAGGGGCATGGCATGACTATTGCCCATCATCTGGGGCAGTTAAGTCAAGATTCGGAGCATCTCTCAAAAGGCCAAATAGCCTGGGGGCAAATCTCCGCTTGAGTCACCTGGGGCACTCCAGCAATAAATCTTACCTAATCAAGCACCTTCTGGTAATATGGCAACACAAACAGCCAGGGGCACCTCCCTGCATTCTAAGAACATGGACAGAGTCGGAAAATACTATGCAAAATCAAAGACCCGCTAGGTTGACACACCTAGGCAAAAATAAGGGCTTCCCGGCGAACCAAAAGGGTTCGGGCAAAATGAAGGGATGAAATGAAAAATCTGTACACCCGGCAAGTCGAAAACCTGAAAAGGCGGCTTGGGCAAAAATGGGTATCCCGGTGGACTGAAAACCCGAAAGGGCGGTCCAGGCAAAAGTTAGGGATTAAGGCGTACGACTATGTCCTACCATCTGTCTACCAGAAGAAGGTTTGTCCACCAACAACTATTAGCACCCCACAAGAAACAGGGGCAATGAAGAGTGGTCTAAGCAGTCTGATTGTTCTACCCTCCAAGGCATCAGGATAGGGTCCGTTAAAGAACATAACCAATACAGTTCAATACTCCCCCCAGAAGAGTCCAATCAAAGTCTCCCCAGGAAAGTTGGAATCCATCTCCCCAAGCAGTAAGCGTATCCCCAGTCGATTCTGGAAGCTTATCCCCCCGCAGAGCACGAACGCGTCGTCCGGCTTTATTCAAAGAGTTATTTCCTTAACAGGATATAACTGGGTTATCCTCAGCCAAAAGTCACGGAAAGAACGTCATCGCCGAAGTCTTCTTATCCCCAGCGAAGTCCATCAACACTTCCAATAGCAAGGGTATCCCCAGCAAACTATTATCAGCACTCAGCAAAGCATCTCTATCCCCACAAGGTATTGCTTCTCAGCATGGTCACTAGAGTATCTTTTCTCCCCGCAGAGTAATCCATTCGCCAAGTTCATTCCCCAACGGAGTTATCTTCTCCTACCGGTATTCTTGCAACTATCATCCCCAGCGGACGCAAAATCTATTCTTCAACATCAGCCCAGGATACGACTTTCTGGCATCCGTCAAGGATTTATTTTCCTAGACAAACATACATTCACAAAACGTCACATACATCATTATAGCATGCATATGCATCATATGGCATGAATCTCAGTGATTTTGAAGACATGCATTTCATGCATCATGATTTTGCATACAATTATGTTTTGCCTTTTCAGGAAAAAGATCAATACCAAAATGATTACTATCAACTAACAGAATTCCTTCTCGATATAGTTTCAGATGTAAACCCAGCGATGGTGACGTTCTGATACTGCTTCCAGAATTCCTTCTAGATATAGTTTCAGATGTAAGCCCAGCGATGGTGACGTTCTGATGCTGCTTCCAGAATTCCTTCTAGATATAGTTTCAGATGTAAGCCCAGCGATGGTGACGTTCTGATACTGCTTCCAGATTCCCTTCCAGATATAGTTTCAGATGTAAGCCCAGCGATGGTGACGTTCTGATACTGCTTCCAGAAGTCCTTTTCAGATGTTTCCCTCTCCGACGGTGAGCGTGAGGTGATAGTCTTTTGTGGTCCCCTCTCCGACGGTGAGCGTGAGGTGGTAATTCCTTTTTCGAGATGTTTCCCTCTCCGACGGTGAGCGTGAGGTGATAGTCTTTTGTGGTTCCCTCTCCGACGGTGAGCGTGAGGTGGTAATTCCTTTTTCAAGATGTTTCCCTCTCCGACGATGAGCGTGAGGTGATAGTCTCTTATGGTCCCCTCTCCAACGGCGTGTGAGGTGGTAATTCCTTCTTCAAATGTTTCCCTCTCCGGCATGAGCGTGAGGTGACATTTCCTTCCAGATTATAATTTCCTATAGTTCCCTCTCCAACGGTGAATGAGGTAACTCCCTTTGAGATTATAATGTCCTTTGGTTCTCTTCCTGACACTACGAAGATGGTAATTCTCACCAAGATTTTTCTCAACGAGCGTTGTTGAAGTTAAAATCACCCAAGGTTCACTTATCATTCAGGCTAAGGCAGTAACCATCCCTGGTTCATTCATCAACGTTTGAAGCTCCAGATCCAGCTCCTGTAACCAATCAGGACATATCTATGTCAAGCATCTAAAATCAGCCCCTGCGACGTGTCAGGTACTCATTTTTTCTGTTTTGCAGGTTCTCGCTAAGGAATCTCCTACGCGATCAACATCCCGATGGCATCTATAAGCCCATCATCCTTTCCAGCAATCTCCAAATGGCATCTATAAGCCCATTCCATCATCACCGCTACTATGTGAGCGCAAATTTCTGGGCACTCTAGTGTTCAATCATCTTCTACCCTCGGATTGCGAAAGGCACGTCAGCCAATCTGCATCCTCAAGTCTAAGAAGATTGAACAGGGGCAACTGTTGTACCCCAAAATTTGCCCTCCCATATTCATCAAGAATTGTCAAAGTCAAGGTCACAAAATTCCCCCAGGGTTGTGCAGCTCAACTGGCTCTTATACAGTCAAAACTAGGGTTTGAGTTCTGGTCAAGCAAATGAACTTTTCAAAGGCCCAATAAAGTCTCATGTGCCTACAAAGATGGTCAAATATCCTCATGTCAAGTTTCAAGGCATTCAGCTCAAAATTGCACAGTCAAAACCCTAGATTGCACTACAGTCAACTGTAGGGGCAAAATGGTCATTTGGCAGTCAAAAGTTCAAATTTTTGGTCAACATATCATTTTGAAGCCACAAACATCATTTGATCAATGCTTGATCATGATTCTCAAAATTTGGCTCAGAAATCATCAAAGGTGCAAAAGTTGCTATATTTGGACAACTGAAAAAGTCAACTGAAATTGACCAGGGCATAACTTTCACATGGATTATCAGAAAAATTCCATCCAAAGCTCATTTTGAATAGAAAGACATTTCCTACAATTCATCTTCATGTTCCAAGTCCAAGAAATGTTCTCACAAAAAGTTATCAATTTCAACATTATAGGTCATTTTCAAAAGTCAACAAAAAGTGACTTTAAGTCAAAGGCCATAACTTGAGATTGGTAAATCAAAATGACATGGGACCAAAGCCATTGGTTAAAGGACTCAAAGACCTTTCCAAAATGTCCAAGAACATGTGAAAAGCTTGAAAATTGACCAAGTTATGCCTTGTGGAAGTTGGGAAATTTTTAGGAATTTTGAAAAGTCAACTTTGATGCAAAAGGCCTAAAAATGCAAATGGGCCTATTTTCCTTCCAAATTTCTTCATGCCAAGCCTATGCACGACCACTAGGCCCAAAGGGAAGTATTCTCATATTTTTTAATTATTTATTTGAATTAATATTAATTTATATTCATTTAAATGATTTTAATATATGAAAAATATCAAACTAACCTAAAAAATCTTTTTATGCACATTATAAGGTCAATATTTCGTGCTTAATTGATTAGGGCAAGTTTTGATGAGATTGGATCATGATTGAACACAAAAGCCATGGAAAAAGATTCAAAAGGATATTAACAAAATCAAATATTGGAAATCATCAATGCAAGGATTTTGTCTAGCTTTCTTGACCTAAAATCATTCTATACATATTCAAGATGAAAACCTAATGCTCTAGAGACTGGAGGCTGCGCTGAAAAACCTCATACAAACTTGCAAAAAATTCTCAAAAAGCATAAAAACTGAAATCTGATTTCAAGGTTCTGGGGCGATTCAAGGTTCCATTCTCGTTTCAATAGCTTCCTTGGACAATTCTGAAGGTGTTCCAATCACAAACAATAACAAAAGCGCAAAGAATTGGTATCCACAAGTCCCACTGAACCAAGAAAATATTGAAATCGCATCTCATGATTTAAGCATCTTCTTGCATTTTTGCTTGTATATTATTACTCCTTATGAAGTTTCTGTACTAACCATATAACTTAATTGAGTTTTCATGCGTTTTATGAAGAGTTGCCATTGATACACCTTAGGGTTTCAGAGATAAAAAATTAGGGGTTTACTCCTATGGAAAAATTGGGATGCGAGATTGGCACCATGAGAATCAGAAGCTTCCAACAAGTTCATTGAGGGGGTCGCGCCTAATTTATATTGGGACATGACCTAATCGCTATTTTTTTGAAAACGGCTTTAGACCACGCCCAGAAAACCGTGGCCATATGCTTATGTTTCAGGGAAGGACGAGGACGAAGACTGCGTGGCAACGTGTGATAGGTGGATTCAAACTGCGCGCGAAATTCCAAGGGCATTAGCATTTTCTTCTTATAATATTTGCCGTTTATTATATATTAAACATAACTAAAGTGCTTCAGTGGCAGGTGTCCTCGTTTGCAAGGTACAAGACCTGGGTTCGAGTCCCAGGTCTTGCATAAAGTCCATATTATTTTTCTATGACTAATCCCATGCAGGCCTAACGTGAACATTCACCATGCACACTCAATATCCACCAGCCTTGTGTCCTGGAAAGCAAATCAAGGGCTTAAGTTCAAGGAACATACCCTAGACCAGTCAACGTGTCATACTGGATACAAAAGGTCAACGAAGAATGAAATTCAATTGGGCCAGATTACCAAATTTACACCTCCAGTTTTGGGGACAACACCCCCACCCTGGTTTGATTATTTGTTTTTATTGTTTTAATTATTATATTATTTTTATTGCTTTAATTAATTAACTTATTTTTTTCTATAAAATATAAAAAACATTAAAAAATGCAGAAAATACACAAAAACATAAATATTTACACTAATTATTTTCATGAATA
This sequence comes from Vicia faba, assembly GCA_948472305.1. Taxonomy (NCBI): domain Eukaryota; kingdom Viridiplantae; phylum Streptophyta; class Magnoliopsida; order Fabales; family Fabaceae; genus Vicia; species Vicia faba. The sequence goes on from OX451741.1 coordinate 127,977,915, forward strand.
AATTAGAATATAAAATGTTTAGTTTAATTAGGTTTTAATTCCAATTTCTTTTTAATAAAAATCCAAAAAATGTAGAATTAGGTTAATTGCTATTTTTTATTACTTTTAATATTTTTCCCCTCTTTTTTTTTAGAATAGTAATTATTATTTATTTATTTATTTTCCTATTTAAATTGTACATAATGAATTAGGTTAATTTAGATCTTATTTTAATTCTTTCTTAATAAATAAAAAATATTAGAATTAGGGTTTGCTTCTTAATTTAATTTTAATTAATTCTCCTTTTTTCTCATTAAATCAAAAATACAAAATATCAAAAACATTTAATTTCCTTTTTTATTATCAGTTAATTTTTGATGCTCATTAACTTTTAATTATTTGCAAAAAGGGTCCAACGCCCGTATTCATAATTTTGTTAAATTTCGCGCATTTATTTTATTGCTTATTCTAATTTTGTAAATATCCCCAAAGCCATGTAATTTACTTTTCGCACTTTATTTCTTCGCATTATTTATTTTTCCGTTAAATCGGGTCCTGGAAATTTTGGCGATGTGGGCCCGCGCCTTTGTAATAGTCGTAGATTTATCTTTTCCGCACTCCTAACTGTTAATTGAGCATGAAAGAATGAATACCTAATTAAAATCAAGCGTAGCAAACGACGAACATGACAAGATAAATAAACTGAAACATGACACACAATTCGCACACACCACCCCTAGGGTACGCCTCACTGTTGCCTTGCCTCGAAAGGTGGTCGTCGAGTAGAAAACGTCTTAGTAAGTCCTCATGATCCGGGAACCTGGCATGAGGGTAGCTTCTAAGGTGTCTTCCTATTGCTCTGGTGATCACCATGTCCCGAACCTCGAATTGACCCGAACACCTCCAACGGTGGTGCTACCTACCTCTCAATGGTGGGATGGCACTACTTTTAAGGACATCTACACAGACGAATTCCTTAGGGTAGGTAGGTTCTCAAGGATACTTGCTCTAATTTCAAAAACAAATCAAAAAATCTTTTCACACCAACACATTTTCAAAAGCTTTCAAAGCAAAACTTTTCAAACACTCTGACGTACGAGTCGAACTGAAATTTTTCAAAGAAACCTTTTAAACCCACATTGAAAAGCAAACAAACAATTTGAAAACACATTGAGCAAGTATCTAAGAGCCCATGGATAACCATGGATAGAAAGGGTGCTAACACCTTCCCTTTCTATAACCTACCTCCCGAACCGAGAGCAATCTCTTTAAAGGAATTTTTCTGTGCTTTTGTCCTTCCAAATTGGAGAAAATAAAAGACGGTGGCGACTCTTGCTTCCGCGACATTTCGCGAACCAGCGTTAAACAGTCAGTTCCAGATCCACCGATCACAACTGTGTTCAGACATTCATGCCCAAGCCTTGATCAAATTATTGAAGAAGGCCCACGTGCCTTGGGAAACCACCGCTGACCAGTTTGAGAATTGTGTGGCAAGTTTAACAGCCGATAACATATTAGGATTCTCTAACGCCAATCTGACTCATGTGGGAAGAAATCACAACAAAGCCTTACATATCTCTGTTGAATGCAAGGGGACTACCCAAGCTCATGTCTTAGTTGATACTGGATCATTGTTAAATGTGCTACCCAAGGGTGCTTTGGATCGCCTGGATTGTGAAGGACTTGTTTTAAAGCCAAGTGGTATTGTCTTGAGGGCTTTTGATGGGACTAAGAGATTGGTTCATGGAGAGGTGGATCTCCCAATTAAAGTTGGCTCACAAACTTTCAAATCTACCTTTTACATAATAGACATACGCCCCGCCTATTCTTGTCTGCTTGGACGCCCTTGGATCCATGGGGCAGGGGCAGCGACATCCACCCTTCATCAAAAACTAAAGTATTCAGTCCAAGGGAAGATCGTTACTGTCATTGGTGAAGAAGAATTTATGGTGAGCCATTTTAATTCCTTCAAATATGTGGAAATGGATGGCGAATTCATAAAAACTCCACGCCAGGCCTTTGAAATTGTTCCTCCTATGGTCGCCACCACCAAAGCCTCCTCTATTCTGTCAAAAGTTAATAAAGTTATATCAAGAATGATTTTGCTCAAGGATGCCCGTGCCATGGTCGAGGAGGGAGATTGTACTATCTAGGGCCAAATTCCCGACATCTCATTTAAAGCAGACAAGTTCGAATTAGGTTTCACCATTCAAGCTCAAAAAGAGGTTAGACGCGCTCGTGTGGGAAAGATACCTCTCCACATCAGAAATCATGAAGTGAATGTTGTAGAAGATTCTGACAATGAATGCCCTTTTGAAGAATGGATCTACCCTACTGTCAAAAGAAATCTCACCAACTGGCAGGAAAAAGACTTCACACCCATCTCCTTCATAGAGGAGTAATTACTGTTTACCATTTTCTGCAAATTCAAGAATTTCTGTCTGTAATCTTAAATTCCAAAGCAATGACTTTTAAGCCATGTGCCTTGCCCAGGGCACTTTGGTTTATTTTGTTAAAGGGTTTTGTTCATGTTCATCTATCATATGATCATTTAATATAAACCATTGGACCTTTTGGCATTTAAATTTTCGCGTTTATTGTCTTTCTTTCCCTTTATTGCATTTTTCTCAAAATAGCCATGTACCTTACATGCACACACACACACACACACACACACACACACACACACACACACACACACACACACACACACACACACACACACACACACACACACACACACACACACACACACACACACTTACAGATCGTCATCCACTCCGGATCTCATTGCCCATGACTCTACTATTGCCAGTTATGATTTCGAATATCCAGTTAACCAAGTCGAAGACGAAGGCGAGGAAGATTGTGAAATACCAGGAGAATTATCCAGACTTCTAATGAAAGAAGATAAAGCTATTCAACTTCATGAAGAATCAGTCGAAGTTATAAACTTAGGCACAGAGACAGATAAAAGGGAGGTCAAGATCGGTGCCAACCTAAAAATGGTATTAAGAGCAGATTGGTTCAGATGTTACATGATTATGTTGAAGTGTTTTCTTGGTCGTATGAAGATATGCATGGGTTGGATACCGACATTGTGGTGCATCATCTACCAACAAAGGAAGATTTCCCCCCTGTTAAGAAAAATGTTCGTCGCATGCGGCCTGACATGTCCGAAAAGATAAAAGCCGAGGTAATAAAGCAATTTGATGTAGGTTTTCTGGTCGTCACATCTTATCCTCAATGGGTGGCAAACATCGTCCCTGTGCCAAAGAAAGATGGAAAGGTTCACATGTATGTGGATTATAGAGATCTGAATAGGGCAAGCCCCAAGGATGATTTCCCTCTACCACATATTGACGTCTTGGTTGATAACACCTCTCAACACAAAGTCTTCTCCTTCATGGATGGATTTTCTGGCTATAACCAAATCAAGATGGTTGTCGAAGACATGGAAAAGACCACTTTTTTTTACACAATGGGGCACCTTTTGTTATAAAGTTATGCCATTTGGATTAAAGAATGCATGGGTAACATATCAAAGGGATATGGTAGCTTTATTTCATGATATAATTCATCATGAAATAGAAGTTTATGTGGATGATATGATTGCAAGATTGCAAACCGAAGAATAGTATCTCGATCACCTACACAAGCTACTTGAGAGGCTAAAGAGGTACAAATTGAGGTTGAATCCTAATAAATGCACATTCGGAGTAAGGTCTGGAAAGCTTTTAGGTTTCATCGTCAGTGGAAAAGGAATCGAAGTTGATCCTGTAAAAGTAAAGGCCATTCAAGAAATGCCAGTTCCCCATTCTGAAAAGGAGGTCAGAGGATTCTTGGGTCGTCTTAATTACATTGCTCGCTTCATCTCTCGTTTAACTACTACTTGTGAGCCAATCTTCAAACTCTTGAAGAAAGATCAAGTAGTCAAATGGAAAGACAACTGCCAAGCTGCCTTCAACAAAATCAAGGAATATTTACAAGAGCCTCCTATCCTCATGCCTCCAGTTGAAGGAAGAACTTTGATCATGTGCTTGACTGTACTAGAGAATTCTATGGGGTGTGTGTTGGGCCAAGATGACTAGTCTGGCCAAAAAGAGAATGCAATTTACTACCTGAGCAAAAAGTTTACCGACTGTGAAACCATATATTCACTACTCGAGAAAACTTGCTACGCTCTGGCATGGGCTGCTCTCCGGCTAAGACAATATATGCTGACTCACACCACTCTATTGATCTCTAAAATGTACCCTATCAAATACATCTTCAAAAAGCATGCTCTCTCCGAACAGATAGCTAGATGGCAAATGATTATGACTGAATATGACATCCAATATACAACACAAAAGGCCATCAAAGGAAGTATATTAGCAGATCATTTGGCTCACCAAGATGTTAATGACTATCAATCTATGAACTTTGAATTCCCAGATGAGAATATCATGTTAGTGGCCGACTGTGCAAATCCTGGACCGTATGGGGGACCTGAACAAGGATCCCGATGGACTATGGTTTTTGATGGGGCCTCCAATGCTCTGGGTAACAAAATTGGTGCTGTGATAATCTCTCCTGAAGGTTGTCAATCTCATTTCACTGCTATATTATGCTTCAATAGTATGAATAACATGGCTGAGTACGAAGCATGCATCTTAGGTCTGAAGGCTGCCATTGACTTGAGGATCAAAAACTTGGATGTATTTGGAGGTTCCACTCTAGTAATTAGCCAATTAAACGGAGAATGGGATACCAAGCATCCTAACCTCATTCCATACAAAGAACTTGTGTTAACTCTAATTCCATACTTCAAGGAGATCACCTTTGAGCATTTCCTTAGGGAGGAATATCAGTTAGCCGACGCTTTGGCCACAATGTCTTCCATGTTCAAGGTCAAGTGGGATAACGAAGCTCCTATGATAACAATCAAAAGATTCGACGAACCTGCACACTTCTACGAGCTTAACACTGACAAAGAGAAACCATGGTATCACGAGGTGAAAAGATATCTTGAAACACAGGAATATCCGGAAGGGGCTTCCGTCAATGATAAGAAGTTTTTGCGAAGATTCTCATCCAAATTCTTTCTAAGAAACGAAACCCTATACAAGCGCAATCATGATTCTACTCTACTCCGATTTGTGGGCAAGAAGGAGGCAGAGAATATTATGGAAGACATGCATGATGGCCTCTTTGGGACCAACTCTAGTGGACATACTATGGACAAGAAAATCCTGAGGGCTGGTTACTATTGGTCCATAATGGAAACTGATTGTCATCATCATTCAAGAAATTGCTATAAGTGTCAAATCTATGCTGACAAGGTGCATGTACCACATATTACCCTAAATGTCATGACTGCTCCGTGGCCATTTGCAATATGGGGCATTGACATGATCGGAGAAATTAAACCTACTACCTCAAATGGACACTGTTTCACTCTTTTTGCCATTGATTATTTTACCAAGTGGGTCGAAGCTGCTTCATATGCCTCAGTTACCAAGTACGTTATAGCCAGGTTTATTAAGCATAATCTCATCTGCTGTTATGGCATCCCCGAAAGGATTATCACCGACAATGGAACTAATCTCAACAATGCTATGATTACGGAACTTTGTACTCTATTCAAAATCAAGCATCACAATTCTTCTCCATATAGACCCAAGATGAATGGCGCAGTGGAAGATGCCAATAAAAATATCAAGAAGATTGTGCAAAAGATGATGGTAACCTACAAAGATTGGCATGAGATGTTACCATTTGCTCTCCATGGCTATCGTACTTTGGCATGCACATCAACTGGGGCAACTCCTTTCTCTTTGGTCTATGGCATGGAAGCTGTCTTGCCCATAGAAGTTTAAATTCCTTCTTTAAGGATAATGAAAGAAGTAGGTCTAGGAGAGGATGAATGGATTCATACTAGGTTGGATCAACTGAACTTGATCAACGAGAAACGGCTGACTGCTGTTTGCCATGGTCAGATGTATCAAAGGCGTACGATCAAAGCGTTCAACAAAAAGATCAAGTCTCGAGTGTATGAAGCTGGCGAATTGGTAATAAAATGCATCATTCTTCCACAAGGCGACCCCAGGGGAAAATGGACTCCCACTTACGAAGGACCATTTGTTGTAAATAAAGTCTTCTCTGGTGGTGCCATGATGCTGACTACTATGGATGGTGAAGATTTCCCACATCCCGTAAACGCGGACATAATTAAAAAATACTATGCATAAAATGACTCGCTAGGTTGACACACCTAGGTAAAAATAAGGGCATCCCGACGAACCAAAAGGGTTCGGGAAAAATAGGGATATATGCAAAAGATTGTACATCCAGCAAGTCAAAAACCTGAAAGGGTGACTTGGGCAAAAATGGGTATCCTGGTGGGATGAAAACCAGAAAGGGCGGTCTAGGAAAAAGTTAAGGATTAAAGCGTATGATTATGTCCCGTGGAATCCCTACAGCCAATTTTATTACCAAAAATCTGAAATTTCAAATTGTCCAAAATCAATCCAATCGACTTCGTTCCATGGCAAAGGTTTACTCGAAGACATAAAGGAAATAGCAGTGTGGGGACAACAAGATCACTTTCACATGGCTATTATTTTTGTTTTCACTTTGTACTCTTTTCATTTCTTTTGGCGATTTCCTCTTACTAGGATTTATGTCTCTTTGTACAAAGAGCCTATTTATGGGCAAAACATCAATACAAATATGCTTTAAAGTACAAACCTTTTTTTTCTTCTGTTTTGAATGCGAAGAGGTCTAATGACTAAAATTGAATGAACATATGCATACGAACATGATTAAACCTTTTAGCAAACATATGTTTCAAAATAAACATCTCCCTAATTGCATTCCAGACATCCCCACAGAGTTTTTCCATTAGCATTATCCTCACGCAGTTGGATCCATGAACTCCCCAGTCAGAGTTTCAATCCCTGGAAAACTCTCTTCCCAGTTGAGTTGGTCATAAAAAGAAATCTTGAGGAGTTTTTTCAAAAGAATATATCTCCCCCAGCAGCTCATCAAATATTCCTCAACAGGGTTTATTTCCCCAACAAACAGCAAATTCCCCAACTGAGTCTGTCTTTCCCAACTGAGTCTCTCTTCCCCAGCTGAGTCTGTCCTCTCCAACTTAAGTTTACCTCTCAGACCATTACGAATCAAGGGACTACAACCCCTAAACCCCAGTGAAGTCACCAATAGAGTCTTTGATATCTCCGAAAGTTGCTGAAAAGCCTGGAACCCGACCAGATAACAATTAACTTCATCCTTTCAAGCAAGTTACTACAAAACCTGGACCCTACCAGATACTAGTTTAACTTCACCCTACCCTCAATTCACTGCGAAGACTGGATCCAACCGGATAACAGTAAACCATAATTCCAAGTTACTAAAGCATGGGCCCGACCAGATAATAGTTTAACTTCTTTATTTGCTGAAACCCGGATTTGATCGGATAACAGTCAATCCCCTTTTAAGTTGCTGAAGCCTGGACCCGACCAAATAATAATTAACCACCAGTCCAACTTACTGTGAAGACCGGATCCGACCGGCTAACAGTAAACCACAGTTCCAAGTTACTGAAGCCTGGACCAGACTAGATAACAATTAATCTTGTTCCAAGTTATTGAAGCCCATATCCGATTAGATAACAATCATTCCCATTTTTAAAGTTGCTGAAGCCTAGACCCGACCAGATAACTGTTAACCTCCAGTTCAAATTGTTAAAACCTGGACCCGACCAGAAAATAATTTGACTTTTACAAATCACTAAACAAAACTCCTCTTCACCAGTAGACTTTTCTACAATCCCTGACGAGTTACTGTAAAACCTGGAAAACAACCAGATATCTGTCAACTTCTCAATCCCCAGCAAGTCGTTGTGAAACCTGGAGTCCAACCAAATAACAACTGACTTTCAAGAGATAATTCCCTAGTAGAGCAATAGACAATTAAGACTCCTGAGCTCTTTTCCCCAGACTGGAGATCAACATTCTCCTCAGAGTCTTCTCAAACACAACAATATTCCCTAGCAGAAACATCCTAAAACAAAGTCTGAAGAAGAGCGTGCTCTTCATCCCCATCAATAGTCCGTGATTCAGCTTCCCAGGCTCCCCAGCATTTGTCAAGTATTTATTTTCCCAGACAAGGATGCATTTTAAACATATTTCATCTTCATGTATCATACAGCATACACATACAACATAATCTCATTTGTTTTGAGAACATCATTACGCCATGCATATTTCTGCATGCAACTAACTCTCTTCCTTGCAGGAAAAGACACGCAAAACAAATACCTTTTCTATCACTATGGATAGCACCTGTAAGCCCGTTTCCAACAAATCTCCATCATCTCTCCAAATGGAATCTATAAGCCCATTCCCAATTCAACACGTCAAAGGCAAATTTCTGGGTAATTTAAGTGTTCAATCATCTTTTACCTTCAACTCACGAAAGGCAGATTTGACAATCTCACTCTTCAGGTTCAAGTAGATTGAACAGGGGCAGGTGTTGTACCCCAAAATTTTCCCTCTCATTTCTCAAGGCATTTTCTCACAAGGATATTCAGAAGCTCAAAATTGCACAAGTACAAAGCAGACAAAAAGGGAAAAACAGATAAAAAATGATTTTTGACAAAATTGAAGAAAAGCAAGCTTGCTTCGACTCATTCATCCTTCGACTGAACATTCTGGCTTCTTTGACACAACCTTGATTCACACGCTTTGACTGAACATGAGGCCTCCTCCATGCAAGCTTTAAACTCAGGGAGCAATGACCTCCTGCAGGTTTGCTTTGATTCACTGAAATGGCCCTGCATGAAAGCTTCGATTCAGAGAGCAATGGCCTCCTGAATGTTTGCCTCACAAAGCATTTTCCTTCTGAATGCTAGCTTCGACTAGGAATTATGACCTTCATATTAGCTTCCTTCTGAAGAAAATTCCTTCAATTCAGAAAGAGATGACCTTCTAAAATCATTCTTTGATTCAGAGGGCAATGGCCTTCTGAAGGTTTTTCCATTGACACAAAGCATGGACCTCCCACATGTTGGTTTTGATTACATCATTGGCTCCGTACGTGTTTGCTTTGATTCACAAGTAATTAGTTTTTCCTCATGTTAGCATGCAAAAGGCATTGTCACCTGCATGTCTCCTTCAAATATGCCTACATGCTGGCTTCGAATCAATCTTCAGGCTTGTTTCAAATCCATTTGCATGTAAACCTTCGAATCCTCCTACAAACTTGTATGCACAAGGCAAGAGTTTCTCTCATGCTAGCACCCAAAAAGAAATGATTCCCTTTTAAATTGCTTCGAATACACCTACATACTGGCTTCGAACCCACCTCCAGGATTGTTTGGAGTCACCTTCATATCACTTTCGAATCCACCTTTCAAGATTGTCTCGAATCACTTTCATATCACCTTCAAGTCCATCTACATGCCCTTCAACACACATAGCGCTACATTATGATACACAACTTGGTGGCTCATTCGAAGGACTTGCCATGGTTGGGAAATAATTGGTTTTGTTTACTTCTGGGTCCGGTCAAAAGGTTGGGCTTAAGTGATCAAAAGCAAGAAGACTCAGCGGCATATTCAGCTGAAGGTGGCCCATTCAAAGGATACATAACTGGTGGAAACAAATGCTGTTTTGATTAAGTCTGGTCGAAGGCTATGAAAAAATGAAGGATTCGATACAAAGAGTCAAGTTGTCTATAGGTCAAGTACATAGACCTCTAACTTGTGCCTCACTCCATATTGAATTGTTCTTCAAGCCAACTTGCTCTTGATGACATCATTACCTTTTTAAGAAAGTTCTTGAGCCTTGCGCTTACCTCTTCTGCACACTTGCTCCCTATAAACTAGGAGCCACCCATCTCAACCATTAATTTTAGTGCTTTTATCTTGGGATTATAAAAAGTTGACACAAGTGGATGTTGGCCTTTCAAAGAAACTATATTTTATTCCTTCACAAAGTTGTTCATTCAAAATTTTCTCTATAAATAGAGAGTTCACTTTCACTTCAAGGGGGCGTGTGATACGGTTTCCAGAACCGGGACGTGTTTCCCTATTTCGTTAAGGATTTTGCTGGTTTGCGTTTGTTTTTGCAAAATGTCGCGGTAAGCAAGAGTCGCCACTGACTTTTATTTTATCCAACAAGGAAAGGAAAAAAGCACAGGAAAATTCCTTTTTCGAGATATTTCAAGGTACGGGGGGTAGATTATAGAAAGGGAAGGTGAAATTCTGGCTGCAGATACTCAATGTCACGTTCAATGTTATGACACTGTATCTGACTTTCTATAAGACAGTAAATACAAAAACAGTAAAGAACACAGTCAATTGTTTACCCAGTTCAGTGTGCAACAACACCTACTCTGGGGGCTACCAAGCCAGGGAGGAAATCCACTATAAGAGATATTAATTCAGGAATAAACCAACCAGTTTATCTCCTTCACTTAAGACCCACCCAATGCAACTTCAATCTAAGTACAACTTAAACCTGAGTTCCTACTCACTCCCCCTCAATCACAGCAGTGATACTTAAAACAATTGACTAATGATTTAATGAAGACACTCTTCAAAACATACACTTGATTATGCTTCACAACTTTTTAATCAAGCAACACAAACACTCTTGCTTCACAGCTTTGAGTGATACATAAACCTAACTTGACTTTGCTTCAAAGCTTTAGTCAAGAGACACAAAACACTCCTGCTTCAAAGCTTTGAGTGATACAAAACCCTTACAATTAAAACCTATTCCAAGTCACTTATCACAATGATACTTGCTTGGATTACAATAGTTAAAACTATACAGCTTCTAAATGATCTTCTGTAAAAGGGATAAATTCCAAACAGCAGCCTTGTTGAATATATAGCAGCTGCTTCTTCAGTTAGGGTTTCCACAAAAAGCTAGGGTTAATTCCGTTTGACCTTAAGACTTGGTCACAAGACTTTATCAACCAGGTTAGGGTTGAGCTAGGTTAACCCAAAGTCCACGAGAGATTCTGTTATGGAAAGACTGAGTCATTTTCCTGAAAAATCTCAGAATTAACCAAACTGCATAACTGTTAGATCAGAACAGGATGTCTTAACATTTGTTATGACATCTGAATTCCTGTTTACTGATTTTGGTAAATGTGATCATTTTGCAAAATGCTCAGATACACACTCATAAACAGCAGCACTTGTATGACATTATTTTTCTGCAAAGGTACCTAATAAATCAGTACCTAATAAACTAGAATGTTATGACATCAGTCATGACATTCACACACCTGGTTTTACCAAAAATGCATGCCAATAACTAAACACCTACAAACTCCCCCTTTGGAATATTTTTGGCTAAAGCCCCTAAGCAATCAGAGAAAGATAGCAGCAGAATAAATATGACTGCAGAAAAATAGAGTCTAATAATGTCTACCAAAATATATCTCCCCCTCTTTAGCCACAAATAGGCCAAAGAAACATGTTCTTAAAAGTTATACAGTCATCCCAAACAGAGTAGTAAAAAAACAACAACTAAAGTCTGAACACGCTTGCAAACTCCACCAGGAACCAGCATCAACTCCACCAACCTTTAAGCACTGTCATCAGACTCAGAAGGTTCGGGCTTCTTCCTTTTCTTGTGAGCAATATCAGCATTCTTCTCTTTGTCTGATGTCTCAACATCCTTAGAGACATCTGGATTTGTTTCAGCATTTGAACTTTCTTGATTTAAAGGAACAGAAATGCCAGGAACTAAGTGGTTCTCATTCAGAATTCTTGTAACAATTTTAGCTATTGCTTGACGTACATAGGCTGACCCTTCCTTATTTGAAATTTCAGAGGGAACAGAAGAAGAAGGATGAGAGGGATTACCAGAGGCAGTAGCTTGGGACCTTCCTGCATGCCTTGTTCTCAGCTCTTTGACCTTGGTGGGGTTAGTTTCCACTTCTCTAAGAGGAGCGATCTCCAGGACTTCAGAATCCAGGCAAGATGAGATTTCCCTAGAATCTTGATCAGAGGAAGAGGATGAAATAGTCGTATTGGATGATGATGGTGTTTGAGACATTTTGATAGTCTTAAAAGACCAATAGCAACTGGAGAGAAAATTCTGATTAAGAGACTGGGTTTTGATGCGGAGAAGAGAGGGGAAGGAAGAAAAGGAGTGTCTATTCAACTTCTTAAAAGAATTGAAGGAAATGGGAAAATATAAGTTTAACCCAATCAGAACAGACTTAACAAGCATAACTCCTTCAACCCTTGTTTTAAGCAAAATTAATTGCTACAATTCCTCATGTTGGCAAATACCCAACTTACCCCTCAAGTTTTCAAATTGATTTGTATCAAGTTCCTTGGTAAAAATGTCAGTCAGCTGTAGCTCAGTGATAACATGTTCCAGTTTAATTGTCTTCTCTTCTACAAGGTCTCTGATAAAGTGATGTCTTATGTCAATATGTTTGGTCCTACTATGCTGAATGGGATTCTCGGAAATGTTGATTGTACTCAAATTGTCACAGTACAATGTCATAACATCTTGTGTGACATTATACTCAGTAAGCATATGTTTCATCCAGATCATTTGAGAACAGCTACTACCAGCTGCAATGTATTCAGCTTCAGCAGTAGAGAGAGACACACAATTCTGTTTCTTGCTGAACCTGGAAACCAGATTATTTCCCAAGAAGAAACATCCTCCAGAGGTGCTTTTTCTATCATCAGCACTACCAGCCCAATCAGCATCACAGTAACCAGTCAGAGTTGGTTCACAGCCATGAGAATATAGCAAAACATAGTTGTAAGTTCCACTCACATACTTCAAAATTCTCTTCACTTGGTTGAGATGACTGACTTTAGGATCAGCTTGGTATCTTGCACAAACTCCAACTGCAAAAGCAATGTCAGGTCTGCTGGCTGTTAAGTACATCAAACTTCCTATCATGCTTCTGTACAGACTTTGATCCACCTTAACCCCACTTGAATCTTTGGAAAGCTTTAAATGAGTAGGAGCAGGAGTCCTTTTGTGACTGGCATTCTCCATACCAAACTTCTTTACAATGTTCTTTGCATACTTGCTTTGAGATAAGAAGATTGAGTCCTCCATCTGTGAGACTTGCAGTCCAAGAAAATAAGTCAGTTCTCCCATGAGACTCATTTCGAATTCAGCCTGCATCTGGTCAGCAAAATGTTTAACCACAGGTTCTGACATTCCTCCAAACACTATGTCATCAACATATATTTGGGCTACCATCAACTTCCCTCCTTCAGTTTTGACAAAGAGGGTTTTGTCCAAGCCTCCTTTTCTGTATCCTTTGTCTGAGAGAAATTTTGTTAACCTGTCATACCATGCTCTAGGAGCTTGTTTCAGGCCATATAGAGCTTTTCTCAATTTGTAGACATGATCAGGGTGGTTTGGATCCACAAAGCCTTTAGGCTGTTCCACATAAGCTTCCTCATTCAAGTACCCATTTAGAAAGGCACTTTTCACATCCATCTGAAATAACTTGAACTTCAGAAGACAAGCAATTGACAATAGGAGTCTGATTGATTCCAGCCTGGCTACAGGTGCAAAGGTTTCATCAAAATCAACCCCTTCAACCTGAGTGTATCCTTGAGCAACAAGTCTTGCCTTATTCCTGGTGACAACTCCTTCAGCATCTGATTTGTTCTTGAAAATCCATTTTGTGCCAATGATGTTAGTTCCTTCAGGTCTAGGAACTAGCTCCCAAAATTCATGTTGCTTGAATTGGTTCAATTCATCTTGCATTGCTCCAATCCAGTATTCATCAGTTAAAGCTTCCTTGACATTTCTTGGTTCAATTTTAGACACAAAACAAGAGTTTGAGATGATTTCTCTAGATCTTGTAATGACTCCACTGTTGGGATCTCCTATGATGAGCTCTTTTGGATGACCCTTCTGAATTCTGATGGAAGGGATCTTGATAGCTTCCTTTGATTCAGATTCTGCTGTGGTGGTGTTGGGTAGATCATTCTGTTGAGTTGAAGTCTCAAAGAATGTCTCAACATTACAAGGGACATCTGTTTCCTCATGATAATCATCAATTATGACATTTATTGATTCCATCATGGCTTTGGTCCTGGAATTGAATACCCTATAAGCTCTGCTGTTTGAGGAGTATCCTAGAAATATGCCTTCATCACTTTTAGGGTCCAGTTTTCTTCTTTGTTCACGATCTGCCAGAATATAGCATTTGCTACCAAACACATGGAAGTACTTCACAGTTGGCTTTCTTCCTTTCCAGAGTTCATATATGGTGGATGAGGTTCCCTTTCTCAAGGTGACCCTATTATGGACATAGCATGCTGTATTCATAGCTTCAGCCCAAAAATACATAGGAAGTCTTTTGGCATGTATCATTGCTCTGGCAGATTCCTGTATGGTCCTGTTTTTTCTTTCCACAACTCCATTTTGATGAGGAGTTATAGGAGAAGAAAATTCATGACTAATTCCTTCTGAGGAGCAGAATTCATCAAACTTGCTGTTTTCAAATTCCTTGCCATGATCACTTCTGATTCTGACAATACACCCTTCTTTTTCTCTTTGAATTCTTTTGCACAATTCTTTAAAAACTTCAAATACATCAGATTTTTCCCTAATGAAGTTAATCCAGGTGAATCTGGAAAAATCATCCACAACAACATAGGCATATCTTTTTCCACCAAGACTCTCCACCTGCATTGGCCCCATCAGATCCATATGAAGAAGTTCTAGAACCTTAGAGGTGGTCAGATGTCTTGACTTTGGATGTGACATCCTAGTCTGCTCACCAACCTGACATTCACCATAAACTCTCCCTTCATCAATTTGCAGTCTTGGAATCCCTCTGACTGCCTCCATGGAGATAATCCTTTTCATTCCTCTTAGATGAAGATGGCCAAGTTTCTGGTGCCACAGTTTTACCTCTTTTTCTTCTTTTGAAATGGAACACACAGTGGAGAAATTAGTGTTCTCAGGCTCCCACAAGTAACAGTTGTCTTTAGATCTGACTCCTTTCATTACAACTTCTTGTTTTTCATTAATTATAAGACATTCAGATTTTGAGAAATTGACCTTGAATCCTAGATCACACAATTGACTGATACTAATGAGATTAGCAGTCAGGCCTTTTACCAGCAGAACTTCATTCAGGTTTGGAACTCCAGGGCAGTCCAAATTACCAACTCCTTTGATTTCACCTTTAGCACCATCTCCAAAGGTCACAAAACTAGTGGTGTGAGGTTTAACATTATTGAGGAGGTTCTTGATTCCAGTCATGTGCCTAGAACACCCACTGTCAAAGTACCAGTCTTCCTTTGCAGAGACCCTCAGGGAAGTGTGGGCTATCAGGGCAGTAGCCTTTTTCTTCCATTTAGGAGTATGTGGTACCTTTTCAGACTTAGGTTTGACACCTGAGTTCTGATTAGGGTATCCATGCAATCTGAAGCAGAAAGGCTTTATGTGGCCATACCTCCCACAATGATGACATCTCCATCTTTGGTACCTTTTCTTCATATGTCTCTGTTCCTGATGTTGAGAGTTATGTTGAGACATCTGTTTTGACATTTGTTTATTAGACCTGATCTTCTTGTCTGCACCTGATTTCTTTGCTGCCACAAATCCTAGACCAGACTTGTTTCCTACAGTTTGTCTAACCTGAAGGATTTCTTCCAATTTGTCTGTTCCATTTGTCAGCATCTTGACAGATTTGGTCATCTGGTTTAGTTTTGAGTTCAGCAAATGAACTTCCCCTTCTAGATGGCTTATAGTTTCAAGGTCTGCCCTTTTTTCAGCCTCCAGCTTTATGATGAGTTTTGATTGTTTCTCATTTTGCACGCAGACTTCAGTACTTCTGATACACAATTTCTTGTAAGTATCATCCAGTTCTTCAAATGTTACTTCCTCATCACTAGTGTCACTTTCAGAGGTACAAACACTAGTTAGTGCAGTAACTAGTTTGGCAGATTCTTCTTCAGAATTACTTTCTGAATCACAGTCAGACCAAGTAACAGTCATTCCTTTCTTTTGTTTCTTAAGAAAGGTAGGACATTCAGCTCGAATATGCCCATATCCTTCACAACCATGGCATTGAATTCCCCTGCCTTGATTTCCCTTCTCTTCTGACCTTGGTCTTCTGCTGGAACTGTCAATGTCAGAGGGAATGTTATGAACATTAGACCTTGACTTTGGATCTATTCTTTTGATGAGTTTGTTGAATTGTCTTCCAAGCATGGCTATAGCTTCTGAAATATTTTCTTCTTCATCCTCCTTGTCTTCATCTTCAGTGTTGGATACAGGTGCTATGCTCTTGTTCTTCTTGTCAACATTTTCAGTGATCCCCATCTCAAAAGTCTGAAGAGACCCAATGAGTTCATCCACTTTCAACTTGCTGATGTCATGGGCTTCCTCTATGGCAGTTACCTTCATTGCAAATCTTTTAGGCAAGGATCTGAGAATCTTTCTCACCAATTTTTCTTCTGACATCTTTTCTCCCAATGCTCCTGAGGTGTTGGTAATCTCCAAGATGTTCATGTGAAACTCATGAATGGTTTCATCTTCCATCATTTTTAGATTCTCAAACTTGGTAGTCAACATCTGAAGCCTTGACATTTTTACTTTGGAAGTGCCCTCATGGGTAGTTTTGAGTGTGTCCCAAACTTCCTTGGCCAGTTCATATTGATGTACTAGTCTGAATATGTTTCTATCAATTCCATTGAACAAGGCATTTAAAGCTTTGGAATTACCCAGGGCCAACTCATCTTCTTCTTTGCTCCATTCTTCCTCAGGCTTCAGACTGATTGTCCCATCTTTCTCAGTTATGGTGGGATGGTTCCATCCTTTGTCAGCAACTCTCCAGGCCTTTTTGTCCAGAGATTTTAAGAAGGCAATCATACGAGGTTTCCAGTAGTCATAATTTGTTCCATCCAGAATGGGTGGTCTATTTCCAAAAACTCCTTCTTTGTCCATAGTGCCAGAAAGTGATATCCCTAGATCTCACCCAGTAATACAGGCAGGGTGCCTGCTCTGATGCCAATTGAAATTCTGGCTGCAAATACTCAATGTCACGTTCAATGTTATGACACCGTATCTGACTTTCTATAAGACAGTAAATACAAAAACAGTAAAGAACACAGTCAATTGTTTACCCAGTTCAGTGTGCAACAACACCTACTCTGGGGGCTACCAAGCCAGGGAGGAAATCCACTATAAGAGATATTAATTCAGGAATAAACCAACCAGTTTATCTCCTTCACTTAAGACCTACCCAATGCAACTTCAATCTAAGTACAACTTAAACCTGAGTTCCTACTCACTCCCCCTCAATCACAACAGTGATACTTAAAACAATTGACTAAGGATTTAATGAAGACACTCTTCAAAACATACACTTGATTATGCTTCACAGCTTTTTAATCAAGCAACACAAACACTCTTGCTTCACAGCTTTGAGTGATACATAAACCTAACTTGACTTTGCTTCAAAGCTTTAGTCAAGAGACACAAAACACTCTTGCTTTAAAGCATTGAGTGATACAAAACTCTTACAATTAAAACCTATTCCAAGTTACTTATCACAATGATACTTACTTGGATTACAATAGTTAAAATTATACAGCTTCTAAATGATCTTCTGTAAAAGGGATAAATTCCAAACAGCAGCCCTGTTGAATATATAACAGTTGCTTCTTCAATTAGGGTTTCCACAAAAAGCTAGGGTTAATTCTGTTTGACCTTAAGACTTGGTCACAAGACTTTATCAACCAGGTTAGGGTTGAGCTAGGTTAACCCAAAGTTCACGAGAGATTCTGTTCTGGAAAGACTGAGTCATTTTCCTGAAAAATCTCAGAATTAACCAAACTGCATAACTGTTAGATCAGAATAGAATGTCTTAACATTTGTTATGACATCTGAATTCCTGTTTACTGATTTTGGTAAATGTGATCATTTTGCAAAATGCTCAGATACACACTCATAAACAACAACACCTGTATGACATTATTTTTCTGCAAAGGTACCTAATAAATCAGTACCTAATAAACTAGAATGTTATGACATCAGTCATGACATTCACACACCTGGTTTTACCAAAAATGCATGCCAATAACTAAACACCTACAGAAGGTATTAGCACCCTTTCTATCCGTAGTTATCTACGGGCTCTTAGGTACTTGCTCATCATTTTCAAAATTGTTTTCTTTGTGTTTGTGGGCTTTGAAAAGTTTTTGTTTTAACTTCGATTTAACTCTTGCTTTTGTCTTCAAGAGTGTAATGAAGTGTTCTTGAAAACTTTGTTTGTAAAGGAGTGTAAGTGTGAAAAATTTGTTTGGGATGAGCAAGTACTTAAGAACTAATCTACCTACTCGAAAAAAGAATCGTTCTATGCTTGTTTCCTTTAGACAATGCTATCCCACTATTAATGAGTAGGTAGCACCTTCGTTGGAGTTTTGAGGGTCAATTCGAGAGGGACGTACGGTCACTAAAGCAATGTTAGGACGTCTTAGTAATAACCCTAATGTCTTAGATAATTTTATTTGAGGCAACAATTCCGAGGCAACCTTTCTGAATCGGGACTTTGATCTTTGTTTAGACAAAAGGATGACCACTAAAGCATCCTATACTCAATGGCCGTTTACCGAAGGCAACCAAGTGGGAGTATACCCTAGGAGTGCGCATGTGCAAATGATTCAATTTCAGATTATTTTATCTTTGCACATTTAGGGTGATCTAACTGTTTTAAATTTAGTCATACATTCTTGTCATGCATCCTATTATCATACATCTAACAGTTAATAGTTTGCGGAATTTTAAAGTGCGGAAATTAAACTACGCTATTACAAGGCTTCGGGTATTTACGTAGCCAAAAACAAACCCTTTAAAAATAAAACGATAATGAAAAGTAAAAGTCCTAATTAAAACTATTACAAACTGTGAGCAAATACAATAATTGGGTAAAAATAATAATAAAGCGCGCGATGAAAATTAGATCGACGAGAAACTAGGGTTTTGACCCTCCTAACCTAATTAAAAGAAAAATTATTTTTTGTTGTTTTTAATAAAAGAAATAAGTTTTCTAAATTAAATATGAAAATTAATTAGTGATTAAATTAATTAACAAAAATAATTACAAGACCTATTTTTGTTTTTTTGTTATTTTAGGAAAAAATAAAATGCAATTAAGTTAGTAATAAAACCTATTTATTCTAATTAATTTTAATTATTTGCTAAATAAATTAAAGTTATCTAATTTAATCAAACCTAATTAAATTAATTAATTTATGGATGAAAAATAATACCTAAATCTAATTGGTGAAACATAATATTTTTGGTGATTTTTTGATAAAAAGAAAATTAATTTTGGGTTAGTAAATAAATTAAATAAATAATTAAATGAAATAATTAAATAAAATGTAAAAAAAGAAAAAGAGTAAGAAAAAGGGTCTGAATAGCATTTTGAGGGGATGTAAGAGGCAAGCTTTTGGCCCAATCATTTGAAGCCCATGTTTGACTTCCCAAATCACACGCTTCTATGTTGACTAGACTCCATGGTGCTCCTCCACTACTGGCCATCAGATCTGGATCTCAAACAACTTGGCATGCTGGATCACGAGGACTTATGGTAGATCTAGGCTTTGTATACGCATTGAATTGCCTGAAAGAAAATAAGAAAAATGCATTTGAGGGAGGCAGGGGTCGAACCCCTGACCTCAAGCACTCTCAAGCCTTAACACCAGCCTGGCTGCCACTGGGCCATTCGCTTTTGTTGTTATAATATTACAAAACAATAAACAAATATTAAAAATTCCTGTAAGTCAAATCCACACGCGAAAATTCAAACAAGTCAATGGAGGAGTTCCACATGGGTCATCTTCTTCCTGGCACCGTGGGTAAAAGTGAAACACTTTTACCTACGGACGTTCGTCCGTAGCTATAGGCAGTGCTCGTTCCAAAATTCTCCATGGGCCATATAAATGAAACCTAACACCATGGTTGAGTTCGTCTCGTCCTCCTGAACATGATGGTACCACTTACGAAGGCTAATTTTTCCTGTAAACAAAAACCCTAAAACAGACTCCAAAACCCTAACAATGGCAGTTTACAATTCAGTCCATGAAAATGCAATTGGGTATTATAGAGAGTTTTCAAACATGATGGTGATCAAGAATGTACAATTATTTTATGCTATAAGTGCAAGAATAATGTTAATCGAATTCAAGAATATAGCAATACCGTGACAGACTTACAGTGCGTTGTAGGGCTTGAAAACGCTTTCTTTCGATTGCTTTAGCTTGCTGATACTCCCAAGAATCGATTGGGATTGCTAGAAGGCCTTGAGGATGCCTGGAATACTGAATTCAATCTCACACTTTTTCTTGATTTTTTTTCCAGATTTTGTTCTTGCTCATGCGCCTGTTTCCAACCTCTTTTTTGAGTCTGCACGCCCTCTATATGTATCAATGAAGGGATTAGGGTTGATAACTGCTCTCAATCTTCCCCCATCAATGATTTGGATATTTGATTTGATTCACTTTGAAAACTTTCCAAATTTGGCCTATTTCCAATCTTTTTGTGCACACATGCCTTGATACGAGTTTGATGCTAGCTGTGTAATAAGACTTGAAACAATAAAAAAATCTTTGGTTTTCAATATTTTTGATTTTATATGATTTGTTTTGATTAAAATTGAATTAATTCAAATAAAAATCGAAATAAATAATAAAAACAAGATATGGACAAGTGGCGAAGGCTAGAGCTCGTGGACTATGTTACCAACTCAAAACAAGTGAAAAAGATTGGGCCCATTTGGCAAAATTTGAAGTTTTGGGCATAGTTGACTTTTGGCAATTTTGCAAGAAAGGTCAACTTCACCAATGCATAACTTCCTCAATTTTGACTCTTTGGAGGTGTTTTTGGACTTTTTAGAAATATTAAGATGTCCTTTAAACAACACTTTTGGTCTAATCTCAATTTTATATTCCATTCTCATGTATGAAGCTTTGACAAAAAGGGTGTTTTTGTTGACTTTCCAAAATGACCTATAATGTCCAAATTCATAACTTCTTGTGAGTGCATATTTTGAACTTGGGAGCTGAAGATGGATTGTATGGAATTGCATCCTCTTAAAAATGAGCTTTGTATGGGTTATTTCTCATAAAGAATGAGAAAGTTATGCTTGGTCAAAGTTGAGTTGACTTTTCCTACAAAACCCTAACTTAGCAATTTTTGAGTCTTGATGAATTATGAGCAATCCTTGATGAATCATGATCAACCCTTGATAAAATTATGAAATATACTTTAAAATGAGGATGTTGACCAAAAATCTTGAGGTTTGACTATATGTGGGCCACAGTTGACTTTTGCCCTAGCATAGTCGATTTTCAGGCCTTTGAGCAATTGACTGAGCAAATTTCCTCTACAAGGCTTGAAACTTGACATGAATGATCTTGAGAACATATTAGGAGAATGTTGAGCATTTGGGATCCCTTGGACTCAATTATATTGATGCAACATGAAACCCTAATTAGGGGTAGACTGCCTTTAGGGAGAGCTTGTCTGGCCAACCCTTGGACTACCTTGAGCAACTTGAGTATCATTCTTGAAATGTTTTGAGAAATATGGGAGGGAAAATTTTGGGGTACAACAGCTTCCCCTGTTCAATTTTCTTACACCTGAAGATTTAGATTGGCTTGTCTACCTTTCGTGATCTGAAGGTGAAAGATGATTGAACACTAGAGTGCCCAGAAATTTGCACTCGCATGGAGTGGTAATTGTCTTGTGATGTCGGGGATGGGCTTACAGATGCCATTTAGAAATTGCTGACGAGGGGATGGGCTTAAAGATGCCATCTAAAAGAGTCTCGATCACATAAGAGATTCCTTAGCGAGAGCTTGTATACCTGTCGTTGAGGAAGATTCTGCTGGGGAAGGCTGATCTTTGTTGAGAAGTTGAATTTTAGGAGCTTCGGTCGTCCTTTATTCTGCTGGTGAATCGTCTCTGTTCGAATTTTAGGAATTTCGATCTTCCATATTCGACTTAGGAATCATCTCTGTTGAATTTTAGGAACTTCGATTATCCGTATTCTACCGAAGAAACATCTCTGTTGAATTTTAGGAACTTCGGTCTTCCGTATTCTATTGAGGAAACATCCCTGTTGACATTTAGGAACTTCAGTCATCCGTTATTCAACTAAGGAATCATTTCTGCTAACATTTAGGAGTCTCGGTCATCCGTTATTCAACTGAGGAATCATCCCTGCTGACATTTAGGAACTTCAGTCATCTGTTATTCAACTGAGGAAAACATCTCTGTTGACATTTAGGAACTTCTGTCATCCATTATTCAACTGAGGAATCATCTCTGCTGACATTTAGGATCCTCGGTCATCCGTTATTCAACTGAGGAAAACATCTCTGTTGACATTTAGGAACTTCAGTCATCCGTTATTCAACTGAGGAATCATCTCTGCTGACATTTAGGAGCCTCGTTCATCCGTTATTCAACTGAGGAAAACATCTCTATTGACATTTAGGAACTTCGGTCATCCGTTATTCAACTGAGGAAAACATTTCTTTTGACATTTAGGAACTTCAGTCATCCGTTATTCAACTGAGGAAAACATCTCTACTGACATTTAGGAGCCTCGGTCATCCGTTATTCAACTGAGGAATCATCTCTATTGAAGAGGAAAGTTGAATTTTAGGAACTTTAGTCGTCCGTATTCAACTGGGGATTAAACTGTTATCAGTCGTACCCGAGCTTCTCAGCTTGAATTTTGTGAGTATCTTTCCTGAAAGGTAAAGGTTAGCTGTATGTAATGGATGATATGTATCAAGCGATGATGTTCTCAAAATAAATGAGATTGTGTCGTATGATGCGTATGCATGTCATGATGTATGGAAATGTGATGTTTTTAGCTGGGGGAAATAAATCCTGAATTGCTGCTGGAGAAAAGAATTGAATTCTTCGTTTCCGCTGGGGATAGTGGATGAAGATGTTTGTGAGAATAAACCTGCAGGAGAGGATAACTCCGCTGGGGAATAAACTGACGAGAGAATGACTCTGTGGGGAAGAGATGCTCTGCTGAGGATTCCGCTGATAAATTCAGATGGGGATGAATTACCGTTGCTGGTGATAATGAAACCTATTGGGGATTGAATTTCTGTTTGTGAAAGGAATGAACTCCATTGGGGATGATTTTCCAGTTGAGACTTCACAGGGAATAACCTTTTAGACTCTACTGGGGACAATCTTCCAGAGTCTACTGGGGACAATTCTTCAAACTCCACTGGGGATAATTTTTCAAACTCCACTGAGGATATTTTTTATACTCCGCTGGGGATAATTTTTCAAAGTGATGGTAGATAAACCCTGCTTGGGGATAATATTGCTGACTCATTCGTGGTTGCAAGCCTTAGCTGGGGAGAATTAACACCATTGTTTTCCCCTTACTCTGCGGGGAGTGAATGTTACTGGGACGCATGCTAAGGATATGACGATGACTTCGTATCGAGACTTTTCTGCCCCTGTATCTGCTGGAGAAAGTGCCTGCGAAGGCTTTGTGGATCGAGTGTTATCCCAACTTGTTTGGTAACTTTCGATTGAAATGATAAGTCTTCTTATGGTAGGCAAGTGACAAGATAACGGGACATAGTTGTACGCTTTGATCCCTAATTTTTGCCTGGACCGCCCTTTCGGGTTTTCAGTCCACCGGGATACCCTTTTTTGCCCAAGCCTCCCTTTCGGGTTTTCGACTTGCCGGGTGTACATATCTTTTCATTTTTTATCCCTAATTTTTGCCCGAACCCTTTTGGTTCGTCAGGATGCCCTTATTTTTGCCTAGGCCAATCAACCTAGCGGGTCTTTATTCATGTGCAGTATTTTCTGACTATGTCCACGCTCTCAGAGTGTAGGGAGTTTGTCACTGTCGGTAGTGTTGTGTTGCTATACTACCATAAGATGTTTGTTTGATCATGCAAGATTCATTGTTGGAATTCATGTCTAATGCCCCAAGTGATTCAGATGGAGATTTGCCCCTGGCTATTTGGCATCTTTGAGAGATTCCTTGAATCTTGACTTAACTTCCCCAGATGATGGACAAT
Organism: Vicia faba; assembly: GCA_948472305.1. Lineage (NCBI taxonomy): Eukaryota > Viridiplantae > Streptophyta > Magnoliopsida > Fabales > Fabaceae > Vicia > Vicia faba. The sequence continues at coordinate 128,001,979 of OX451741.1, forward strand.
GATCATGCCGTGCTCCTTGATTGGAAGTGTTTTTCCACTTGAGGTGATCCTTTTTATTGAGAAGGTTTTTGTTCACTAGATATTCGTCGTGCAAATTTCTCTGCTGTTTGAACAAAATAGTCATATGCGAACAATGTTATTTTAAGAATGCAAAGCTTATGTCTGTCTTGAAATTTTTTTGAAAATGCATTTTTTAGTAAATCAGGCAAATTTTGTAAAATGTGATGTCAACTCAGGATTTACAACAAGTCATACAGGGGTCAAGATACCTTTTGTAATAGTATGCTTTCGAACTAACCCATGCTTCAGCTAAGACTTTTAAGGGTTATAACGTGGCATGGTTCACGGTTCAAGAAACAAAGGATAAAGGCTCAAAATTTATTTGTACCCACCCGTTCTTCGTGATGTTCTTCGATCCTAAACTCATCTAATCATGCATTTTAGATCCCGTTCAAGTCTTTGCTCTGATATTCCAGTGATGGTTCAGATACTGAGTTTATTTTGAAAAGGAAGTCATTTCTTTTTTGTTGAAGGTTTGTAGGACCTCTTTCGTTTTGATTTTATTGTCCCTGTCTTTTGCCTGAATTGTTTCTTTTTGTGATTACAGTCAGCGGGATGTCCCCGTTTTTTGTAAGTCTCCTTCATAGGTTTTGACTTAATGGGCTTTTATTTCGAGAGATAATGACTTCCTGTCGTGACGATTATAGGGAACCATCTCCGTCTTTTGTTTTAGAAGGGCCTCTTTGATGCCATTCATTGTGCACCTGGATTAACTGAGAAAACTACCCTGCCCTAGGTTGTGATTAAGGGTTTTAATTTGTGTGAAAATAAAAACTCCAACTTCTTTGGCTCAAAGGGGTTGACTAGGGATTATCTTCCTTATAACTCCACTGTTTAGGATTTGAAACAACGCCTGTACATCGTCAGCGGGGTCCATTCAAAAGCATACTGTAGAGATCGTGGTATCATTTTCGTTATCCTCCCTCTAAAGGCTCGGAGTTTTTTTTAATCGAGAGTTGAACATCACAGAAATGAAAGCAATTTGAATATAGTGAATACGAATGGATTGATTCAAAACAGACATATGCAATGCATTGATAAAGCAACAAAGTTTGACATGAATAAATGTTTGAACAATCAAAAGAAAATTACAAATTGAAAATTCTAATGAACAAAAAGTCTTCTCGTCTGGTCTTGTCACTTTAGAGGACGTGCCTTGGAGGGATGGTAGAAGAACTCAGCCTGATCATCTTGTGTGAATTCCAATGCTCCTTTATCGATCAGGTCTTTAAATTTGTTTTTCAATGCCCAACAGTCATCAGTATCATGCCCCAGGCTGTTGGAATGGTATGCACACCTCGCACCAGGATTGTACCTTGGGGAGGATATGTGGGGATTCTGAGGAGGGTCCCTTAATGTCACCAGATTCAATCTCAACAGGTGTTGTAAAGCTTGAGACAACAACATGTTGAGCTCGGTGAACTGCCTTTTGGGCGTATCTGGCTTACTCTGATTAACCCGTTGCTTTTGGCGAGGTTGTTGTTGGACCCGTGAGGTAGTAGAAACTTGGAGAGGTCCATTCTTTACCAAGCTAAACCCTTGTCTTCTTGGAGGCTGATAAATGACTTAGTCCCCGGCCTCGACTGTTTGCTTCATATTGTTGTATTGGTTTTGATGAAGCTGGTTGATAATGGTTCTCAGCTCTTCTTGTTCTCGGGCTAAGTCTTGGATAAGAGCCACCTGCCCCAACATCTGGGTTCTTATTGCACCTACCTCAACTTGCAGTTGTTCCAGTCGTTGTTCCTTGTTGTCTTCAGGACTTTTCTTGACTAAGTTCTCGACGAGGAGCGTTTTTAACTCTTCCTGCCCCTTGGATAGGTTTAGGAAGATTTCCCTGAACTGAGTTTCTTGAAGATCTTGGTTGTTTTGTTTGAGAGCCATTGCTGAAATAAGCAGCGAGAACATGAGAGACCTGTACTGGGAGACCTGTTATGCAAAGATATGTATGATATATGTATGCAATGTTTTCAAGGATCTCGCGGGGTAAACAAGAAACTGTCAGAATTTTATTGAAGAAACTTCGTGTCGTTGGGAGTCCTTATTCAAGAGTCAAGCTCACCATATCGATTGGGTCATAGCCACTGACTCAAGTTATCGTGTTTTGATCTCTAGACAGCATTGGCTATAGGAAAATAAATCCCCTTTTGCCCCTTGCTAGACGTTTGATTTACCATAACCTGCATCACAAACCCTTGAGATCCTTGAAATGGTTAAGGAAATGTTAAGGCATGATGTTATGATGTGCATGCTATGTGTTTAAGCAAAAGTACGAGGTGATGTAAACAAGTAAATCTGACAAGAAATCCAATTTATTGGATAAGGCCTGTAAACAAAACCTTCAAGGAACTCATGTTGTCAGATAACAAAAATGTGCAAGTAGTTCAAGTTTGAAAGCACACAAGTCACACAATAGCCCTTAAATTTCAGGCTGGCATGGAGTTTAGGTATTACCCTCTTTCAGTTTAGTTGGTTCAACCTGTCCTAGTAATAGTAACCGGGTTCTAGAGGTTCTCAATATCACTGACCATCCTCGATCGGTCATAATTCCAGTTTAGCAACCTTTTCTTGTGGCCGAAATCATCGCGAGAGTATGGTCTCAATGAGTGTAGCATACTGCTACTTTTCTATGGCCAAGTTGGTCAATTATAGGTTCTAAGGTCAGTTGATGCTTAATGACCCATTAGCATCCCCATACTCTCCTTGTTCCTCCATAAGGGATATCGGTACCAACTAATGCGTCACACCAACGTAGCTATTGCTTCAACCGTATCGATCTACATCGTACAGTTCCCTCACATTCTATTGCTACTTACCTAAAAGGTGTTCCCAAGATCCGGGTTAGGATCTATAGTAACTCTGATTCAAAGCCCACAAAGGTAAAGCAAACTAATCAAACAATTGAAAACAATATGATGAACTAATCCTAAGGTACACCACACTTATTAGATTATCCCCAGCAGAGTCACCAGTTTTGTGATACGGTGGCCAGAACCGGGACGTGTTTCCCTATTTCATTAAGGAATTTGCTGGTTTGCGTTTGTTTTTGCAAAATGTCGCGGTAAGCAAGAGTCGCCACCGACTTTTATTTTATCCAACAAGGAAAGGAAAAAAGCACAGGAAAATTCCCTTTTCAAGATATTTCAAGGTACAGGGGGTAGATTATAGAAAGGGAAGGTATTAGCACCCTTTCTATCCGTAGTTATCTACGGGCTCTTAGGTACTTGCTCATCATTTTGAAAATTGTTTTCTTTGTGTTTGTGGGCTTTGAAAAGTGTTTATTTTAACTTCGATTTAACTCTTGCTTCTGTCTTCAAGAGTGTAATGAAGTGTTTTTGAAAACTTTGTTTGTAAAGGAGTGTAAGTGTTAAAAATTTGTTTGGGATGAGCAAGTACTTAAGAACTAATCTACCTACTCGAAAAAAGAATCGTTATATGCTTGTTTCCTTTAGACAATGCTATCCCACTATTAATGAGTAGGTAGCACCGTCGTTGGAGTTTTGAGGGTCAATTCGAGAGGGACGTACAGTCACTAAAGCAATGTTAGGACGTCTTAGTAATAACCCTAATGTCTTAGATAATTTTATTTGAGGCAACAATTCCGAGGCAACCTTTCTGAATTGGGACTTTGATCTTTGTTTAGACAAAAGGACGACCACTAAAGCATCCTATACTCAATGGCCGTTTACCGAAGGCAACCAAGTGGGAGTATACCCTAGGAGTGCGCATGTGCAAATGATTCAATTTTAGATTTTTTATCTTTGCACATTTAGGGTGATCTAACTGCTTTAAATTTAGTCATACATTCTTGTCATGCATCCTATTATCATACATCTAACAGTTAATAGTTTGCAGAATTTTAAAGTGCGGAAATTAAACTACGCTATTACAAGGCTTCAGGATTTACGTAGCCAAAAACAAACCCTTTAAAAATAAAGCGATAATGAAAAGTAAAAGTCCTAATTAAAACTATTACAAACTGTGAGCAGATACAATAATTGGGTAAAAATAATAATAAAGCGCGCGATGAAAATTAGATCGACGAGAAACTAGGGTTTTGACCCTCCTAACCTAATTAAAAGAAAAAATGTTTTTTGTTGTTTTTAATAAAAGAAATAAGTTTTCTAAATTAAATATGAAAATTAATTAGTGATTAAATTAATTAATAAAAATAATTACAAGACCTATTTTTGGTTTTTTTGTTATTTTAGGAAAAAATAAAATGCAATTAAGTTAGTAACAAAATCTATTTATTCTAATTAATTTTAATTATTTGCAAAATAAATTAAAGTTATCTAATTTAATCAAACCTAATTAAATTAATTAATTTATTGATGAAAAATAATACCTAAATCTAATTGGTGAAACATAATATTTTTGGTGATTTTTTGATAAAAATAAAATTAATTTTGGGTTAGTAAATAAATTAAATAAACAATTAAATGAAATAATTAAATAAAATGTAAAAAAAGAAAAAGAGTAAGAAAATGGGTCTGAATAGCATTTTGAGGGGGTGTGAGAGGCAAGCTTTTGGCCCAATCATTTGAAGCCCATGTTTGACTTCCCAGATCACATGCTTCTATGTTGACTAGACTCCATGGTGCTCCTCCACTACTGGCCATCAAATCTGGATCTCAAACCACTTGGCATGCTGGATCATGAGGACTTATGGTAGATCTAGGCTTTGTATACACACTGAATTGCCTGAAAGAAAATAAGAAAAATGCATTTGATGGAGGCAGGGGTCAAACCCCTGACCTCAAGCACTCCCAAGCCTTAACACCAGCCTGGCTGCTACTGGGCCATTCACTTCTGTTGTTATAATATTACAAAACAATAAACAAATATTAAAAATTCCTGCAAGTCAAATCCACGTGCGAAAATTCAAACAAGCCAATGGAGGAGTGCCACATGGGTCATCTTCTTCCTGGCACCGTGGGTAAAAGTGAAACACTTTTACCTACGGACGTTCGTCCGTAACTATAGGCAGTGCTCGTTCCATAATCCTCCATGGGCCATATAAATGAAACCTAACACCATGGTTGAGTTCGTTTCGTCCTCCTGAACATGATGGTACCACTTACGAAGGCTAATTTTTCCTGTAAACAAAAACCCTAAAACAGACTCCAAAACCCTAACAATGGCAGTTTACAATTCAGTCCATGAAAATGAAATTGGGTATTATAGAGAGCTTGCAAACATGATGGTGATCAAGAATGTACAATTATTTTATGCTATAAGTGCAAGAATAATGTTAATCGAATTCAAGAATATAACAGTACCGTGACGGACTTACAGTGTGTTGTAGGGCTTGAAAACGCTTGCTTTCGATTGCTTTAGCTTGCTGATACTCCCAGGAATCGATTGGGATTACTAGAAGGCCTTGAGGATGCCTGGAATACTGAATTCAATCTCACACTTTTTCTTGATTTTTTTTCCAGATTTTGTTCTTTCTCATGCGCCTGTTTCTAACCTCTTTTTTGAGTCTGCACGCCCTCTATATGTATCATTAAAGGGACTAGGGTTGGTAACTGCTCTCAATCTTCCCCCATCAATGATTTGGATATTTGATTTGATTCACTTTGAAAACTTTCCAAATTTGGCCTATCTCCAATATTTTTGTGCACACATGCCTTGATACGAGTTTGATTTGATGCTAGCTGTGTAATAAGACCTGAAACAATCACAAAATCTTTGGTTTTCAATATTTTGGATTTTATATGATTTGTTTTGATTAAAATTGAATTAATTCAAATAAAAATAAAAATAAATAATAAAAATAAGATATGGACAAGTGGCAAAGGTTAGATCTCATGGACTATGTTGCCAACTCAAAACAAGTGAAAATTATTGGGCTCATTTGGCAAAATTTGAAGTTTTGGGCATAGTTGACTTTTGGCAATTTTGCAAAAAAGGTCAACTTCACCAATGCATAACTTCCTCAATTTTGACTCTTTAGATGTGTTTTTAGACTTTTTAGAAAGCTTGAGATGTACTATAAACAACCCTTTTGGTATCATCTCAATTTGATATTCCATGCTCATTTATGATGCTTTGACAAAAAGGGTGTTTTTGTTGACTTTCCAAAATGACCTATAATGTCCAAATTCATAACTTCTTGTGAGTGCATATTTTGAACTTGGGAGGTGAATATGGATTGTAGGTAATTGAATCCTCTTCAAAATGAGCTTTGGATGGGTCATTTCTCATAAAGTATGAGAAAGTTATGCTTGGTCAAAGTTGAGTTGACTTTTCCTACAAAACCCTAATTTAACAATTTTTGAGTCTTGATGAATTATGAGCAATCCTTGATAAATCATGATCAACCCTTGATCAAATGATGAAATATACTTTAAAATGAGGATGTTGACCAAAAATCTTGAGGTTTGACTGTATGTGGGCCACAGTTGACGTTTGCCCTAGCATAGTCGATTCTCAGGCCTTTGAGCAATTGACTGAGAAAATTTCCTCTGCAAGGCTTGAAACTTGACATGGATGATCTTGAGAACATATTAGGACAATGTTGAGAATTTGGGATGCCTTGGACTCAAGTATCTTGATGCAACATGAAACCCTAATTTGGGGTAGACTGTCTTAGGAGAGAGCTTGTCTGGCCAACCCTTGGACTACCTTGAGCAACTTGAGTATCATTCTTGAAATGTTTTGAGAAATATGGGAGGGTAAATTTTGGTGTACAACAGGGCGGAAAAAGAAAGAAAAAAAGAAAAGAACGCTGAAGAGGATTTTTGATGTGTGTAAAAGAATTATCAAAAACTCTCAAAAAACTTTCAAACACTTAACACCCTCCCAAACCCAGAACTTGAAGAAGCACCACACTTGTTTCATTAAAATCCAGAAATAAACAAACACAAACCAACTTTTCTTGGTTTTCGAACCTAGCCAAAGAAACACCATTTTTGCTTCTTCCCCTTTGAATCCAAGAGCGCTCAGGGAAACAACTCAAGTCCAAAACCCACATTCCAGCTTCAAGCAAGGTAAGTTCTCTTGACCTTAACCTTTCATTCAAGCATAACATGTGAATACTCATCTCTTTTTGTTTCAAGCATCATCATTACTTTTTATGTTTGTCTTTATTTTCACCTTCTTCGTTTGCTTTCTTTGCTAAGTCTTTTGGTTTGTTTTCTTTACTTATCAAACATATCTTTAAGAATTAATCTGGCCATGAAGCAATATTAGTATGACCTCACCTCATGCTGCTACTTAGTCCCTAAACGAAAGAAGACGGGAAGAAGGTTGTGCGGGTCGAAGCCTTTTAGGCTTCGCCCCATGCTGTTATCTAAAATGAAAGGGGTATGGTCGAAGGACATATACTCATTCTGCTTTGCAGGTCTAGTCGAAGTAAGAATAAAAAGGGGTGTGGTCGAAGGACATATGTTCATTTTTGCATTGCAGGTTCAATCGAAGTAAGCAGAGAAAAAGGGCACGATCAAAGGATACATATACATTCATTTCTGTTTTGCAGGCCCAGTCGAAAGAAGCTAAGACAGGGTGAATCGAAGGAGCATAATGCCTGGGTCGAAGGACTCACTTTTCCACTTTTTATTTTGTTTTTCATGGTTGCAATAGCTTAGGATTTATTCTTTGCATTATTAGTAACTAGGCTATGTGGCAAAATAAAATCAACAAATAGATAACTTTCAAATTTAAGATAAAAATGCATGAAATCAAACACACTATTCACACACATGCACCTTTAGGGTAATCTCACTTGTTGCTTCGGAAAATAGTCATGTCCCTCGAATATGGGCGTTTTAGCAAAATTCCCTCGATAAAAAGATCGTAGTCCCTCGATGTCCCTCAATGTTGCCTTCGGTAAACGATCCAGTCCCTAAAAGAAAATTGCTAAAACGTCTCATAAGTTGCCTTCTATGACTATACAATTGACCCACGCCTATCCCTTTACGTCCAAAGATACGACTTCTTACCAATCAATGGTAAGATAGCAATATCAAAGGAAGGAAGAAATGAAAAAAATACTTTTGAGTAAGGTAGAACGTTCTTAGTTACTTGCTCACAATCTATTCTCAAAAACAAAACATTTTTCAAACACACCAAATACTTTTCAAAAATATGAAATATTTTCGAAAGTCCAACACTTTGTATACATTCTTATAGAGACGAGAATCATTACAAAGTTTGCCTAAACGAAGGCGTTTTTCAAAAATACTTTTCAAAATACACCATGTGATGCAGTGGGAGAACTGACTTGGTTGTTTTTGAGTTTTGTATTCGCACTTGTTCGGTTTAGCAAGAGTCGCCACCGACTTTTTATTTTATCCTAAAGGAAAGGTTAAAAAGCACAGGAAAAACCTTTTTGAGATGTTTCGTGGGTTCGGGGGGTAGATTATGAAAAGGGAAGGTATTAGCACCCTTTTCATCCATGGTTATCCATGGGCTCTTAGTTACTTGGTTTTTAGATCACTTGCCTTGATTTTCGATTGTTTGAAATTGTGGTGTGTGTGTGTGTTTTGAAAAATGTTTTTGAAATAGACGCCTTTGTTTCGGCAACCATTATAATGACTCGTGTTTGAGTATATACAACGGTGTGTATCTTTTCGAAAAGATGTTTCAAAATGTTTTTTGAGAGTTTGTTTTGAAAGTGTTTGTGAAGTGTGGTTTTTGAAAAGGGGGCAAGTGTTTTTGCAAGTTGATCTCAAGTAACTAAGAGTTTTGTCTACCCCTATTGTACTCAAAGGTTTTCTCTATGTTTTCAACCCTTTTTTAACAATTTTGTTCCACCATTGAATTTGGTGGACAATCTTGCGTTTAGGATGTTTAACGGGACGGGCATGGGTCATCGTACGGACCATGAATGCAATGGTGCCAAGTGTCTTTGGCAATTTGCTTGAAGGGACTATGATCATTCCATTTAGGAGACTTTCGAAAGCGTCATCGAGGGACTTATGATCATTTGAATTTGTTTTGCCAAAGAAACTCGACGTGCAAGCATGGCCCGTTTTGGAAGGCAACATGTGGGATTACCCTAGGGGGTGCAAGTGTGATTGTGTATTGATTTCATGCATTTGTCTTTGTATTAGGTTATCTAGAGTTTGATTTTATGTACATGCAAACCCTAGGTCTAACCATGGTATATTTCGAAAGTGATAAATTGCGAGAATTTTAAAGTCTACGCTATTACAAATAGTATCCGGGAGTGGGGGTACAAATTTACAAATGGGGATGAGACTTTAGGAATGTAGTGTCCAATAATTTACAACCAAATCGAATCGCGATCAAATGTAAACAATGTAACGTATAGCAATGTATAAGAATAGCAATTGTATATGTGTAAAGCAAAGTAAATGTATTAGTGTATGGTGTAAGTGTAATGAGAATTATTTACAAGTTGTAAGTGTATGTATTGTGAATGTATGAGACAATTTAAATATTGTTTATTTGCCAAGTATTATTATCTATGTTTGATTTAATTTGTATTTTTATATCTTTTTTGTAAAGTATGTACAAAGTAAGAAAATTTAATTAAAGAAAAGAAAATTCTTTAAATTTGAGAAAAAATTATGTATTGATTTATTTATGTACAAATTATTTTTAACAAAAGAAATATATTAACTTAAAGAAAAATTATGTATTTATGTATAAATCAAAATAAGTTTTAAAAAAAGGTGTTTTAAAATAATTCTAATTCTTATGTATTTTATGTTAGTATTTTTTATATACAAAAATAGAATATACTAATGTCTTATATTAATTCATGTATTTTAACTAATCTTTTTATATACACAGTTTTAATTAATATAAAAAAAACAGTATGTTTTGTGTATAAACAAAATTAAATAAAAGAGAAAAAAGAATGTTTTAAGCTCTAGTTATATTATGTATTATTGTTTTATGTATAAACAAAATTAAATGAAAAGAATAAAAAATGTTTTAAGGTTTTTAAGAAAAAATAAAAATGGGCCTTAGGGAGGTTTATCTTGGCCCAAGCATAATCAAAACAGAAGCCAAGGGAGGGGGTGTGAATTGGGAACGCGTTTAATGGGCTTGTATGCTGGAAATGGGCAAGGCCCATGGGTCTCAATACATTTTGTTTAGGGTTTGTCAAAGCTGTTTCATTTTGGGAAAAACCTAGGGTTCGCGAAACAGAAGCGGCGCCGTTTGTGGCTTCATCTTCATCTTCTCTGGCCAAAACATCTAGAACCATGCTCAGCCTTCGCTCATGTCTACCGGCGCTACCGTCTCTCCTTCCTTCCTCCATGGATGGACCAAGTCAAATACGCGAAAAGGGTAACAATTTCGCCCTTACATTTTTTAGGTCTTTAGAATAATTGTACGATTTTTAAACTTCATAGTTTGATTCATGATTATTATTATTATGTTTTGCATGAAATGTGAGAAGAATGAGCAGAAAAATACTACCTTTAACCTTGGGGACAGGGGAGGAGAGGATTGGGAGGCGCTATGGCAGCTTGACGGCGAGAAAGTGGTGATGATGAACTTGCTCTTCCTGGTTTGTGTATTCTTTGGCTTTTAGGTTTGATGATGATACTTGAAAAACCCTTGTATGATATTTTTCTTCTTCTCTGTTTGCCTCGTATACCTGCTTCTGTGCTTTATGCGAAACAGTTTCTTGATGAGGTATCTGTTGATGATTCTGCTAATGTGTTTGGTTCGTGCATTTGCCCAATGATGATGTTTTTCTGAGGGCCTCAATGGGTTTGGAAACTTTGAATGTTTGATGTTTTGAGTGCTTGCTTTGAAAGGGCTTTGGCTTGCTATTGCAGGTTAATGTTTTTTGTTTGCTGAGCTTACACAGGTTGAGGATGGTTTGGATGTTATGTGAGTTTGTAACTGGTAAGGCCTTGGGCGTTTTGTTGTGAACTGGTTTTTTGCTTGAGGGCCTTAACAGGTTTTGTTGAAAACTAGACAGTTCAGGTTTTAGCTTGACAGTTTAGGTTTTTTGCTTGACAGTTGGTGTTTTACAGTTTAGAGGCAGGTTGGATTTTTGGGCTTTTGATGCAGGTTATGGCCTTGGTGAGGCTTGCTTCAGGTTTGTGCAGGTTATGGCCTTGGTGAGGCTTGCTTCAGGTTTGTGCAGGTTATGGCCTTGGTGAGGCTTGCTTCAGGTTTGTGCAGGTTATGGCCTTGGTGAGGCTTGCTTCAGGTTAGGCTTAGCAGGTTAATGACTTTGGGAACTGGTTTGTGTTTTGACTCAGGTAAAGTTTTGGTATCTTGAACTTTAGGTTTCAACAGGTTTATTGATGGTTAAGGCTTGATGCTTTCAGCAGGTTGAGTGTTGTTGTTGGACACAGGTTGGGTTAGAAAATGGTTTAAGGCTTTTTTTTTTGAATTGTTTGAAGGTTGCAGCTTGAGGTTACGAGCTTGAGGCTTTGTGTTCTGGTTGTGGCTTTGACATGCTGTTTCAGTTTTGAATGGTAGGCACAGGCTTGGCTTGTTGAGCTTGGCCTTGGTGTTGTATCTTTTTTGTTTCTGAGTTCTGCTTTTGTTTATATTTTCTGCCCCTCCATACTGTCTTATCTCAGTTTGCTTTTTTATTTCTTTTCTCCAGCCTAAAGACAAAACTTGTAAGCCTAACTTCTCCTCTCTTCTTCTCTCTCCAGTACAGTTAAAACAATAAAAAATGTTTATGCTTGTACTTTAGTTCTGAAAAGCTAGCTGCTGGAAAAATGATGATAGTGAAATTGCTTGCAAAGTTGGTTTTAACCTGCATACTTTTATCTCTTTTCCATACTTTGTGCTGCATCTTGTACTTGCATCTGAATAGTCTTTTGATACTTTGATATCCTGATATCTTTTGGATAGCCTTTAGATATCTTTGGCTTTGGGCAGCTTTAGTTGACTTCGGACTTAGTTTTGAAATTGTGACTTTTATACATGCAGTTGGTTTTGAACTATGCAGTTGGTTTTGAACTATGCAGTTGGTTTGACAAAATTTGAATTTGTGCATTTCAATACTTTGTGCATTCATGTTTAGCAAGCAATATTCATCCCTCTTTGTGAACCGGGAGAAATCCCGTGATTTGCAGAGAGGGCTAACTGATTCTAGTCAGTTGCCTTTAATGATGAGCCCGAATTAATTGTCTGCTTTTAATTATTTATCTGCTTCTGACTTTTTCTTATTTTCTTTGCAGATAAAAAATCAAATGGAGAGGAAAAGCGATAAATGGAGGATGAAGAATTGAAGACTTAGGAATTTAGGATAGTTTATTTCAATTTTAATTATTGTAACTATTATTATTATAAATACTTTGTAAACGAATACTTGTATTTAAATAACAACTGTAACAAATATTTAAAGATGAAATAAAAATTCCTTTTATCCAATTAATTCTTATTACTTCCAATTGTTTATTTATTATTTATAATTCTTTAAATTATAATAATTGAAAATAAATTCCAACCATTTAACTCAGAATGATAAATAATCCATAAACATTGTGGTCTTTAGCATCGATCAATTAATAAACCTGGCGCTTCACAAATCCAAATCAATGCACAGTCAAACACAACAACTGCCCAAATATCTTTTCTTCTCACTGATTTTAATCAAACACTGCAAACTCAATCCAAATGTTTCAGTCCACATCTCAGAATAACTTGACAAGCACTGTAGAATTAAATCTTTCTAAGAAATCTGCGCACAAACCCTAGTTCCTGATCAAATGCCAAGGAAGCGTTCGCCTGATCAAAGCTGAGCCAAAAGTCAACCAAACCCTAAGCAAACTGTTTGAATTGTTCCCAAGCCATGAAAATCAATAAAACCCTAATTTTATCTGACTGACGAAAAAAATATGTTTGACCGATTCTTGAGCCAGTCTGAAAAATCAGGAAAAGCTCGAAGCTGTGATTTCTTGTGGAGAGATACGAGGGCAAATTTTGGGGTACAACACACCACAAACACATTTTCAAACAAAGCAAGTGATCTAGCGAGCAACTAAGAGCCTGTAGGTAACTACGGATGAAAAGGGTGCTAACATCTTCCCTTTTCATAACCTACCCCCCGAACTCAAGAAAACATCTCAAAGGTCTTTCCTGTTCTTTTCACCCTTTCCTTATTGGATAAAAGAAAAGTCGGTGGTGATTCTTGCTATCCGCAACAATTGCGATCAAACGCAAAACACTAAGTCAGTTCTCCCACCGTATTACAACATTGATTCCACATTTTTAAGAAATTACTTTTGAGCATTTTCCACGAGAGGAAAATCAACTAGCGGACACGTTAGCTACTATGTCATCCATGTTCAAGGTCAGGTGGGATAACGAGCCTCCTCAAATTACTATTGGGAGGACGTATGAACCCGCATACTGTCATGAGATTGATACTAAAGAAGTAGTGGAAAAACCTTGGTTCCATGAAGTCAAAAGATATCTCGAAGGCCAAGAGTATCCTGAGGGAGCTTCAGTAAATGATAAGAAATTCCTAAGAAGATTCTCTACCAAGTTCTTTCTCAGTAATGGAATCCTCTACAAGCGCAACCACGACTCTACTTTGCTTCGGTGTGTAGACAAGAATGAAGCCGAGAAGATTATGGATGATTTACATGAATGTACCTTTGGAACCTATTCTAGTAGACAAACTATGGCTAAAAATATCCTACGGGAAGGGTACTATTTGTCCACTATGGAAGCAAACTGTTATCAACATTCACAGACTTGTCACAAGTGCCAAATTTATGCTGATAAGGTGCACATACCTCTGGTTCCTCTAAATGTATTGACTTCTCCTTGACCCATTGAAATGTGGGGGTGTTATACCCAAAAATTTTCCATCTCATTTATCAAGATTTTCTCACAAGATCTCCTTTGGCTCAAGACTGCACTGGGGTTGATAAGCTCAAGACACCTCCTTAAGCACTGATGACCAAAGTTAGGGTTTGATATTTCACAAGTGTGATACGGTGGGAGAACTGACTTGGTGTTTTGCGTTTGTTTTCGCAAATGTTTCGGTTTAGCAAGAGTTGCCACCGACTTTTTATTTTATCCTAAGGAAAGGTTAAAAAGCACAGCAAAAACCTTTGAGATGTTTTCTTGGGTTCGGGGAGTAGATTATAGAAAGGGAAGGTATTAGCACCCTTTCTATCCATGGTTATCCATGGGCTCTTAGTTACTTGCTTAGATCACTTGCTTTGCATTTTCAATTGTTTGAAATGGTGCTTTGTGTGTGGTTTTGAAAGATGTTTTGAAAAAGATGCATTGTCTAGGCAACCCTTGTAACAATTCTTTACTTGAATGTTTTACAAAAGGTGTTTGTCTTTTCGAAAAGATGTTTCAATGTTTTTGAAAGCTGTTTTGAAAGTGTGTTGTGGAGTGGGTTTTGAAAAGTAGGCAAGTGTGTTTTGCAAGTTTTTGATCAAGTAACTAAGAGTTGTCTACCCCTAAATTTACTCAAAGATTTTTCTCGTGTTTTTAACCCTTTTAACAGTATTGTTTCACCATTGTATTTGGAGGACAATCTTGTGTTAGGATGTTAACGGGATGGGCGCGGGTCATCGTATAGACCATGATAGCAATTTTGCAAAGTATCTTAGCATTTTTGAGGGACTAAGATCATTTTCGTAAGGCAACTTTGAATAGCGTCATCGAGGGACTATGATCTTTTGATTTTGTTTGTTTTACCAAGATACTTTGCATGCGTAACATGGCCCATTTTTGAAGGCAACAAGTGGATATAACCCTAGGGGTGTTTGTGTGCAAGTGTGTTTTATTGCATACAAGAGTTTATCTTTGAATTAGGATTTTCTATTTCAATGATTTTATCTTGCCATACACATCCTAATTACTAGTATTTATATTTGAAAGCGATAAAAAGCAGAAATATAAAATCCTACGCTATTACAGCAATTAGGGGGTGGGGATACATATTTGTACATGGGGTGGTTCAACGAGAAAAATAGATAAGAAAAGAAAGTAACAAAAACAAGATAGAGAGAAAGAGAGAGAGAGCCAGCGCGCTGCTGAGAGGTCATCAGAAGTTCTGACTCAGGCCCGCTGCCAGATGATCAACCTTTTGGTTAAACTGTATGAGTCAGAATTTCTGACTCTGGCACCTGCAAAACAGAAACCTGTTAGTGGGAAGATCAGAAGTTCTGACCCCCATGCGCTGCAAGACAAAAGTTTGTTAGTGGGGATATCATAAGTTATAATCCTACTGGAAACACAATAATTCTTAGAAGTTCTGATATTATTGACAGCAAAACAGGCTTCATATGTGCTAACGTCAAAGTCAACACTTAGCTTCTCCCTGTGCTAGTCAGAACATCTGCAATTTTGTTACTTTTCCACAAAACAGAAAACATGTTTGGAACAACTTCAGCAAATGTCAAAGTGTTTCAGGGGACAGAACCAACAAGGTCACAGGCAGGTTCTATGCTGACTCACTTCCTATCTAAACGTTATGAGGTATGAAAATCCTCAGAACACAAACAACAACAACATGATGTTTACATTATATTTATTTGAGCATGCAAAGCTGATGATGCTTAGCAGCGTGATAAAGGTCAGCAGGTGCTTACCTGGCTGTTGGAAAAGTTTGTGAATGAGAGCTAGCTTTTAGCTCTGATGGTGTTCTGGACAGGTTCTTTTTTGAAAGGGGTAGATGAAGGTGTATGTGTATGTATGGTCAGAGGCTGAAAGTGTATTCTTTAGTCACAAAGAAAACTGGGTATTGATGAAGTTTGAAGGTAAGAAGATCAAAGTTATGAAACACTAGAGATTTTGGCAGAGTTTCACAGCACTTTCTTGCTAAAAATTTTTGTTTCTCTTCTAGCAATTTTTCTGGTTTTATGGACGCCCTTTTTCAGTGGACAATGGTTCTCTATTTATAGGAAAATCTCTTGTGGGTTCCTGAACATTAAAGGCGCCAACAGAGGTTGAATTGTTCTTTGAAAGAAATTCCCGGGAAGTTGTGATAATAGATAGCCTTTCAGCCTAGGCTGGAACAACAGGCATGTATTGGGGAGAAGTGACCTCTAGGTGGACGGTGGCGCGTAGACCCATGCCTAAACCTGCATAAAGGAGTTTACCAAGCCACACGTGAAGAGACCCCTTGGATGAATGTTCAGGAGTGGTTGGGAGCATTAATGAGCATTAAATGGTGATGAGACTTATCAGCACCAAAATTCGGGTAATAGGAGAAAAACTTGAACCAGCAAGTCTGCTTCACCAAAAACAACGTAAATCATGCTCTGGTCTTGGCCTCTTGTTGTTTTAGCAAATTCTGGAGATTCTCCTGACTTTCTGACACATTCCTTGGATTTGCTTCTGGAAATCCTGGACTCTAGAGATTCTATATCAGTGCAACACCCACTCTTCTGACCCTTTCATCTTCTGATTTCAGCCTATTCTGAAGGAGCCTTCAGACTTCCTTGCTTCTTTTGCATTCCTTTAGCAAACTCTGGCTGAACTTGCGTAACTGCTGAAATAGTCATGTTCTGCTTGAGGCTTATGTGTTGAACCACGTTTGTAACTTCTGACTGAGTTGATGTAGCTGCTGAAGAGCCAACTTCTGACTGTGTTGAGCCAAGCTTGCAACTTCTTACCGTTGAGCCAAGCTTGCAACTTCTGACCATTGAGCCAAGCTTGCAAATTCTGACCGTTTCTATCTGGAGTTTGGTCTAGAAGTTCTGAAGCGCTATTTTCTTCTTAAGCACCCATTTTTTAGATAAAAATTCCAAATGTTTCGAATTTAATTTTTCTCAAGATAAAAGCGTTGCCTTTAGAGCTTGTGTGATCATTTTGCTCTTGTAAATGGTTTGCTTGGGAAGAAATGATAATTCAGGACTTGGATTTGTTTCAGAGGGACTCTGAGAATCCAAGATGGTTTCCTGAAGGAAGAGAGGGCAAATTTTGGGGTACAACAGTTGCCCCTGTTCAATCTGCTTGAACATGAAGAGTTAGATTGGCAGATTCGCCTTTCGTGGCTCGAAGGTAAAAGGAGATTGGACACTAGAGTGCCCTTAAATTTGCACTCGTCAAGACATGGATGCGGGAATGGGCTTAAAGATGCCATTTGGAGATGGGCTTAGAGATGCCATCTGGAGAGGTGACAAAATCTTATCGGGGATGGGCTTAAAGATTCCATCTGGAATGTTTGTTGAACTGTAGGTCGTCGATGAGTGAATGAATATCAGAAAGGTATCCCTGTTTTGGAACATCTTTGAAATGGGGGTCTGAATAAGCAATAGATTGACATCCGTATCTGGAAGCATCCGTAAACTGTTTTCAGAAATTTGAAGAATCTGAACAAGCGATAGGTTAACATCCGTTACTGGAGAACCCGTGAACTGTTTTCAGAAGTCTTGAAGTTGAATAAGCAATAGAGCAGCATCCGTTGTTGGGAAGCATCCGTAAACTGTTTTCAAAAGTTGAGTCTGAACAAGCGATAAATTACCATCCGTTACTGGAGAATCCGTAAACTGTTTTCAGAAGTTGAAGAATCTGAACAAGCGATAGGTTAACATCCGTTACTGGAGAACCCGTGAACTATTTTCAGAAGTCTTGAAGTTGAATAAGCAATAGAGCAGCATCCGTTGTTGGGAAGCGTCCGTAAACTGTTTTCAAAAGTTGAGTCTGAACAAGCGATAGATTAACATCCGTTACTGGAGAATCCGTAAACTGTTTTCAGAAGTTGAAGAATCTGAACAAGCGATAGGTTAACATCCGTTACTGGAGAACCCGTGAACTGTTTTCAGAAGTCTTGAAGTTGAATAAGCAATAGAGCAGCATCCGTTGTTGGGAAGCGTCCGTAAACTGTTTTCAAAAGTTGAAGAATCTGAACAAGCAATAGGTTAACATCCATGTCTGGAGAACCCGTAAACTGTTTTCAGAAGTCTTGAAGTTGAATAAGCAATAGAGCAGCATCCGTTGTTGGGAAGCGTCCGTAAACTGTTTTCAAAAGTTGAAGAATCTGAACAAGCGATATGTTAACATCTGTGTCTGGAGAACCCGTAAATTGTTTTCAGAAGTCTTGAAGTTGAATAAGCAATAGAGCAGCATCCGTTGTTGGGAAGCGTCCGTAAACTGTTTTCAAAAGTTGAGTCTGAACAAGCGATAAATTAACATCCGTTACTGGAGAATCCGTAAACTGTTTTCAGAAGTTGAAGAATCTGAACAAGCGATAGGTTAACATCCGTGTCTGGAGAACCCGTAAACTGTTTTCAGAAGTCTTGAAGTTGAATAAGCAATAGAGCAGCATCCGTTGTTGGGAAGCATCCGTAAACTGTTTTCAAAAGTTAAAGAATCTGAACAAGCGATAGGTTAACATCCGTTACTGGAGAACCCGTGAACTGTTTTCAGAAGTCTTGAAGTTGAATAAACAATAGATTAACATCCGTTACTGGAGAACCCGTGAACTGTTTTCAGAAGTCTTGATAGACCGGTGTAGGGTTTCCTGATGATGAGTTCGTGTAAAACTGCATCTTGGATAATTGTTAACGATAGCCTTTTATTCCTATCCTGAAAGGGACAAAATATTAGCTAAACACAAAGTCATGTTGCATGAAATGTATGACGCAATGTGCGTATATCAATGTTCATGATATGAATGTAATGAATGCGCATGTAAGCTGATGAGCTGTCTTGCTGAGGATAGATGAATCCTGGATAGCCGGAGATAACATAATCTCGACTGCTGCCGCGGAGAGTGAGTCCTTGACTGCTGCAGGGGATTGCAAGAATTTTTGATTGCTGAAGATGAGACATCCTTGTTGACTACTGCTGGAGAATCAGGAGCTTGGGTTGTATGCCAATTTACTGGGGATTCCTGTCCTGAGGAGATCTTCACTGGGGAATATCTGAATATCCTGTGAGGAATCGAGAATGAGGGTCTTCATTCTGCTTGGGGAATGCAAGATCTTCAATTGTTGAGGGATCTTAGGACCACTGCGGGGGATCGGAACTCCTTGGTGACTTGTAGGGAATGAGAATTCTGATGACCTCTACTGGGGAGTTCAGAACTTGATAGACTTATGCTGGAGAAGTAAGACTGAGAATCTACAATCTGACGGGAGGTACCTCTGTGGGGAGAAGGTTCATTAGTCTGGTTCCGCTGGGGATTGATGGTTGGATTTTTTTTTTAGCTCCGCTGGAGATTGGATTTTCAGATTATAAGGCTCCACTGGGGATTCTGAAATTTAACTTTGTGGGGAATTGAGTTCCGGAAGGCTCTCTGGCTGGGGAAATCAGTTTTGAGAAAGCTTCTTCTGTTGAGGATCCTGAAGTTTAACTCTGTTTGGGGAATTAAGTTTTGTATTTTGACTTTGTTGAGGAATTTGGAGTTTAATTTCGCTGTGGATTCCTTCTGAGAGGGCATCAAGATGCCAATCTGTACTTTCAACCTATCAGTAATCATCTTTTCCTGATTTGTAAGAAAATGATTATGTTCAAAAGCATATGCCTATTTAACAAAACATTGGACGTTTCTCAAATAAACATAAGTGCAAAAGAGAAAAAAGGAAGTCAAAGTAAATTTCTGTATCTGGAAAAGTATTTGTATTAACTTTCTATGAGTATCTTTGTACAAAGGAGACAAGCATCCTTGTAAGAGGATGTCGCTGTAAAATTGAAAATTTTATACAAAAGAAAGATGGATATGTGAAACAATTCCATGGGATTCCCATTCTGCTATAGCCTTCATAACTCTGAATATCTGTCCATTCAATGCTTTGTCTGCTGGCGACTGGATTGATCAGAAGCTTGGAGCTGGTTGATGAAGAGATTGTCCTTAAAGTGATCCGACGAGACATAGTCATACGCTTTAATTCCCTAACTTTTGCCTGAATCTCCCTTTCGGGTTTTCGATCCACCGGGAAACCCTTTTTTGCCCAAGTCGCCCTTTCGGGTTTTCAACTTGCCGGGTGTACCGATTTTTTTTGTTTTATCCCTAATTTTTGCCTGAACCGCCCTTTCCGGTTTTCGATTGACCGGGATACCCATTTTTGCCCAAATCGCCCTTTCGGGTTTTCGACTTGTCGGGTGATTTTATGCGTAGTATCTTTTAACTATGTCTGCGTTCGCAGGGTGCGGCAAATCGTCGCCGTCCATGGTGGTAAGAATCATCGCACCACCGGAAAATATGCTCTTGATTACAAATGGTCCTTCGTAAGTAGGAGTCCATTGGCCCCTGGGATCACTTTGCGGCAAGATAATCCGCTTGATTACGAGATCTCCGACTTGATACACTTGACGTCTGACTTTCTTGTTGAAAGCATTGATCATCCGTTTTTGATACGTCTGACCATGGCAAACAGCAGTGAGTCGTTTCTCGTCGATCAAATTGAGTTGATCAAGTCGGGTCTGAATCCAATCGTCTTCATTCAAACCAGCGTCCTTCATAATCCTTAAAGAAGGAATCTGAACTTCCATGGGCAGGACAACTTCCATGCCATATACCAAAGAAAATGGGGTTGCCCCGGTTGAAGTACGTGCCGTGGTACGATATCCATGCAGAGCAAACGGTAACATCTCATGCCAGTCTTTGTAGGTGACTGTCATTTTCTGAATGATCTTCTTGATGTTTTTGTTCGCAGCTTCGACAACACCGTTCATCTTCGGCCGATAGGGAGATGAATTGTGATGGTAAATCTTGAACTGTTCGCATAGAGCGGTGATCATGGTATTGTTCATATTTGTACCGTTGTCTGTGATGATCCTGTCGGGTATACCATACCAGCATATGAGGTTTTGCTTGATGAAGCGGGCAACCACATTTTTTGTAACAGAGGCGAAGGAAGCTGCTTCGACCCATTTGGTAAAATAGTCAATAGCAACCAGGATGAAGCGATGTCCATTGGACGCTGTGGGCTTGATCTCTCCAATCATGTCAATGCCCCACATTGCGAATGGCCAAGGAGCTGTCAGAACATTGAGGGGAACAGGAGGAATATGAATCTTGTCAGCGTAGACTTGACATTTATGGCAAGTACGGGAATATTGATGGCAATCTGCTTCCATGGTAGACCAGTAATAGCCCGCCCTTAGAATCTTCTTAGCCATTGTATGTCCGCTCAAGTGGGTGCCAAATGTACCGCTGTGTATCTCAGTCATGATCAACTCTGCCTCAGCTTTGTCCACACATCAGAGTAAAACACAATCATGGCTGCGTTTATAGAGGATGTCGTTGCTCAGGAAGAACTTGGCAGCAAATTTCCTTAGGAACTTCTTGTCATTTACGGAAGCTCCTTCGGGATATTCTCTAGTCTGGAGATACCTTTTGATTTCGTGAAACCAGGGTTGTTCCACTACTTCTTCGGTATTAATCTCATGACAATGCGCAGGTTCATCCATTCGCTCGATGGTGATTTGGGGAGACTCGTTATCCCAGTTGAGTTTAAACATGGAAGACATTGTAGCCAGAGCATCTGCTAGTTGATTCTCTTCTCGCGGGAAATGCTCGAAGGTGATTTGCTTGAAATGAGGCAATAATGTCAGGACATGTTCTTTGTATGGGATAAGATTAGGATGCTTGGTGTCCCACTCTCCTTTGATTTGACTGATAACCAAAGCCGAGACCCCAAATACGATCAAAGATTTGATCCCCAGGTCAATAGCAGCCTTGAGACCAAAAATGCAAGCTTCATATTCAGCCATGTTGTTGGTACAGCTGAAGCAAAGTTGGGCCGTGAAAGGTGTGTGGCAACCTTCCGGGGAAATGAGTACCGCATCGATACCGTTTCCAAGCGCATTTGAAGCACCATCAAAGTACAGGGTCCATCGGGATCCATTTTTAGGTCCTTCATACGGTCCGTTACCTTCAACGTTGTCCAAATTCATGATATCCTCGTCTGGGAAGTCGAATCTCATGGATTGATAATCTTCGATAGCTTGATGAGCTAGATGGTAAGCTAGTACACTCCCTTTTATAGCTTTTTGAGTAGTATACTGGATGTCATATTCAGTCAGGATCATTTGCCATCTAGCGATTCTTCCAGATAAAGCAGGCTTCTCGAAGATATACTTGATAGGATCCATTTTGGAAATCAACAGAGTGGTATGAGTCAACATATACTGTCTTAGTTGGCGAGAAGCCCATACCAAAGCGCAGCAAGTTTTCTCAAGCAGTGAGTAGCGAGTCTCACAGTCGGTAAACTTTTTGCTAAGGTAATAAATGGCATGCTCTTTTCGACCAGACTCGTCATGCTGGCCCAGTACACATCCCATTGAGTTGTCCAAAACAGTCAGATATATGATTAGTGGCCTTCCTTCGACGGGTGGCATCAGAATAGGAGGTTCTACCAAGTACTCCTTGATCTTATCAAAAGCAGCTTGGCAATCGTCGTTCCATTCGACTACCTGATCTTTCTTCAACAACTTGAAAATTGGCTCACAGGTAGACGTCAGATGAGAGATGAATCTGGAAATATAGTTCAGGCGCCCCAAGAATCCTCTAACCTCCTTTTCAGTACGGGGAGCAGGCATTTCTTGTATTGCTTTCACTTTCGCTGGATCGACTTCAATGCCCTTGTTGCTGACAATAAATCCTAGAAGTTCACCAGACCTGACTCCAAAGGTGCACTTACTTGGATTCAGCCTGAGTTTATATTCCTTCAATCTGGCAAACAGCTTCCGCAAATGCTCAAGGTGTTCCTCCTCTGTTTGTGATCGAGCTATCATGTCGTCTACGTAAACTTCGATCTCATGATGTATCATATCATGAAATAAAGCTACCATGGCGCGCTGATAAGTTGCCCCTGCGTTCTTCAGCCCGAACGGCATCACCTTGTAACAGAAGGTACCCCATTGTGTAACAAAGGTTGTTTTCTCCATGTCCTCAGGGGCCATTTTAATTTGGTTGTAGCCCGAGAATCCGTCCATGAAGGAAAACACCTTGTGCTGAGCCGTGTTGTCGATCAAAATGTCGATATGCGGCAGCGAAAAATCATCTTTTGGGCTGGCCCTATTCAAATCCCGGTAGTCCACACACATTCTGACTTTTCCATCTTTTTTAGGAACTGGCACAATATTAGCAACCCATTGTGGATAGGATGTAACGGCCAGAAAGCCAGCGTTGAACTGCTTCATTACTTCTGCTTTAATCTTCTCAGACATGTCGGGCCTCATTTGGCGGACTTTTTGCTTGATCGGTGGACAATCCTCTCTTGTAGGGAGACAGTGAACCACGATATCTGTGTCTAAACCCGACATGTCTTCATAAGACCAGGCGAAGATTTCGACGTATTCATTTAACAGATGTATCAAATGCTCCTTGGCACTTGTTTCCAGATTGGCACCCACTTGTATTTCCTTCCGGTCTTCCTCTGTTCCTAAGTTGACAGTTTCCAACAACTCTTCATGAGGCAAGATGACCCTTTCTTCTTGCTGTAGAAGTCTGGCTAGCTCTCCTGGTTTTTCACAATCTTCGTCATCTTCATACTCAGCCTGATTGACCAAATCTTCAGAGTTATTGAAGGACATAGCAGAATAGTCACCCATAGAATCCGGAGTGGATGGGTACCTGCATTTGTGAGTGTGGGTGTGTGTAAGGGATAGCCATCCTTAAACAAATAAAATGCAAAAGGAAATAAAATGAACACAACAATTTATAAATGAAAAACGTCCAATGATTCATTAAACATGGCATATGAATATGAAGAGAATCATAACCCTTACAAATGGACTTACATGCCCCGGGCAAGGCATGAGGTGAAAAAGTAGTGTTCAGATTGTTTAAAAGTAATTATTACAAACCAACAGGAAATGATCGAAAGATAAGTTACTGATTAATGAAAGTAATGGGGACGAAGTCTTTCGCCTCCCAGTTGTGCAACCCCCCTTCAATGGTTGGGAAGATCCAGTCTTCAATGTTGGCCTCTTCGTCTTCGTCTTCCAAAGAATTGATTCCATGAGGAGAATCTTGATGGGTGTCCTTTCAATTTTTGAGCGACGCATAGCTTTTTGCCCCGCAGCGGTAAATCCCAACCCAAACTTGTCTGTTTTGTGAGGAAAGTCAGGCAACTGACCCCACGTTGAGCTCTTTCCCTCCTTCATTGCAGCCTTTGCGTCTTTTAGAGATGCCATCCTGGCCACCTGCTTGGGTATCTCAGCTACTGCCTTTTCTACAGCAACCTCGGGAGCAATTTCCTCGAAGTGTTGGAACGGTGTTTCAATGAATTCACCCTCCACTTCCACATACCGAAAGGAGTTTAGGTGATTGACCATATATTCCTCTTCACCGTGTACAGTTATGATCTTTCCTTTGACAGGGTATTTCAGCATCTGATGTAGGGAGGAAGTGACTGCGCCAGCACTATGTATCCATGGTCTCCCTAGCAAGCAAGAGTATGACGGACGGATGTCCATCACATAGAAAGTTGAGTGGAATACTTCAGTGCCCACTTTGATGGGAATGTCGACCTCCCTATGCACCATTCTTTTAGACCCGTCAAAGGCCCTGACAATGATATCACTGGGTTTCAGCTCCAAGCCTTCACAATCTTATCGATCCAGAGCTTTCTTAGGCAGCACGTTTAGAGAAGAACCAGTGTCGACCAAAACATGGGCAAGAGAAGTTCCTCGATATTAAATTGACACATGCAATGCGTCATTGTGCTTTCTTCCTTTCGGAGTCAGGTCAGCATCGGAGAAACCCAAGCCGTTGTCTGCGGTAAGGCTAGCTACACAATCCTGGAATTGATCGGCTGAGGTTTCCTGGGGCACATGGGCCGTCTTCAGAAATCTTATCAATGCTTTGGCATGAGCTTCAAAACAAAGCAATAATGCTAACATGGAGATCTTCGAGGGAGTTTTCCCCAGTTGCTCTACCACGTCATAATCACTCTTCTTAATTATTTTCAGAATCTCCTCCATTTCTTTCTTAGAGGTTTCGGGGATGACCAATGGCTGAGCCCTCGTCCTGACGAGCTCATCTTGGATCCCTTTCCCCTTATCAGCAGAAGTAAGAGGGACAACCACAGGAGTAACAGCTTCTTCAATCGGAGTTCTTGCGGAAAGTTTTATCGGTGCAGGAGTAACTTTGGCGGCAGCTGAGGGTCCAAAGATTGCCTTTTGAGGGGCAATCTCTGGAGAAAATGTTCTCCCACTTCGGGTAATCTTGCTCGTACCGGCAATGTTTCCAATGTCGGCGTCTTCTTCGTCAGAGTTTTCTTCAGTTGACTCAACTTGTTTAACACCGTGGTAGTAGATTTCTCCACCATAATTCCATGGTATTGATTTGTCCGATTTGTAGGGGACGGGTCCAGGCATGGTTATTTTCAAAGGAACAAACTTCGTAGCGGATGTAATCTTAACAGGCTTTTTAGGGACCTTGGAAAGATTGGTGGAAATGGTGATTATTGAAACATCTTTGATAGGGGTAGCAGGAATCTTTTCGAAAAGAATTTGTTAACTGTCCATTAAGCCTTGGATGCCTATCTTCAGCAATGGACAGTCAATTGGTAGGGAGGAGAAACAGTAGCAGTCTTCTTTGCACCCTGGGAAAATCCCAGCTTTCAACAGATTTAACTTGATTGTCAACAGTGGAGTCATCAGGTCATCAACAGCAGAAACATACCGATCTTCTTCAATAGCATGGACATTGCGACCATGCTTCGACATTGGAGCGGATATCACGTTTGGTTTCTCTGGAGCATCGAACTCAACTTCTTTTGCATCTATCAAGTCTTGAATTTTATGCTTAAGCGCCCAACAATCATTGGTGTCATGCCCGATGCTGTCAGAATGATAGGCACATTTAGCATTGGGATGATAATGTGGAGAAGATGTGTTCACATTTTTTGGTGCCTCTTTGATAGTGGTGAGATTTAGCTTCAACAAATGGGGAAAAACCTGCGCAGGTGTCATATTGATGCGGGTGAACTGCCGTTGTGGCCGTTCTACCCGTTGTTGATTTGGTCTGTACTGATTGTTACGTGGCTGATCATTTGATGAATTTTGGATCATCACGGCCCCCACAGTCGGCCGACGCTCATTTCTTCCCGATCTTTTCTGAGAGCATATAACTGTTGCTTCCTTCTTGGCCGGAAATGATTTCTTAGCAGCTGTAGAGGCAGAGGCATCCCTTTGAATCTTTCCATTCTTAATACCTGCTTCCACCCGTTCGCCAGTCAGAATCAATTCAATAAACCCTGCGGAAGAGCTCCCGATCAAATGGTTGAAGAACGGGCCAGATAAGGTCCCCAAGAACATATCAACTAGTTCTCTATCAGAAAGAGGTGGGTGCACTCTTCCGGCCAAGTCGCGCCACTTCTGGGCGTATTCTTTGAATCCCTCATTTGAGGCCATCCCCATACTCTGGAGCTGAGTACGGGTTGGCGCCAAGTCAGCATTATATTGATATTGGAGATAAAAGGCGGCTGCCAAGTCTTCCCAGTTATGCACTTCTGACCTCTCAAGCTGGTAGAACCAGTCTAGCTGTGTACCGGACAAACTGTCCTGAAAGAAGTGTACCCAAAGATTTCTATCGGATGTATGAGGTTGAATTCTTCTGACATATGACCTCAGGTGCATCTTTGGGCAAGACAGCCCGTCATACTTTGCAAAAATTGGCACCTTAAACTTTGGAGGGATCACAATTCCAGCAATCAATCCCAATTCTTCAAAATCTAACCCAGGAACCCTTTGCAGCTCCATAGCTGCCAGCCTCTCCTCCAGGTTTTTGTATCTGTCGTCTGCTGGCGGGTATTGCTGCTCTGAGTAGTCTTCATCTTCCTCAACCTCTTCCTCTTCAGCTTCGAACTCAGAAGGTAGTGCAGCTCCTTTTCCCTTATTGGTTTCCTCCTCGGATGCGGAAGGAAATTCAAGAACCCTTCTAGCTTCATTCTCAAACCTTCTTACCAGTGTAGCTACCCCAACTCTTTTCTTCTTCTTTTTCACATTTTCTTGCTCTTTGTTCCCAAGCAGTGCTTTTAGATCCTCCTGACCCTTTGCCAAGGTCATTAGGAGTTGTTGAAACTGTGAGTTTTGTGACTGCAGATCTTTGACCGTCTGTTCGAGATCCATCTTACTGAAATAAACAACATAAAGATAAGGAAACCTGGTGCGGAGACCTGCTTATGCATATGATGAATGATATGTTTATTCATGTAATGCATTCAAGGATTTAGAAATTCAAAATTGTTGCAAACAAAAATAACACACGTCATATTAATAAGAAGAAATTTTGTTAGTACATAAATGGCCCATGGGCCAAATATCACAAAAACTTCTTAAGGAAAAAAGACGTTGCGCATCCTCTTTGGTGCGATGTAGGTGTTGAGGGTCTCCTCCTCGTGAAGTCGGCGGGTAAGCTCCAAAACCTTCTTCTCACTGGCGTAGAAGCTGGCTTCAAAAGTATTCCGATATTCCTTGAGTTGGATCCAACTCTTCTGCATCTCCTCCCATGATGTTGGCATGTCAGGATATAGGATGGTGTAGGGAACCTCTCCTTCCTTAACAGGCTCTTTAATCAAAGGGAGAATATAAGGGTAAGGCATCATAAGACTCTGGGCTCGGGTCCTTACCCACCTGAGATAAGGCTCAAGAGGGATGGAGTTATTGCGCCCCAATGTCTTGCTATCTACCTTGTTAGGCATCCTCCAAGCTCTGATGAATCTTTGGCGAAGTCCTTGCACATCGTTGTCGAAGTCAAAAACTAGGTCAGAAATCAGCATGTCATGAGGGCCATCCCTCCGTGCATATCTAAATTGTCTCAAAGCTAGACAAGGGTTATAGGTAAATCCTCCTCTAATGCCAAGTAATGGAACATTAGGGAACTCACCACAATGATCGACGATGATGACATTTTCTCTGGACCGAGAACACCAATGTACATCAGAGTGTGTGAGGGTCATCAATTGTTGTGACCACCTTAAGCCTTATTCATTCTTCAAAACAGATTGTGGAAGGTGAGAAATAAACCACCTTGCAAGGAGAGGAGTACAACACATGAGAACACCTCTCTTTCTCATTGTTCGTGTGTAAAATGAGTGGAGGATGTCCCCAAGCAATGTAGGTATGGGATTCCTAGATAGGAAAATCTTGACAGCATTGACATCTATAAGTTGGTCAGGATTTGGGAACAAGACCAACCCATAAATAAGGAGTGCCACAATCTCTTCAAAGGCTCGCAGATCCAAAGAATTCCAACACTCTTGTGCCTTCTCAAACAAGAACTTTGCCAAGAAGCCTTTGACACCACTTCTAGTTTCCCAATGCCCCTTGATGTCAGATGGTTGCAAGTGTAGTGCTTGAGCAACATCTTCAGGCTTTGGTTCTTTTTCCGTACCGTTGTAGGGTAGTTGATTAAGAATAGGAATTCTCAGGAGTTGAGAAAATTCCTCCAAAGTGGGCACCAATTGATAGTCGGGGAATGTGAAGCAGTGGTGAAGGGGGTCAAAGAACTGGAACAACACTTTCACCATGTCTTCTTCAATGCTGGTGTTGACTAGGCTGAGCAGTCTACCATGTCTTTCACTGAAGAGAGAGCTTTCTGGAATTCTGGATGTGAGCTCCTTGAGTTGAGGAGGGATTCTCACAAGGTTGACTTGGATAGTTTTCCTGCGAAGAAATTCCATGACCTACAAAACAAGAACAAAGATGAAGATCCAAACCCTTGAAATGGTTAGTGGATGCATATGATGCTTTATGATGTTCATGATGTATGCACAAACATATGTACAAGCAAGTCACACAAAACCCTAGTTTCAGGCTTGCATGAGGTTTCATAGGTAAGTACCCTCTTGAGTGTAGTTGGCTTAAAACCTGTCCTATAAATAGTAACCGGGTTCTAAGGAGCTCAATATCATTGGATTGTTTTCCATGTTCATTGTTTTGGTTTAGCCACTTAACTAGCGACCAAAATATTCCAAGAAAACAACCCTCAATAAGTGTAGTATCGAGTATCTACCAACTTCGGACTGCACCAAAGCCGGTCATCTCACTACCCCTAATGAAAGGCCAAGATGGTCAAGTAAGGTTCTAGGTCATTAGTGCTTAGTGACATCACTCAGCGGCCCCGTACTCTCCTTGATTGAACTCAAGGGTTACCGGTACTCACAAATATGTCGCACTAATATAGCTATTACTTCAACCGTGTCGGTATACCCCGCACAGTTTCCATAACGTATTGCTATCTATGAATGTTTCTCAAATCCGAGTGTAGGATTTCAAGCCCAAACAAGAGAACCAAAATGTAAAGCAATCAAAGCAAACAATTAGTCATGCAAAAGGGTGATCTAAGCCCTAAGGTTACTCCACTTTTAAAAAAAGAGTCCCCAACAGAGTCGCCAGTTCTGTGATACAGTGGGAGAACTAACTTGGTGTTTTGCGTTTGTTTTCGCAAATGTTTCAGTTTAGCAAGAGTCGCCACCGACTTTTTATTTTATCATAAGGAAAGGTTAAAAAGCACAGCAAAAACCTTTGAGATGTTTTCTTGGGTTCGGGGAGTAGATTATAGAAAGGGAAGGTATTAGCACCCTTTTCTATCCATGGTTATCCATGGGCTCTTAGTTACTTGCTTAGATCACTTGCTTTGCATTTTCAATTGTTTGAAATGGTGCTTTGTGTGTGGTTTTGAAAGATGTTTTGAAAAATATGCCTTGTCTAGGCAACCCTTGTAACAATTCTTTACTCGAATGTTTTACAAAAGGTGTTTGTCTTTTCGAAAAGATGTTTCAATGTTTTTGAAAGTTGTTTTGAAAGTGTGTTGTGGAGTGGGTTTTGAAAAGTAGGCAAGTGTGTTTTGCAAGTTTTTGATCAAGTAACTAAGAGTTGTCTACCCCTAAATTTACTCAAAGATTTTTCTCGTGTTTTTAACCCTTTTAACAGTATTGTTTCACCATTGTATTTGGAGGACAATCTTGTGTTAGGATGTTAACGGGACGGGCGCGGGTCATCGTATAGACCATGATAGCAATTTTGCAAAGTATCTTAGCATTTTTGAGGGACTAAGATCATTTTCGTAAGGCAACTTTGAATAGCATCATCGAGGGACTATGATCTTTTGATTTTGTTTGTTTTACCAAGATACTTTGCATGCGTAACATGGCCCATTTTTGAAGGCAACAAGTGGATATAACCCTAGGGGTGTTTGTGTGCAAGTGTGTTTTATTGCATACAAGAGTTTATCTTTGAATTAGGATTTTCTATTTCATTGATTTTATCTTGCCATACACATCCTAATTACTAGCATTTATATTTGAAATCGATAAAAAGCAGAAATATAAAATCCTACGCTATTACAGCAATTAGGGGGGTGGGGATACATATTTGTACATGGGGTGGTTCAACGAGAAAAATAGATAAGAAAAGAAAGTAACAAAAACAAGATAGAGAGAAAGAGAGAGGGAGCCAGCGCGCTGCTGAGAGGTCATCAGAAATTTTGACTCAGGGCCGCTGCCAGATGATCAACCTTTTGGTTAAACTGTATGAGTCAGAACTTCTGACTCTGGCACCTGCAAAAAAGAAACCTGTTAGTGGGAAGATCAGAAGTTCTGACCCCCATGCGCTGCAAGACAAAACTTTGTTAGTGGGGATATCAGAAGTTCTGATCCTGCCGGAAACACAATAATTCTTAGAAGTTCTGATATTATTGACAGCAAAACAGGCTTCAGATGTGCTAACGTCAAAGTCAGCACTTGGCTTCTCCCTGTGCTAGTCAGAACATCTGCAATTTTGTTACTTTTCCATAAAACAGAAAACATGTTTGGAACAACTTCAGCAAATGTCAAAGTGTTTCAGGGGACAGAACCAACAAGGTCACAGGCAGGTTCTATGCTGACTCACTTCCTATCTAAACGTTCTGAGGTATGAAAATCCTCAGAACACAAATAGCAGCAACATGATGTTTACATTATGTTTATTTGAGCATGCAAAGCTGATGATGCTTAGCAGCGTGATGAAGGTCAGCAGGTGCTTACCTGGCTGTTGGAAAAGTTTGTGAATGAGAGCTAGCTTTTAGCTCTAATGGTGTTCTGGACAAGTTCTTTTTTGAAAGGGGTAGATGAAGGTGTATGTGTATGTATGGTCAGAGACTGAAAGTGTATTCTTTAGTCACAAAGAAAATTGGGTATTGATGAAGTTTGAAGGTAAGAAGTTCAAAGTTATGAAACACTGGAGATTTTGGCAGAGTTTCACAGCACTTTCTTGCTAAAAATTTCTGTTTCTCTTCTAGCAATTTTCTGGTTTTTTGGACGCCCTTTTTCAGTGGACAATGGTTCTCTATTTATAGGAAAAGCTCTTGTGGGTTCCTGAACATTAAAGGCGCCAACAGAGGTTGAATTGTTCTTTGAAAGAAATTCTTGGGAAGTTGTGATAATAGATAGCCTTTCAGCCTAGGCTGGAACAGCAGGCATGGATTAGGGAGAAGTGACCTCTAGGTGGACGGTGGCGCGTAGACCGATGCCTAAACCTGCATAAAGGTGTTTACCAAGCCACACGTGAAGAGACCCCTTGGATGAATGTTCAGGAGTGGTTGGGAGCATTAATGAGCATTAAATTGTGATGAGACTTATTAGCACCAAAATTCGGGTAATAAGAGAAAAACTTGAACCAGCAAGTCTGCTTCACCAAAAACAATGTAAATCATGCTCTGGTCTTGGCCTCTTGTTGTTTTAGCAAATTCTGGAGATTCTCCTGACTTTCTGACACATTCCTTGGATTTGCTTCTGGAAATCCTGGACTCTAGAGATTCTGTATCAGTGCAACACCCACTCTTCTAACCCTTTCATCTTCTGATTTCAGCCTGTTCTGAAGGAGCCTTCAGACTTCCTTGCTTCTTTTGCATTCCTTTAGCAAACTCTGGCTGAACTTGCGTAACTGCTGAAAGAGTCATGTTCTGCTTGAGGCTTATGTGTTGAACCACGTTTGCAACTTCTGACTGAGTTGATGTAGCTGCTGAAGAGCCAACTTCTGACTGCGTTAAGCCAAGCTTGCAACTTCTGACCGTTGAGCCAAGCTTACAACTTCTGACCGTTGAGCCAAGCTTGCAACTTCTGACCGTTGAGCCAAGCTTGCAACTACTGACCGTTGAGCCAAGCTTGCAACTTCTGACCGTTTCTATCTGGAGTTTGGTCCAGAAGTTCTGAAGCGCTATTTTCTTCTTAAGCACCCATTTTTTAGAGAAAAATTCCAAATGTTTAGAATTTAATTTTTCTCAAGATAAAAGCGTTGCCTTTAGAGCTTGTGTGATCATTTTGCTCTTGTAAAAGGTTTGCTTGGGAAGAAATGATAATTCAGGACTTGGATTTGTTTCAGAGGGACTCTGAGAATCTAAGATGGTTTCCTGAAGGAAGAGAGGGAAAATTTTGGGGTACAACAACAAGGATATTTGAAATTCAAATGCCCTATATGACTTTCATAGATCTTTATGTACCCTCAAGATTACTCATGTCAAGTTTCAAGCTTTGGATCACACTTTTGCTCAGTCATTTGAGCAGTTGACCTAAAAATCATCTGTATTGGGGAAAAAGTCAACTATGACCAATTTACAGTCAAACTTCACAAATTTTGATCCACATCAACATTTTAAACTCATAAGTATCATTTGATCAAGTTTGGACCATAATTCCTCAAGAAATTTGATCAAATCTCCAAAAGGGAAAAATGGTCAAAATTAGGGTTTTGATTGGGAAAGGGTAATTTCTGATTTTTGACCTAGCAACTGATCAATTGGTTTAAGGCATGATCTCAAGAGTCCAATTGCATCATTTTACCTAACGACATGGCTCAAAACATTGCTCAAGACCAAGGGATTGACAAATGAATTTTCAGTCAACTGATCAAAAAGTCAACTGTACACTGAAAAGTCAAACTTTGACTTTTTGGTCAAAATTCAATGTCAAAGATCATAACTCATCAAAAAATGTCAAAATATGAAACTTATTCATCAAGAAATCAAAAAGTCAAGATTTCATTATGAAAAGTCAAAGTTTTCTAACTTAGAAATTTTTTCTAAGTGTTTAAACTTCATGTTTTTTCTTTAACTTTGGGCCAATTTTTCACCATGATGCAAGATGGTTCAAAAGAAACTCCCAACATGAAAGTTGTAGATCTACATGAAATCTACAACTTTGCTTCACACAACTCTTTCTAAAAGTGCTTGTATCTCAAGTTATAATTTTAAGAATACATGGTCATGAAACAAAAACACTTAGTGAAATTTTGCCCTAATTTGGTCAGGATTTTGACCTAACTTCATGGCACTTTTTCATATAGTTCCAAGGGGAATTTTCAAAATTGATTGAAATATGGGTTGCATATCACATTGCAAGCTTTCAAAAATGTCCAAGAACTCCTTGAGATCATTTTTGAGTAGGGAGAATCGAAGAGATGAAGTTAGGGTTTTATCACTTGAATTACAAGTCATTTTGTGATGAGCAAATTAAAAATTCAAAGTTATGTTGCATAACCTCTACTTTTCAGGTCTCAAACTTGTTAGGAACTCCATAATTAATTGCTTGTGCAACTGTTAGAGGTCTCATTTCAAGCATTCAATGCAAGGCCGTGCTTTATATCCATTTAGGGAAGAAAGTGCACAATGCCATTTTGATAAAGTGACTTTTTGCACAAAACTTATTCTTGAGCCTTGCACTTGTTCTTTTCTGATCATACATGTCTCATACCACAAGAGAAATGGTTTAGACACTTACAATCACCCAACCCATGCTTGTACTTCACATTGAAACTTGTTTTCCCATTTTTCTAGAAAATCAAGTAACCTAGCAATTAGCTTGAAACTTGTACTTCTGACTTTCAAAACCACTCAAACCTCTTTAATTATAGATACACAAGCCATTTTCCATAAAACACACGCATGATTGACCCCTAAAAACACCAAGAGCTCAGAACTGCATCACATACCTCCATTGTTGCCTAACCTGACCAAAAGTTTGAAACTCACATCTCCCTCGTGTGTTTTCAAGCCTTTTGGTTCCTAAAGTTTCTAAACATCATTTAGAACTCATCCCCCACCCTGTTACAAGACTGTAACACCATTAACACCATCCTCCATTTTCAAAAACAGAGCTTTATACTTGGACTCCTCCAGAACTCCTCAGGCACTTCCAGCTCAAGCTAAGCATCCCATTAGCTTCCTGGTAACTTGAGGAAGCTAACCCAATAATTGGAACTCAGTGAAAGCTTCTCAAACTCCAAACCCGATATCCTCTTGCAAGGTAAGTTTTCTAACTTTGGAACTTTTCATACAGGCATCATCAATGATTTATTTGTGAATGAAAAATGTAGATATCATCGCCCTAAAGCTAACCATGCCCATAGTTTTCATTAATTTTGCTTGAGCTTAGAGAATTTTAAGATTGAAGTTTCTGCAATTTTTAGGGTTCAGATTAGGACCATTAAAATTCATGCTTATCTTTGATCTTTAATTATTTTGCTTTGCATTTCTGAAATCGTGAGGAAATTTGCTACAAGTTTCATGTTTACAGTTTTCATTTTTGTTGAGATTTGGATGAGATACAGAACTTCTAGCTGGCCGTGAGGTTGAAGATGAAGTTGGCCTCAGGAACGTGTTTACCATATATATTTATGGTTTGATTTATATAAACAGATGTATAGCCACCCCAGTGATAGAAGCGCGCGCCTGTGACTTGAGGGACCTGGGTTCGAGCCCCAGTGGTACCCTTTTGGATTTTTCACTTTTTTTTTGGTATTATGACTTTCTTTTTGGAAGTGCCGGGCCTCCGTTGGGCCTTTATGTTTTTTTCTTGTTGCTAACCCCCTGTTTCACTTATACAGTCCCTGGCCCATTTTTGTTTCTTTTTTTTTTTTTATTTATTTATTTTCTTAAATATTTTATCTTATATTAAAAAATCATAAAAAAATATAAAAATAGTAGATTTATATTTGGACATAGTTTATCTATTTTTTCTCACACAAAAATTATTTTATTTTATCATACTTTATTTATTTCACTAAATATTTTGTAAATTTAGTTAAAAAACTATGGTTTTAATTATTTTCTTTTACACAATTTAAATATGTTATTTTAAAATATAAAAAGACCAAAAATATTTTATAATACTATAAATTATTTTCAAGACAAAAATACCAAAAATACTTTTCTTATAAACTTAAGTTCTTTTTAATCAATTAATAGATTAGGGTTTTATTTAATTTCTTTTCCTAGTAAATTTAGGTTTACTTTTTATTATTTTAATTAATTATTTTCTTTTAATTAATTAGGTTAAACTCAAAACCCTTTTCCTAAAAAACCCAAAAATATCCATTTACTTTACATTTACATTCTTACACATTTATTTCATTTTGTATATTATTTATTTCAATTCTTGCACCAATTCAATATGATTGTAATAAATAATTAGCTTTATTTTCTTGAAATTCTCATTTATAATTTGTACACCCCTCCCACAAGTATTGTAATAGCGTAGTAATTTTAAATTCCATAATTTATCGCTTTTATATACAAATGCTAGTAATTAGGGTTTGTATGGAAAGACTAAAACCAATGCTTAGAAAACCCTAATCAAAGACAAAATCAAGCATGAAAACAATACACTTGCACACAAGCATCCCTAGGGTAAATCCACTTGGTTGCCTTACAAAATGGCCATATTACGCATGCGGGGTATCTTAGTAAAAACAAGCAAAATATAAGACCATAGTCCCTCAATGACGCTATCTAAGTTGCCTTTCAAATGATCTTAGTCCCTAAAAGAGAATGCTAAGATATCTTGCAATATTGCTAATCATGGTTATACAATGACCCACGCCCGTCCCGTTTACATCCAAAGATAGGGTTACTTACCAAATCAATGGTAAGATAACAATGTCAAAGGAAAAGGAAATGAACATGAAAGACTTTTGAGTAGGTAGAGTGCTCCTAATTACTTGCTCAATTTCAAAACAAAACATCCTTGCTATTTTCAAAACAAACACTTACACTTTCAAAACATCTTACAAAACTTGAAAATATTTTCAAAAGATCAACACTTTGTATACATTCTTACGAACGAGAATCATTACAAAGTTTGCCTAAACAATGGCCTCTTTATAAAATACTTTCAAAAACCACACAAATCACAATTTCAAACAAAAGCAAGTGATCTAGCAAGTAACTAAGAGCCCATGGAAAACCATGGATGAAAAGGGTTCTAATACCTCCCCTTTTCATAATCTACCCCCCGAACTCAAGAAATAATCTCAAAGGTCTTTCCTGTGCTTTTTCACCTTTCCTTTTGGATAAAATAAAAGTTGATGGCGACTCTTTCTAACCGTAACATTTACGAGCAAACGCAAAACACCCAAGTCAGTTCTCCCACCGTATCACAGAACTGGCGACTCTGCTGGGGAAAATTCTAAAAGTGGGGTTACCTTAGGGTTAGATCACATTTACT
Source organism: Vicia faba (assembly GCA_948472305.1). NCBI lineage: Eukaryota > Viridiplantae > Streptophyta > Magnoliopsida > Fabales > Fabaceae > Vicia > Vicia faba. The sequence goes on from OX451741.1 coordinate 128,038,338, forward strand.
TGCTTTCATTGTTTGACTTGTTTGCTTTACATTATGGTTCTTTGATTGGGTTTGAATCCTCTACCCGAATTTGGGTTACCTTATAGGTAAGTAGCAATACGTTATGGAAACTGTGCAGGGTATACCGACATGGTCTAAGAAATAGCTATGTTAGTGCGACATATTCGTGGGTATCAGTAGCCCTTGAGTTAATCTAGGAGAATACGGTGCCGCCGAGTGATGTCATGAAGCACTAATGAATGTTTAGAACCTTTACTTGATAAACTTGGCCTTTATGACGTAGTGAGATGACCGAATTTGGTGTAGTCCGAAGTTGGTAGATACTCGATACTACACTCATTGAGGTTTAGTTTTTTGGGATATTTCGGTCGCCATTAAAGAGGCTTGTGCTGAAATAATGCTCAAGGAAACAACCCAGTGATATTGAGCTCCTTAGAACCCAGTTACTATTGTTAGGAGAGGTTTAAGCCAACTAAACTTCAAGAGGGTACTTACCTATAAAACTCCATGCAAGCCTAAACCTAAGGACTTGTTTGCTTTGTTTGTGTATATTTACTTGTACGTAACATCATGAACATCATAACATCATACTCATTCACTAACCATTTCAAGGATCTTGGGATTTATCTTTGTTCTTGTTTTGCAGGACATGGATTCTATTCGTAGGAAAACTATCCAAGTCAATCTTGTAAGGATCCATCCTCAACTTAAGGAGCTAGCATCAAGGATTCCTGAAAAATCTCCATTTATCGAAAGACATGGTCTCCTATTAAACTTGGTCACCTCCAACACTGGTGAAGACATGATGGAAATGCTCTTTCAGTTCTTTGATCCCTTACACCATTGCTTCACATTTCCCGATTATCAACTTGTGTCAACTTTGGAAGAATTCTCCCAACTCTTGAGGATTCCCATTCTCAATCAAGTACCTTTCAATGGTATGGAAAGAGATCCAAAGCCATAAGATATTGCTCAAGCTCTACACTTGCAATCATCTGATGTCACGACCAATTGGGAAACAACGAGTGGTGTCAAGGGTGTCTTATCAAAGTTCTTGTTTGAGAAAGCCCAAAACTGTTGGAACTCTTTGGATTTGCAAGCTTTTGAGGAAATTGTGGCTCTCCTCATCTATGGGATGGTTTTGTTTCCAAATCCTAACCAACTCATAGATGTGAACGCTGTCAAGATCTTAATGTGCCGTAACCCGGTGCCTACTTTGCTAGGGGACATCCTACATTCTTTTCACACTCGCACTATGAGGAAAAGAGGTATCCTTATGTGTTATACTCATCTCTTGGCAAGATGGTTTATTTCTCATCTTCCCCAATTTGTATTAAAGAACGAGCAAGGTTCAAGGTGGTCACAAAGGTTGATAACGCTCAAGCATTCAGACATTCATTGGTGTTCTCGATCCATAGAGAATGTTACTATTATCGACCGTTATGGAGAATTCCATAATGTCCCTTTACTTGGCATTAGGTGAGGTATCACCTACAACCCCTGCTTAGCCTTAAGACAATTTGGTTATGCCCGAAGGGATGGCCCACATGAGATGCTCATTCATGGTTTTGTATTTGACTACGAGAACGACGATCAAGGTCTTCACCAGAGATTCATCCGAGCTTGGAAGATGTTGAACAAGGTATATAGCAAGACATTGGGGCATAAGAATTCCATCCCTCTTGAGCCTTACCTCAAATGGGTACGAACTCGTGCTCAAAGTCTTATGATGCCTTATCCCTCCATTCTTCCGGTAATCTTTGAGCCTGTTATGGAAGGAGATGTTCCATACACTATCCTACATCCTGACATGCCCACCTCTCTTGAAGACTTACAAAGAGATTGGATACAACTCAAGGGGGAGCGAGACACCTTCGAATCCCAATTCTACGCCAGCGAGAAGAAGGTTTTGGAGCTCACTAAGCAACTTCACGAGGAGCGGACTCTGAATGCCCACATCGCACCAAAGAGGATGCGTACTACCTTTTTATCTTAGAGTTTTTGTATTGTTTTTCCCTAAGAGGCATTGATGTACTCAAGCTTTAATTTATTAATATAACGTGTGTTTCCTTTTTTGTCTAAAACAAATTTGAATCTTTAAAATCCTTGAAATCATTTCATATGCATCTACCATTCATCATAACATAAGCAGGTTTCTTGCAACAAGTATCCTTATCTTGCTACTGTTTATTTCAGTAAGATGGATCTCGAGCAAACAATGAAGGACCTTCAAGCTCAAAATTCTCAGTTTCAACAAATGTTCTTAACTCTAGCCAAAGGACAAGAAGAGTTAAAGACCTTGCTGGTTGAAGAGAAAAAGAAGAAATCAAAGAAAATAATCGGAGTTCTAAACATGGGAAGAAGATTTCAAGGTCAAGCAAGAAGGACCCTAGATTTTGCAACGTCATCTGGTGAGAAAGACAATCAAGATGGGAAAGGAAAGGAAGCAGTTGTCAAGCCAGATTCAGAAGAGGAAGAGGAAGAAGAAGATTATTCTGAAGAACAATATCCTCCAGCCGACGATAAGTATAAGCATCTGGAAGAACGGTTAAGCATAATGGAAATTAAAAAAGTGCCTGGATTGGACTTTGAGGAGTTGGGTCTAATATTTGGGATTGTCATTCCCCCAAAATTCAAGGCACCAGTGTTTGCCAAATATGACGGAGTTTCATGTCCCAAAATGCATCTTCGGTCCTATGTGAGGAAAATCCAGCCTCATACCGCTGACAAGGATTTATGGGTACACTTCTTTCAAGACAGCCTGTCCGGGACTCAACTTGATTGGTTTAATCAGTTAGAAAGAGCCAATGTTCATAACTGGGAAGATCTGACCGCCGCCTTTTACAAACAATACTAATACAACGTTGATCTTGCTCCCACATGTACTCAACTTTGGAGTATGGCCATGGTTTCAAGTGAAGGCTTTAAAGACTATGCACAAAAATGGAGGGACTTAGCAGGAAGATTCCAGCCTCCCCTATCTGAAAGAGAGTTGATAGACATGTTTTTGGGCACCTTGTCTGGTCCTTTCTTCAATCACTTAATTAGGAGTTGATCGGCAGGCTTTACTGAGTTGATACTGATCAGAGAAAGAGTAGAGGTCGGGATAAAGAATGGGAAGATTCAAAAAGATGCATCCTCTACTGTTGTAAGAAAACCATTCATTGGGAAAAAAGAAGTTGTTGCTGTATATCCTCAGAGAAATCAAGATAGGGCTGAATGCCGTCCAATGGTGGGGGCTGTCATGATTCCTAAACTCGCGCCGACTCAGCAAAGAAGCAACCAGCCAAGAATGGAAAGACCAGTCAGACAGTTCACCCGAATTAACATGACACTATCTCAAGTATTGCCACATTTATTGAGATCCAATCTAGTGACTTTGAAAGAAGCTCCAAAGAATCCTAACACAACCTCTCCTTATTATCATTCTAATGCCCGCTGTGTATACCATTCTGAGAGTCCCGACCATGACACTAACAACTGTTGGGATCTGAAAAACAAAATACAAGACCTTCTTGAAGCCAAAGAGATTGAATTCAACGCGCCAGAAGTTCCCAATGTAATCACTGCCCCTATGCCCAAGCACGGTCGTGATGTCAATGCCGTTGAAGAGGATATGTTTGTTACTTCAGTTGATGAACTTGTGACCCCACTCATGACTATCAAAAAGAACTTGTTGAATGCCGGTGTATTTTCAGGATGTGATGAAAGCTGTCATTTTTGTTTATCCTCACCAACCAGTTGTCCGTTGTTAAAAGCAGGCGTTCAATGCCTAATAGATAACAAGGAGATTTTGTTCGGAAATACTTCTATTCCAACTTTTTCTTATGATGATGTTTCCATCGTGACCATTTCCGCCAATTCTTCCAGGGTCTCCACCAAAAGAGTAGCTTAGTTGATAATTACAATGCCTGGACCAATCCCGTATTCGTCAAACAAAACCGCCCCATGGAATTATGGAGGTGATGTCTACTATCACGATATCAAGCAAGATTGGCCAGCTGCTGAAGATTCAAGTTTTGAGAAAGTTGACTCCGATATCAGTAATATCGCAGGGACTAGTAAGATAACCCGAAGTGGAAGGGTTTTCTCTCCAGAAATTGCTCCTCCAAAAGCTGTTTCTGGACCCGTAATCATACCTATTGTTGTTGCTCCTCCAAAGGCTATTCCCAGTCCTGCAATCATCTCTGCTAATACTCCTATTGACAAAACTGTTACAATCCCTATTATTACCCCTACTGACATTCCTGCTGCCGAGTCAACCGAGACTCAAGGTAAAGGTATTCTGGTTGAGCCTGTCCAGACGAAGGCATAATCAGTAGTTATCCCTGAGACCTCCCGAAAAGAGATGGAGGAAATTCTAAAGATCATAAAAAGAAGCGACTACAACGTAGTCGAGCAACTGGGGAAAACTCCATCAAAAATTTCCATGCTGGCTTTATTGTTATGTTACGAGGCTCATGCAAAGGCCTTGGTAAAGTTCCTTAATACTGCCCATGTACCCCAAGAAACATCTGCCGATCAGTTCCAAGACTGCGTAGTAGCTTGACCGCAAATAATGGTTTAGGTTTTTCAGATGCTGATTTAACGCCAAGGGGGAGGAAGCATAACGATGCATTTCATGTCTCAGTCGAATGCAGGGGCACGAATTTGGCTCATGTCTTGGTTGACACCGGTTCGTCTCTGAATGTGTTGCCTAAAAAGGCTCTTGATAGGCTTGACTGCGAAGGATTGACATTGAAACCGAGCAACATAGTAGTGAGAGCTTTTGACGGCTCAAAAAGGATGGTGCATGGGGAAGTGGACATCCCCATAAAAGTTGGAACCCAAACATTTGATTCAAATTTTTATGTAATGGATATTCTCCCTTCATATTACTGCTTGTTAGGCCGACCGTGGATTCACAATGCTGGTGCTGTTACTTCTACGTTGCATCAAATGCTGAAATATCCAATTCAAGGGAAAATCATCACCATTCATAGAGAAGAAGAGTATATGGTCAGCCATCTAAATTCCTTCAGATATGTGGAATTAGATGGTGAATTTATTGAAACTCCATTCCAATACTTTGAAGAAGTCCCGCAAATTGTGGCGGTAACCAAGGTTGTGTCTCAAGTCCCCAAGATTACAAGGCATCCGCTCAAGACGTCATCTTTAAAAGATGCCAGGGTAGTGATAAAAGAATGTGGGTGTACTATTTGGGGCCAACTCCCAGATATCCCATACAAATCTGACAAATTTGGTTTGGGTTTCACTTCAGGAGGATAAAAAGTTGTACGTCACGCTCGTGCCGGAGGACCACCCTTGAAGACAACTATGACCTGGAGGATTGGATTTTCCCAACTGTCAGTGGAGGGCTCAACAACTGGGAAGCTAGAGACTTTGTCCCGATCACTTTTATCCCACAGTAATTTGTCTTTAAATTTTGTTGGATCTGTAATATTAAAATAATTCAGACTCTTAAAACCTTGTGTCTTACCCGAGGCACAATGGTCCATTTGTAAGGGTTATTATCTCATTTCCATATGACATTAATGAATCATGGACAATTTTGCATACAAACTTTGTGCTCATTGTTTTTCTTTTTTACATTTTTCATTTCTTTCAAAGATAGCTATACTCTTACACACACTCACATTCAAAATGCAGGTTTACATCCATTTAGGATCCCATGGGTAACGATTCTGCTATGGCTTTTTGTGACTCTGAAAATATAATCTACCAATCCGAAGACGAAGGTGAGGAAGATTGCGAAGTACCAGGGGAACTCGCCAGGTTATTACAACAAGTAGAAGGGACCATTCAGCCCCACGAAGAACCAGTGGACACAATCAACCTAGGTACCAAAGAAGACAAAAGAGAATTCAAGGTGGGTGCCAATATGGAACCCAGTGTCAAAGAGCATCTGATTCAGTTGCTACACGATTATGTTGAGGTCTTTGCCTGGTCGTATGAAGACATGCCAGGACTTGATGCAGATATCTTGGTACATCGTCTACCTACAAAAGAAGACTGTCCACCGGTAAAACAAAAGGTCCATCACATGCGACCAGACATGTCAGAGAATATCAAAGCAGAAGTTATGAAACAATTAAACACCAAATTCTTGGCTGTCACCTCCTATCCGCAATGGGTTGCCAATGTTGTTCCTGTGCCTAAAAAGGACGGTAAGGTATGAATGTGCATGGACTACAGAGATTTGAATCGGGCGAGCCCTAAGGATGATTTCCCACTTCCCCACATTGATATTCTAGTTGACAATATGGCACAGCACAAAGTGTTTTCCTTCAGGGACGGTTTCTCAGGCTACAACCAAATCCAAATGGCACCTGAGGACATGGAGAAAACAACCTTTGTCACACAGTGGGGCACATTCTGCTACAAGGTTATGCCATTCGGACTGAAGAATGCTGGGGCAACCTATCGACGTGCCATGGTAGCTTTATTTCACGACATGATACATCACGAAATAGAGGTCTATATGGACGACATGATAGCTAGATATCAAACAGAAGAAGAGTATCTTGACCATTTATAGAAACTCTTTGAGAGACTAAAGAAGTACAAGCTGAGGTTAAACTCGAATAAATGCACATTTGGGGTGAGGTCTGGTAAACTCCTGGGCTTTATTGTCAATAATAAAGGTATTGAAGTAGATCCTGCCAAGGTGAAAGCAATATAAGAGAAGCCTGCTCCTCGTACTGAGAAGGAAGTCATAGGATTCTTGTGACATTTAAACTACATTGCCAAATTCATTTCTCACCTAACAGCTACTTGTGAACCAATCTTCAAATTACTGAAGAAAGATCAAGTAGTCAAATGGAACGATGAGTGCCAAACTGCTTTCGACAAGATTAAAGAGTACATGCAAGAGCTTCCTGTTTTAATTCCACCAGTCGAGGGAAGACCCTTGATCATGTATCTAACTGTTTTGGAAAATTCAATGGGGTGTGTGTTGGGGCAGCATGACGAGTCTGGCCAAAAAGAGCATGCTATTTATTACTTGAGAAAAAAGTTTACCGACTGTGAAACAAGATATTCACTGCTCAAGAAAACTTGCTGCGCTCTGGCATGGGCTGCTCGCCGGATAAGACAGTATATGTTGACCCATACTACCTTGTTGATATCCAAAATGGATCTAATAAAATACATCTTCGAGAAACCTGCCCTCTCTGGGAGAATAGCGAGATGGCAGATGATCTTGACAGAATATGACATACAGTATACTACCCAAAAAGCAATAAAGGGCAGTGTAATGGCTGATCACCTTGCTCACCAAGCTGTAGAAGACTACCAGTCCATGAAGTTCAAATTCCCAAATGAAGACATCATGATGGTAAACAACTCTGAAGAATTCATACCATATGACGGACCTGAACAAGGATCCATATGGACCCTGGTTTTTGACGGAGCGTCCAACGCACTCGGCAATGGTATTGGTGATGTACTCATATCTCCTGAAGGATGTCATACTCCCTTTACTGCAAGACTCTGCTTTAATTGTACAAACAACATGGCAGAATACGAAGCGTGCATTTTTGGTCTCAAAGCTGCCATAAGTTTGGGGATCAAATCCTTAAATGTATTCGGAGATTCAGCTTTGGTCATCAGCCATATCAAAGGGGAATGGGACACCAAACACCCTAACCTTATCCCCTACAAAGAACATGTGTTGACATTGAGCCCACATTTTGAGAAGATTACCTTCGAGTATTTCTCGCGAGAATAAAATCAGCTAGCAGACGCACTAGCCACAATGTCATCCATGTTTAAACTTAAATGGGATAACGAGGCTCCCCAGATCACCATTGAACGAATGGATGAACCAACTCACTGTCATGAGATTAATACTGAAGAAGTAGTGGACCGACTTTGGTTTCACGAAGTCAAGAGGTATCTCGAGGCTCAAGAATATTCGGAAGGAGCTTCAGTCAATGATAAGAAGTTCTTAAGGAGATTCTCTGCTAAGTTCTTCCTTAGTAATGGAATTCTCTACAAACGCAACCATGACTCTGTTTTCTCCATTGCATAGACAAGGTTGAGGCAGAAAAGATCATGGCTGATTTACATGAGGGAACTTTTGGCACTCATTCTAGTGGGCATACGATGGCAAAGAAGATCTTACGGGCAGGCTATTACTGGTCTACCATGGAAGCAGATTGCTAATAACACTCTCGAACCTGCCACAAGTGTTAGATTTATGCTGACAAGGTGCACGTACCTCCGGTTCCTCTGAATGTCTTGACGGCTTCTTGGCCCTTTGCAATGTGGGGCATCGATATGATTGGGGAAATCAAGCCAACAACCTCTAATGGACACTGCTTCATCTTAGTGGCCATTGACTATTTTAAAAAGTGGGTTGAGGCAGCCTCTTTTGCTTCCGTTACCAAGAATATTGTCGCCTGGTTCATCAAGAAAAATCTCATTTGTCGGTACGGTATCCTGGAGAGGATCATCACAGACAATGGTACGAATCTAAACAATACCATGATCACCACCTTGTGCGAGCAATTCAAGATCCAGCATCACAATTCTTCCCCTTACCGGCCCAAGATGAATGGTGTTGTCGAAGCTGCAAATAAGAACATTAAAAAGATCGTACAGAAAATGACAGTCACATACAAAGACTGGAATGAGATGCTACCATTCACTCTCCACGGTTATCGTACCACGGCGCGCACATCAACCGGGGCAACACCCTACTCTATGGTATACGGCATGGAAGTTGTCTTGCCTATTGAGGTTCCGATCCCCTCTCTAAGAATTATGCAGGATGCAGGACTGAACGAAAACGATTGGATCCAGACTCGAATTGATCAACTAAACTTGATTGATGAGAAAAGGCTTACTGCTGTTTGTCATGGTCAAATGTATCAAAAACGGATGATCAAGGCTTTCAACAAAAAGGTCAGACACCAAGTGTATTAAGTCGGGGATTTGGTGATCAAACGTATCATACTACCGCAAGGTGATCCTAGGGGAAAATGGACTCCTACATACGAAGGAACATTTGTAATCAAAAGCATTTTCTCTAGTAGAGCAATGATCTTGGCCACCATGGATGGTGACGACCTACCGCACCCTGTGAACGTGGACATAGTCAAAAGATACTACGCATAAGAGACCCGCTAGCTTGACACACCTAGGAAAAACAAGGGCACCCCGGCGAACCAAAAAGGTTTGGGAAAAAATTAGGGATAAAACAAAGAAATCTGTACACCCGACAAGTTGAAAACCCGAAAGGGCGATTTGGGAAAAAAGGGTATCCCGGTGGACTGAAAACCTGAAAGGGCGGTCCAGGCAAAAGTTAGGGATTTAAAGCGTATGACTATGTCATGTTGGATCACCTTACGAACAACCTTTGACTTCAACTGACAAACTCAACGATTTTGATCAATTCAATCAGCTTCGGACGAGGCGACAAATAGATAAGATGCTCAGAGACACGAAGGCTATAGCAGAATGGGAACCCCATGGGATTATTTCACATAGCTATCTTTTCTTTGTATCAAATTTTCACTTTTACGACGACATTCTCTTACTAGAATGTTTGTCTCATTGTGGAAAAAATACTTACTCAAAGTCAATAACAAAGATGTCCCTTTGAAAGTGTAAAACTATCTGTTTTTCTTTACTCTTGTGTTTTGTTTGTAAAAACGTCCAATGATTTATTTTTGAACATATGCATTTGAACATAACTATCATTTACAAATGAACGAAATAGAAAGACAATAACTAATGGATTTAAGAGATGGGGAAATCTCTCTAAACTATTTCCATAAAATCCCCTGCAGTGTGCAGTTTAATCCCCAGCGGAACAAAACTTCCAGTTATCACTCCCCAGTAGAAGTCGTCCAATTTCTCAGGACTCCCAAACAGGATTTTATAAGCAGTACACGACATTGCTCTTACAACAGAGTTTATTTCTCTAAGCGGGAATTCATCAACACTTTAAAACATGAAGACTTAACACTTCATATCCTCAGCAGCAGTCGGGGATTTATTTTCCCCAGTCCAACAAGCAGTGCAACAGATTAGCTAACATACGCATACATCGCATCCATATATCATAAACACCGATAACACGAATGCATGTATCACAATCTCATTATACCATGCATTTCATACAACATGACATTGCATATTAGCTAACATTTTACCCTTTTCAGGATAATGTTAATCAATAGCTACCATTAACAATGTTCAAAGGCCTTTTAGATACAGTTCAGATACGCTCCAGATACGGATACCATCTTGATACTCATTCAGATTCAAGCTTTCAGATACAGTTCAGATATGCTCTAGATACGGATGCCATCTAGATACTCATTCAGGTTCAATCTTTAAATACAGTTCAGATACACTCCAGACACGGATGCCATCCTGATGCTCATTCAGATTCAATCTTCGGATACAGTTCAGATACGCTCTAGACACAGATGCCATCCTGATACTCATTCAGATTCAATCTTCAGATACATTTCAGATACGCTCCATACACGGATTCCATTCTGATACTCATTCACATTCAATCTTCAGATACAGTTCAGATACGCTCCAGACACGGATGCCATCCTGATACTCATTCAGATTCAATCTTCAGATACAATTCAGATACACACCAAACATGGACGCCATTCTAATACTCATTCAGATGAAACTCTAAGATACAGTTCAGATACACTCCAGATATGGATTCCATCCTGATACTCATTCAGATTCAAGCTTTCAGATACAGTTCAGATACGCTCCAAATACGGATGCCATCCTGATACTCATTCAGATTCAAGCTTTCAGATACATTTCAGATACGCTCTAGATATGGATGCCATCCTGATACTCAGTAAGATTCAACTCTTAGATACAGTTCAGATACGCTCCAGATACGGACGCAATCCTGATACTCATTCAGATTCAACTCCCAGATACAGTTCAGATACGCTCTAGACACGGACGTCATTCTGATACTCATTCAGTTTCAACTTACAGATACGGTTCAACAATCATTTCTGGATGGCATCTACAAGCCCATATCCAACAACTTTTTTATCATCCCTCCAAATGGCATCTTTAATACCATTTACTATACCATCAATCATCATATCACCGAGTGCAAATTTCTGGGCACTCTAGTGTCCAATCATCTTCCACCTTCGAGTCACGAATGGTAAAACTCGCCAATCTAACTCTTCAGGATTAAGAAGATTGAACAGGGGCAGCTATTGTACCCCAAAATTTTCCCTCTTATCAAGATTTTCTCACAAGATCTCCTTTGGCTCAAGACTGCACTGGAGTTGATCAGCTCAAGACACCTCCTTAAACACCGATGACCAAAATTAGTGTTTGAGATTGCACAAGGATATTTGAACTTCCAATGCCCCATATGACTTTCATAGATCATTATGGACCCTCAAGATTACTCATGTCAAGTTTCAAGCTTTGGATCACACTTTTGCTCTGTCATATGAGTAGTTGACCTAAAAATCAACTATATTGGGGAAAAAGTCAACTATGGCCAATTTACAGTCAAACTTCATAATTTTTTGTCCACGTCAACATTTTAAACTCATGTGTATCATTTGATCAAGTTTGGACCATAATTCCTCAAGAAATTTAATCAAAACTCTAAAAGGGCAAAATGGTTAAAATTAGGGTTTTGATTGGGAAAGGGTAATTTCTGATTTTTGACCTAGCAAATGATCAATTGGTTTAAGGCATGATCTCAAGAGTCTAATTTCATAATTTTGACCTAATGAAATGGCTCAAAACATTTCTCAATACCAAGGGATTGACAGATGAATTTTCAGTCAACTGATCAAAAAGTCAATTGTACACTGAAAAGTCAAACTTTGACTTTTTGGTCAAAATTCAATGTCAACGATCACAATTCATGAAAACATGTCAAAATATGAAACTTATTCATCAAGAAATCAAAAAGTCAAGATTTCATTTTGAAAAGTCAAAGTTTTCTAACTTAGAAATTTTTTCAAGTGTTTAAACTTCATGTTTTTTCTTTAACTTTGGGCCAATTTTTCACCATGATGCAAGATGGTTCAAAAGAAACTTCCAACATGAAAGTTGTAGATCTCCATGAAATATACAACTTTGCTTCACACAACTCTTTCCGGAAGTGCTTGGATCTCAAGTTATAATTTTAAGAATACATGGTCATGAAACAAAAACACTTAGTGAAAATTTGCCCTAATTTGGTCAGGATTTTGACCCAACTTCATGGAACTTTTTCACATAGTTCCAAGGGGAATTTTCAAAAGTGGTTTAAATATGGGTTATAGAGCACATTTCAAGCTTTCCGAAATGTCCCAGAACTCCTTGAGATCATTTTCAAGTAGGGAGAATTGAAGAGATGGAGTTAGGGTTTTATCACTTGAATTACAAGTCATTTTGTGATGAACAAATTCAAAATTCAAAGTTATGTTGTATAACCTCTACTTTGCAGGCCTCAAACTTGTTAGGCACTCCATAATTAATTGCTTGCACAGCTGTTAGAGGTCTCATTTCAAGCATTCAATGTAAGGTCATGCTTTATATCCATTTTGGGAAGAAAGTGCACAATGCCATTTTGATAAAGTAACTTTTTGCACGAAACTTGTTATTGAGCCTTGCACTTGTTCTTTTCTGATCATACATGTCTCATAACACAAGAGAAATGGTTTAGACACTTGCAATCACCCATCCCATGCTTGTACTTCACATTGAAACTTGTTTTCCCATTTTTCTTGAAAATTAAGTAACCTAACAATTAGCTTGAAACTTGTACTTCTGACTTTCAAAACCACTCAAAACTCTTTGCTTATAGATACACAAGCCATTTGCCACAAAAAACATGCATGCTTGACCCCTAAAAACACCAAGAGCTCATAACTGCATCACATACCTCCATTGTTGCCTAACTTGACCAAAAGTTTGAAACTCACATCTCCCTCATGCGTTTTCAAGCCTTTTGGTTCCTAAAGTTTCTAAACATCATTTAGAACTCATTCCACACCCTGTTATAAGACTGTAACACTATTAACACCATCCTCCATTTTCAAAAACAGTGCTTTGCACTTGGACTCCTCCAGAACTCCTCAGGCATTTTCAGCTCAAGCTAAGCATCCCATTAGCTTCATGGGAACTTGAGGATGCTAACCCAATCATTGGAACTCACTGAAAGCTTCTCAAACTCCAAAGCCGATACCCTCTTGCAAGGTAAGTTTTCTAACTTTCGAACTTTTGATACAGGCATCATCAATAATTTATTTGTGAATGAAAAATGTAGATATCATCGCCCTAAAGCTAACCATGTGCATAATTTTCATTAATTTTGCTTGAGCTTAGAGAATTTTAAGATTGAAGTTTCTGAGATTTTTAGGGTTCAAATTAGGGCCATTAAAATTCATGATTATCTTTGATCTTTAATTATCTTTCTTTGCATTTCTGAAATTGTGAGGAAATTTTCTACAAGTTTCATGTTTACAGTTTTCATTTTTGTTGAGATTTGAATGAGATACAGAGCTTTTGGCTAGGCGTGAGGTTGAAGATGAAGTTGGCCTCAGGAACGTGTTTACCATATATATTTATGATTTGATTTATATAAACGGATGTATAGCCACCCCAATGGTAGAAGCGCGCGCCTGTGACTTGAGGGACCTGAGTTCGAGCACCAGTGGTACCCTTTTGGATTTTTCACTTTTTTTTTTGTATTCTGACTTTCTTTTTGGCAGCGCTGGGCCTCCCTTGGGCCTTTATGTTTTTTTCTTGTTGCTAACCCCATGTTTCACTTATACAACCCCTGACCCATTTTTATTTCTTTTTCTTATTTTATTTATTTATTTATTTATTTTCTTAAATATTTTATCTTATATTAAAAAATCATAAAAAATATAAAAATAGTAGATTTATATTTGGACATAGTTTATCTAATTTTTCTCACACAAAAATTATTTTATTTTATCATACTTTATTTATTTCACTAAATATTTTGTGAATTTAATTAAAAAATTAGGGTTTTAATTATTTTCTTTTACACAATTTAAATATATTATTTTAAAATATAAAAAGACCAAAAATATTTTATAATACTATAAATTATTTTCAAGACTAAAATACCAAAAATACTTTTCTTATAAACTTAATTTCTTTTTAATCAATTAATAGATTAGGGATTTATTTAATTTCTTTTCCTAGTAAATTTAGGTTTACTTTTTATTATTTTAATTAATTATTTTCTTTTAATTAATTAGGTTAAACTCAAAATCCTTTTCCTAAAAAATCCAAAAATATCCATTTACTTTACATTTACATTCTTACACATTTATTTCATTTTGTATATTATTTATTTCAATTCTTGAACCAATTCAATATGGTTGTAATAGATAATTAGCTTTATTTTCTTGCAATCCCCATTTATAATTTGTACACCCCCCTCTCACAAGTATTGTAATAGCGTAGTAATTTTAAATTCCGCAATTTATCGCTTTTATATACAAATGCTAGTAATTAGGATTTGTATGGAAAGACTAAAACCAATGCTTAGAAAACCCTAATCAAAGACAAAATCAAGCATGAAAACAATACACTTGCACACAAGCACCCCTAGGTTAAATCCACTTGGTTGCCTTACAAAATGGTCATATTACGCATGCGAGGTATCTTAGCAAAAACAAGCAAAATATAAGATCATAGTCCCTCAATGACGCTATCTAAGTTGCCTTTCAAATGATCTTAGTCCATAAAAGAGAATGCTAAGATATCTTGCAACATTGCTAATCATGGTTATACGATGACCCATACCCGTCCCGTTTACATCCAAAGATAGGGTTACTTACCAAATCAATGGTAAGATAACAATGTCAAAGGAAAAGGAAATGAACATGAAATACTTTTGAGTGGGTAGAGTGCTCCTAATTACTTGCTCAATTTCAAAACAAAACATCCTTGCTATTTTCAAAACAAACACTTACACTTTCAAAACATCTTATAAAACTTGAAAACATTTTCAAAAGATCAACACTTTGTATACATTCTTACGAACGAGAATCATTACAAAGTTTGCCTAAACAATGGCCTCTTTACAAAATAATTTCAAAAACCACACAAAGCACAATTTCAAACAAAAGCAAGTGATCTAGCAAGTAACTAAGAGCCCATGGAAAACCATGGATGAAAAGGGTGCTAATACCTTCCTTTTTCATAATCTACCCCCCGAACTCAAGAAATAATCTCAAAGGTCTTTTCTGTGCTTTTTCATCTTTCCTTTTGGATAAAAGAAAAGTCGGTGGCGACTCTTGCTAACCGCAACATTTGCGATCAAACACAAAACACCCAAGTCAGTTCTCCCACCGTATCACAGAGGGCATTGACATGATCAGAGAAATCAGACCTACCGCTTCCAATGGGCATCGCTTCATCCTTGTTGCAATTGATTACTTCACTAAGTGGGTTGAGGCTGCCTCTTTTGCTACTGTTACCAAGAATGTTGTGGCGCGGTTCATCAAGCATAACCTTATTTGTCGATATGGTATCTCCGAAAGAATCATTACAGATAATGGCACAAATCTCAACAACACTATGATCACTGAACTCTGTAATCAATTCAAGATCCAGCATAATAACTCTTCTCCTTACCGACCGAAGATGAATGGAGCTGTAGAGGCTGCTAATAAGAACATTAAGAAGATCATCCAGAATATGACAATGACATACAAAGACTGGTATGAGATGTTACCATTTGCTCTTCATGGTTATCGCACCATAGTATGCACATCAACATGGGTAACTCCTTTCTCTTTGGTATACGGTATGGAAGTTGTCCTACCTATTGAGGTCCAGATCCCTTCTTTGAGAATCATGAAGGATGCAGGGCTAAATGAAGATAAATGGGTTCAGACTCGACTTGACCAACTGAACCTGATTGATGAGAAAAGGCTTGCGGATGTCTGTCATTGCCAGATGTATTAGAAGCATATAATTAAGGCTTTTAACAAGAAGGTCATACGTCGGGTATATCAAGTTGGTGATCTAGTAATCAAGCGCATCATACTGCCACAAGGTGATCCTAGGGGTAAATGGACTCCCACGTACAAAGGGCCATTTGTGATCAAGAACATATTTTCTGGTGGAGCCATGATCTTAACCATTATGGACGGTGACGACCTTCCTCACCCTGTGAATGCGGGCATAGTTAAAAGATACTACGCATGAATAAAGACCCTCTAGGTTGACTGGCCTAGGCAAACATAAAGGCATCCCGGCGAGCCAAAAAGGTTCGGGCAAAAATTAGGGATAAATACAAAAAATTATGTACACCCGGTAAGTCGAAAACCTGAAAAGGCGGCTTGGGCAAAAAAGGGTATCCCGGTGGACTGAAAACCTGAAAGGGCGGTCCAGGAAAAAGTTAGGGATTTAAAGCGTATAACAATGTCCCGTTGGATCACCTTGCAGCTAGACTTCAGTATCAACTAGCAAGCTCAAACGGTACCAATCAATCCAGTCAGCTTCAGACAAGTAGCAAAGTGATGAGATGCTCAAGGAAATAAGGGCAATAGAGAATTGAAACTCGATGGGATTATTACACATAGCTGTTTTCTCTTTATACTATAGTTTCCAATTTTAGGACGACATTATCTTACTTGAATGTCAGTTTCTTTTTGTACAAAAACGCCAGTTATAGGAAAACTTTAAAATCAATACAAATCATTTCTTTGAAAGTACAAAACTATTTGTTTTCTATTTTTCTGTTTTGTTTTGCAAAAACGTCCAGTGATTATTTTTGACATATGCATTTGAATATGATTACTGTTTACAAATACTTGCATAAAAAATAGAAAGACAGTTGCTAATGACTTTAAGAAACGGGACAATGCCTAAAAAGCCATCTGTAGCCCCCGTAGTTACTTTCTCCAGCAGGTACAGAGGCAGAGACGTCCTGATGCAAAGTCACCGCTATGCCCTTAGCACACGTCCCAATGGTGCCTATATTCCCGCAGAGTGAAAACAACCTAAGTTTTGACCTCTTCTGCCCCAACAGAGTTTTTATAATCACAAACAGTTTATAAATCCTCATCCCCGACAGAGTTTATTTCTCTAGCTGCGAAAGTTCATCCCCCAACGGAGTTTATCTCTCTACATTTGGTAAAATCTTCCAACAGAGCATCTCCTCCCCAACGGAGCATTCTCAAGCAGAAGTCAAATATCCCCAGCAGAGTATCCTCAAACGGAAAGAGAAATCCTCGACAAATCATCTTCATTCATCATCCCCAACAGAAATGAAAGAACCACTTTCCTCATCTACCAAACAGCAACCTGGGATTCAGCTTCCTAGTACTTTCTAATAGCAGTCAGGGACTTATTTTCCTAGACTAGGAAATGTCGCAACAGCATTCCATATTCATACATCATGGCATGCGCATACATATTACATACAACATAATCTAATTTATTTTGAGAATATCATTACACAATGCATTTCATACATCATAACATTGCATACAGCTAATTCTTTACCTTTTCAGGAAAGATCAATCAACAAACATCTTTAACTACTTATATGTCCTGACAGTCTTCTCAAAGGCTACATCTGACGAAGGGCTAGTTCAGCATTTTCCTCAGAAAGATAATTCAAGACCTCTGTTGGTTCAGTTTAAATCGATTAATGATTTATTCTGATTCTTTTCGAGTAGACACTTTCTCTAGTTCAGTTAAATCGACCCTAAGATTTCTATGATTCTATTCCAGTTAAAGATAATTCAAGACCTCTGCTGGTTTAGTTTTAAATCGACCAATGATTTATTCTGATTCTTTTCCGGTAGACACTTTCTGTGGTTCAGTTAAATTGACCCTAAGATTTCTCTGGTTCTATTCCAGTTAAAGATAATTCAAGACCTCTACTGGTTCAATTTTAAATCGACCAATGATTTAACCTGATTCTTTTCCGATAGATACTTTCTCTGGTTTAGTTACATCGACCCTAAGATTTTCTTATTCTTATCCAGTTAAAGATATTGTAAAGTCTGGATACGACCAGATAACAGTTCAATATCTATAATTACCGTGAAGCCTAGAACCGACCAGATAGCAGTTAATTTCATATTCCCTAGTAGGTCGCTCTGAAGCCTGGAATACGACTAGATAGCAGCCAGCCTTATTGTCCTCAGCAAGTCACTGTGAAGCCTGGATCTCGACCAAATAATAACTCATTTTCGTCTCTTCAGTCAGGAGATAACTCCCCCGTAGAGTAATGGACAAGTGAAGCTCCTAGACTCTATTTCCTGAAATAAAGACCAACATTCCTTAGCAGAGTCCTCCTCAATGACAGGAACAAGAATCCCCACAAAGGAATCTCTCATGAAATCAGCATGTTCTCTAGATGGCATCTTTAAGCCCATCTCTGATGACTCTTCGTCACTTTCTCTGGATGGAATCTTTAAGCCCATCACCGACAGTTTTATGTCACCTTTTCCAAATGGCATCTGTAAACCCATTCTCGATATTATCAACCAACAGTGTTACTTCAGACGAGTACAAATTTATGGGCACTCTAGTGTTCAATCATCTTCCACCTTCAAATCACAAAAGGCAGACAAGCCAATCTAAATCTTCAGGTTTAAAAATATTGAACAGGGGCAGATTTTGTACCCCAAAATTTTCCCTCTCATTTTACTCAAGGCATGCCCATTGAGGTCCTCAAATTGCTCAAGGATGACTAAGAATTGACCAGACAAATTCTCATCCTAAGGCAATGAACCTCTAACTAGGGTTTCAATTTTCATTAAGATGTGCGAGCTCCAATGGTCTTAAATGTTTTATATGGTCCTAATATGTCTTCAATATTGACCATGACAAATTCCATGCTTTGCACTACAAGTTTGCTTAACCAACTTCTCAAATGCTTGAAAATCAACTATACTAGGTCAAAAGTCAATTGTGGCCCGTATATAGTCAAACTTCAAGATTTTTTGTCAACATCCACATTTTTAAGTGATATCCATAATTTCATCAAGGTTTGATGATGATTCCTCAAGAAATGCTCCTAATTTATCAAAAGTAAAAAATTGCTAATTAGGGTTTCTATAGGAAAAGTCAACTGAACTTTGACCAGTCATAACTTTCTCATACTTTGTCATAAAATTTTCCACCAAGTCTCATTTTGAAGAGAATCCAATTACCTACAACTTCTGTTCATCCCTAAATTTCAAGAAATGCATCAATTGAAAGATAAAAGCTCAGACATTATGGGTCCTTTCAAAAAGTCAACAAAAACACCTTTTGGGTCAAAGCTCCTTACATGAAAATGGAAGATCCAATTGAGATGAAACCAAAGGGTTGTTTAGAAGACATCCTAAGATCTCTAAAAAGTCTAGGAACACCATCATAGGGTTAAAATTAAGAGAAATATGCATTGCTAAAGTTGACCAATTTTTGGAAAAGTGCATGAAGCCAATATTGAACAAACTTGGATTTGATCTAAATGGGCCTATCCTTTTGTGATCCAAACTTGTTTCTAACTTGGTCCACGGCCTCTAAACCCATCCATGCCCTATTTGGTCTTTTATTTTATTTATCTTGATTTTTAGTCATTTAAAATTCAATTTAAATTAAATAAATGATTAAAAAATATATAAAGATTGTGTGGGATTGGTTTCCAATTAAATATTGAATATATATATTCAGTTTTAACAAGGAAATCTCGTGGAAAGAGGCAAGAGATATGATTTGGTTCAAAAAGACAAATATTCACATAATGGTAAATCAAATATTTTTCCATGAAAACCATTGATGTCTCTCCTTAATGCTTACCCTAATTTGATTTACTACTTAAACACAAACATCCAAGCCTAATAGGATATGCGCAACTGCCTCCACAAACCCTAGTAAAAATTCCAAAATTTCTCAAAGAAAAGTGAAAGTTACATCATCGGATCCATCCGTTCTCAGATCTTTTGAAGCATTCAGTCATACTCCTGAGACCTCTAGGAGTCGTGTCCATACATCACTCAGGCCTGAAACATCCCAGAACCTCCCCTTCAAGTGTCACCGGTCAGGTATATTTTCGCAAGCTAAAATCGTTTGATCATGCAATATAAATGAGTTATTTGTATATACATGTGTCCATACTGTTCTTTGTGATTGTTTATGACCATTACATGAGAGATCTAACGCAGGTATGAAAGTTTTCCATTGTTAGGGAAAAGATTCAATCAAGCTTCGTATCTCAGGATACAGTCTTTTTCAGGACAAACCAGCCACGCCATCGGATTCGCAAAGGCCTAATTAGTCTAGTAGGGTTCTTTTCATGTCTGTTTTCATGAGATTTTACAGGTTTTGTTTTTTGGCCAACCAGAGATGGTAACTGAAGCCACCGTCTAAGGTGGTTTGACTGGCCGTAGACCCTGCATGGCATAATGGAGTCCTCTGGTTGGTTCATTCAAATGGCAGAGACCCACTTGGCACGCGTGCATTGTACAGTCAGCACTAAAGACCATATTTTTGTTATATATTTATTATTGTGTTTATATTACCAGAAGTAAAACTGTCCCAACGGTAGAGGCAGTGCATGTTAAGGCGTTACTATAGGCAAAGGAAGGGGTTCGATCCCTGCCTCTTGCCTATTATTTTTCTAATTCATTCTTACCGATCCAGTGTTACAGGGGCTAACGCGCGTACCATGTGTTCCATCATCATCACCATTGGATCCATCACAACGCCAGATTAATGATCCAGATCTAGGCATTCATGATAGACCTAATAAGGGTCAACAACACTGGATCACACACAGGAGTTTGGGCTTGCTCTGGTTATGGGCCTAACAATTTCCAGATTACACACCCTTAATGCTTCACTATATCAGGCCCATTTTTCTTTTGTTTTAATTTATTTATTTTAATTGTTTTATATATTTTCAAATTCATTTTTATTTTTTATCATAAAATCAATAAAAAGTCACAAAAAAATAAACTTAGTTTTTTTTTTATAATCAGAATCAACTCTTGTAATTTAATTTAATTTAATTGATTTTAACTTGTTTTCTTTAATTTAAATTTAATTAGAAATTAGGTTAAATCTCAAATCTTTTTTCATATAAAATACCAAAATATTTTATTAAGCAATTAGATTTTTAGGCTTTGACGAACTTATTCTCGTCTTAATTGTTGCGCGTTGTTATTTTTCGTACTATTATTTTTTTAATTAATGTATCTGTGCACAGTTTGTAATAGCTTAAAATTAGGGTTTATTTACTTTTTATTCCTCTAGTTTTTGAACTTGTAAATCCCCCTCCCCGAGGCCTTGTAATAGCATTGGACTCTATCTTCCTGTTTTTACTTTCCGCACTATTAACTGCTGGTAATTAGGTTTGCATTGAAAGACTATAAATTAAAACGATTAAATAACCCTAAATCGCAAGATAAATGAACTGAATCAATTCACTTGCACATGTTCACCCTTAGGGTATCCCCCACTTGGTTGACTTTGAAAACGGTCATAATTCTCGAAATGTGAGAATTTTTAGTGGTTGTCCTTTAATTCAAGAGATCACAAGTCCCTCGATGACCCTTTCGATGCTGCCTCCATTAAAAAGTGATCTTAGAACTTTAAGACGATTACTAAAAGTTCTTTCCCAATTTCCTTAGTAATTGTAAACGTCCCTTCGATAGTACCTCAACATCCAATGGCTAGGGCTACCTACTCAATAATAGTAGGATAGTACTATCTAAAGGAAAGGAGGAAAAGAACACCTTTTTCAAGTAGGTAGGTAACTGTTAATTAGTTGCTTAAAAACAACTTTTTTCACACTACACCTTAAAAAAAACGCTTTATCAACACTCTTGAGGACTGATACAAGAGTTATCATAAAGGAAACAATTTTCTAAACACACAAGCACAAAAAGCAATTTCAAAAATGAGCAAGTATCTAAGAGCCCGTAGAAAACTACGGATAGAAAGGGTGCTAACACCTTCCCTTTCCATAATCTACCCCTCTTACTCAGAAAATTCTCGAAAAGGTATTTTTATGTTCTTTTCACCCTTTCCTTTGTTGGATAAAAGAAAAGTCAGTGACGACTCTTGCTTACTGTAACATTTGCGATAAAATGCAAAAACCAGTATTAACAGTCGATTCTGCCACCTTATCACACACACCAATATTAGATTGTGATGATGTTCCGTCAGGGTGCCATCTAGACGAAGAATTAAATATTTCCAACTTGTTTGAGTTCAGTTCTTATAGGGGTCTTCATATGGAAAAACCATCGGGTTTTTCCTCCAAAATCATTTGTTGAATTGGGGGTTTTCGTGCGAGATGGAATCGTCCATGTGAAAAATCCCTTGGAGTGTTTGAAATATTTTCAATGAACCTTAGAGTCTTTGAAATCTTTTTAAGGAAGTAGTAAGAATTGGATGATAGAATCGGTGATCTTATTTTAATAATGTGCAATCAGATTTAGTCGAGTGAGAAATTCTTGGAGTGTTTGAAATCTTTGCAAGGAACCTTGGAGTGTTTGATATTTTCAAGGAAGTAACTTAAGCGGCGAATAGGTTGCAGCTATCGGTTTTGGTATTGTTGAAGATCAAAAGAATATAAGGGGTTGAATCTACATAAAACGGTTATGTTTTGTATAGTTGCTCTAACCATTTCTCTTGTAATCATATTTTTGTAAAGTAAGAAATTATCCTAATTCCAAATTTGGAATTGGGGGGAGTTGTAGCCATAGCAAGGACGATTGGTGAACTTCCTAAAAAAATCTTTGTTTCTATTTTCTTTTATTTCTTTACTTGCTTTAATCTTCATACATCGATTTGTCAAATAGTATTGAGTAATTTATCGATGCATATGAACTTTCCGAAACTGTTTTTGTTTTTAATTCTATGTTGGGTTGCTTATAATCACTTTTTATTATAAGTGATTTTTCATATCAACACAACACAAAGGAAAATTCTGAAACTTTGATTGCACTCCAAGTGTTTGAAAAAATTTTTAGCTTATTTAATTCAAAGGAAAATTGCAATGTTCTATCTCTTACTTGCATTTACTCTCTATATGCAATGTGTTGAATGTGTTGTTTGATCGATTGATTCATATAGAATTTCTCTTTGATTATTAAATTTTAGATTTCTTTATTTATTAGCTTATAATCACTTTAATTGTAAGTGCTTTTTCCTATCAATAAATCTCAAAGAAAATTATGAAAAATTGATTACGCACCGCATGTTCAATAAATTATCATGTTATGTTTTTAATATGATTTCATTGGAAATAGGAAACCGTTGTGTTGAATATTAAAAGGTTAATTGAGATATTATTATGTTTATTTATTTTATCATTATGATTAATTCCATATGGCTCGCGCATATCCAAGTTTCCAATAACTAGGTTTGTTTAGACTACTATGTTGATCTAGGCTAAAATCCTTCCACTCAACATTGTTTTCCAAATAAGTTTTAAATAATCATTTTGAAAGGCAATTTTTATTTGGGGATCTATTCACCCCTCTAGATTCGGTGTTGTAGTCTAACAAGTTGTATCAGAGCTCCGGTTGATTCTGTGCTTCGAAAATCTTATTAGAAAATGGCGTACGAACCTAAAGGGATTTACAAAACAACCCCAAAATTGTTTCTAGAAGAAAACTATAGTTACTTGAAAGCTTGTATGCACATTTATGTTAATTCATATGACAAGGATATGTGTGATGCTATTACTCAAAACAATGCTAATGATGTTGTCACATTTAAGCCAAAAGCACTATGGAATAATGATGTAAGAAAAAATCATCGTATCTCATTAACTGTTTGAACGCACTTGATATACCTATTTCTAATGCAATCGCTACTAACAAAGTTTTGAGACGTATTATTAGGAATTAGAAACCTAAGGTCATCGTGATCAAGGAAGCTAATGATCTTACAACATTTGGAATCACTACATTGTTTGGTAAGTTTTAAGAACATGAGTGTTGTACCCCAAAATTTGCCCTCCCATATTCTTCAAGATTTGCCAAGATTATGGTTCAAAATCTCTCAAAAGTTGCACAGTCCAATTGCCTCCTAACACAGTCAAAATTAGGGTTTTGGTTCCTGCAAAGGAATTGAGGTTTCCAAGGGTCCAATCAAGTCCCACATGCCTATAAACATTGTCAAGCATTCATATGTCAAGTTTCAAGACTCACAGCATCAAATTGCACAGTCAAAAACCCTAAATACTTCACACTCAACTGCAGGGGCAAAATGGTCATTTGACAGTCAAAAGTCAAAATTTTTGGTCAACATCTTATTTTGAAGCCACAATCATCATTTGATCAATTCTTGATCATGATTCTCAAAGCATGGCTCAAAAAGTCTCAAGATGCAAAAGTTTCTATTTTTGGACAGCTGAAAAGTCAACTGCAAATTGACCAAGGCATAACTTCTTCATGGTTTATCAAAAAAATCCCATACAAACTCATTTTGAAGAGAATGACATTTCCTACAACTCATCTTCACACTTCAATTCCAAGAAATGCTCTCACAAAAAGTTATCAATTTCAACATTATAGGTCATTTTCAAAAGTCAACAAAAAGGCACTTTAAGTCAAAGACCATAACTTGAGATTGGTAAATCAAAATGACATGGGACCAAAGGAATTGGTTAGAGGACTTCAAGACCTTTCCAAAATGTCCAAGAACATGATCATAGCCTCAAAATTAAGCAAGATATGCATTGGAGAAGTTGGGAAACTTTTGGGAATTTTGAAAAGTCAACTTTGCCTAAAACACTTCAAAATTGCTAATGGGCCTCAAATTCTTCCTTGAATCATTACCCAAAGCCTATGCACGACCCATTGAGCTAAAAAGGATTTATTCTCTTATTTTTAATTAATTAATTGAATTTTTATTATTATTAATTCATTTAATTAGATTTAATTATGAGAAAATATCAAATAATGCTTTTTCAAATCTTTTTGTGCAGCAAATACACTCATTATATGCTAAAGATTTCGTGCATCATCCAAGGGGACAAGATCATCCACATTTGGCAAGATTTTCATGAAAAAAAGATTGGATTTACATAATTGAAAATCAAATATTCAAAACATCAATTCATGGACTTATGGGCTTGTTTCTTGACCTAAATTCGTTCACATACAAAGGCTGAACTCAACCCTCTTCCACAGGACACGAAAAGCTGCTCACAAACTCATAATCAAGTTGCAAAAAACTCAAGAAATTTGGAAAATTGAAATCATAGGTGCAGGGCGTTTCAAAGCATAAAAAGTATTCCAACACGTTGCTGGACCTTCCAGGAGTCTATTGCAATCAAGAACCAGCTTCCATACTCAAAGAAACGGTAGAACAGCATCACGTTTTTCACAAAAATGTCCATAATCGAATTTTAATTTCCACACATCATTCATGTGTTTTGATTATTGATTCATGCTACTAACATCTCCCTGAAACTTTTGGCATAGTTTAATTGTTCTAAAGATGCTTGAATCGAAATCTGCCATTGATGAAACCTAGGGTTTCAGAAGCTTCAAAATAGGGCTTCCCATATACTGTAAAATTGGACCATCAAACATAGATGAATGAATTCGTTGCAAGAAACTTGATTCAACGAAACCCTCGCGCCCAATTTATTTAACCCATGGGCATAATCGCTATTTTCACAGGTTCCACTTAGTTGGGGTTTAAAACCCCCGCTACTTGTTTTATAATTGCAGGAAAAAGATGAAGAAGAAGCTGAGGTGTCCAGGCATGATATGAGCATTCAAATCTGGCGCGTAATTTTTTTTGTTCATACCACTAACATTTGTTTTTTTATATAATAATTACTCTCCATTATGTTAACAAACGCGCACAACAGCTCACTTGGCAAGGGATACGCTTGGTAAACGCTGGGACCTGGGTTCGATTCCCAGGTCCCCCCACTTAATCCATGATTTTTGTTATAATGCTTTCCAGTGCAGCGTATTCTCTAACGTCTCACCATACATCCTCACGCATGGCTTGCCAAGTGGCTTTGATGATCAATCTGAAGGTCACTGAATGAGATCCAGGGTGTGGCGCAGTCAACCAACGTGCATACGAGCATGGAAAGTCAAACAAGGCTTAGTTCTAGTGGGCCTGAATTTCTTACAAAAACCTCCATTCTGGGCCTGATACCCCCTTGGTTTGCATCTTTCTTTTATTTATTTTCTTTTCAATTCTAATTCTTTTTTTTTTAAATTGTTTTAATTGTTTTTTTATCATAAAATAATTTTCCATAAAAAATCAGAAACAAAAATCAAAAATACAAAAATATGTTTAATTATTTATTAATTTACTCATTAAAATATTTTTGTAAATAAACTCTAACAATTAATTTAGTTTAATTTAAGTTTTAAACTTTAATCTTTTCTTAATAAATAAAATATGTAGAATTAGGTTTTTTGACATTTTCATCTTTTTCTTAATTAAATTATTTTCCTCATAATTTATTATTATTATTAATTATTATTTTTGTAAATAAATATGTAAATTAACTAATTAGTTAGATTAGGTCAACTTTGACGTTTTATTAATAATTAAAAATAACTTAGAATTAGGGTTTCTCTTGATTTTAATTTTTCTTTATTTCATTAAATACCAAAAACATAAAAACATTTTCTTTTCATTCTTTTCTTTAATTAAATAATAATTAGTCTTTAATTTCAAGCAAAAGGGTCAAAACCCTCAGACGTTCAATTTTCGATTTCGCGCATTATTTTCTTTTGAATATTATGTAACTGCTCAAGGATGTAATAGTAATTAGGTATTTATTTACTTTACGCATTTTTTTATCAAAACGGGTCTTTGTATTTTGGCGATGTATAGACCCGCGCCTTGTAATAGCGTAGCTTTTATCTTTCCGCATTTAAATTTCCGCACTCTTAAATTCTAAATTGCATGAAAGAATGTATGGTTAATTAAAAACAAGCGTAGCTCACAATGCCATGATCAAAGATAACTGCTAAACTGAAAATAACACACAAATACACACACCACTTCCAGGGTACGCCTCACCTGTTGCCTTCGAAACGTGGTCGTCAAGTATAGGACGTTTTAGTAAGTCCTTATGTCCATGATCCAGTTGCCTCGGAATAGTTGCCTCGAAACGGTTGCCTCGGATTAAAAAGGATCAAGGACATAAGGGTAGCTTCTAAGGTGTCCTGTTGTTGCTTCGGTGACCACACTGTCCCTAAACTCGAATTGACCCGAACACCTCCAACGGTGGTGCTACCTACCTCTCAATGGTGGGATGGCACTACCTTAAGGACATTTACACAGCCTAATTCCTTAGGGTAGGTAGATGACTCATGGATACTTGCTCTATTCAAAAACAAATCAAAAAATCTTTTCACACTGACACTTTCAAAAAGCTTTCAAAACAATTTTTCAAACACTCTTGAGGACTGATACAAGAGTTATTCCGAAATCTTTAAACAAAACTTTTTCAAACCCACTCACATTTTGAAAAGCAAACACTTTGAAAACATAAGAGCAAGTATCTAAGAGCCCGTGGATAACCACGGATAGAAAGGGTGCTAACACCTTCCCTTTCTATAAATCTACCTCCCGAACCGAGAAACATTCTCAATAAGGAATTTTGTTGTGCTTTTGTCCTGTCCATGTTGGAGAAAATAAAAGACGGTGGCGACTCTTACTTCCGCGACATTTCGCGATCCAGCGTTAAACAGTCAGTTCTAAATCCACCGATCACAATGAGCAAGAACTTACTTGCTTAGACAAGCATGAGAAAAAGAATAAAAAGGAGAAAGACACAAATAATAAGGAAAGAACAAAGTCTAAAGCTCTTAGGATGTCAAGTTCAAGGTCCTCAAATTGTGAGCACGTAACACGATAGTGATTTTAGTGATGGTGAAGATTAAATTGTCACTATGGTTGTATTTCCCAAATGCGACCAATTATTTCACTAACTCCCAAGGACTCAATGAAGATTGAGTACCTAGCTTGTCTTGTTGTTTTGTAGGAACATTATCTTGACTCTATGAATAGAATATGGATTCTCATTTATGGTGGATCAAGGCATATGAACATATTTTAATTCTATTGAATATGGGGTAAGATGATGGATTATGTGATCTAGAAAGGAATAACAAGTTTTGTTTTATTGGTAAAATATGTGTACGTTACTTTTGATGTTGTATCTGAGAATACTCGGAAAAGGTATTTCATTTCATGATGTAGGTTTATCTTCAAGAGATATACTCAATGACCCCGAAGAAGGAATTGATCAACCCTAATCGCCGAAACATGAAGAGTAGAAAGATAACTAACATGAAAAAGAATAAAGATGAAAGTTCAATTAAAATGAATGTTCATCAAATCAATGACCTTCTTGGATTCATAACAAGGTATACTTTTAGGTACTTTGTCAAATTAAAAAGTGGTAAGACCATGTTGTTCTAAAAATTTTGTGGCAATACTTTGCATTTGGTTTAACTTTCTTTCGAGAGTCCCGTTTGAAATGTAAGTGCATCCTCTGTCATATTACACAATGAGGTAAGCCTAATTTGTCATATCCCTAAGTGGGTTAAGCCTAATTTGTCATATCTGTTTTTATTATTATTTGTTTGTTTGATTATATGTTATATATTATGGTTATTTGGGTGTTGATGATACTTACAAAGGACAAGTCATATACCCAGACTAAGTTACACTTAAGAATAAGACGGGCGGTATAGTCATGTTAACTTTGAGGGAGTAATCCCGAAGAATGAGACATGAAATCCCTCCACTTAGTGGAAGCCCCTTTTGTTGTAGTATTCGTTTACCAAGTAATCGGGAAGATGTTACTGCTTTCAACCTGGGAGTCAGAGAAGCTGAGAACCCTTAACCCATATTGGCCTCTTAGGTCTAGTGCGGAGACTACAACAGAGTAATCCGGAAGTAGTTGTCATGCGATGCTGCATTCAGACGAGTTTCTCTTGAGAATATTTATAATTACCGAGTAATCGATATGCTGGTAATATCTGAAGGAGGATCGTAGACTCTGAGAACTTTTAGAACCTTGTTTTACAGGTGTGATTAAACCTTTAGTACATACCTTAGGGGTGGTCTTTACCTTTAACTCCATGCTCGTAGCGTTGAACCTTTGAACCCCCATGTTTGTGAACTTATGTGTAGTTGTTGCATTATCATTCATTCATGCACCCATGAGCATTCATTAAACATGTTTTTCAAGGAACTTAAGAATGATTTTTGCAGACATCTCAGGTACGTTTTACCATGGATTTTGGAAAAAGGAACACTCGGAGTCACAGTTTCAAGGATCCTGAGATTGAAGAGTTGAAGAGTTTGATTCCCAAGATTGAGAACCTTATGGATTTTCAAAATAAGTATGGATCTATTATTCCTCTTATGAAGCGCAAGATGAAGGAGGGTATCCTTACTACGTTGGTCCAGTTCTATGATCCGTTGTATCGATGCTTCACTTTCCATGAATATCAGTTAATGCCCACTTTGGAAGAGTATTCTTATATACTTGGTTTACCAATCACCGACTATGTTCCTTTCTCCGATTTAGAAGGGGAACCCAAGTCTCATGAGATAACCGTAGTTATCCATTTGAGGAACTCTGAGATAGAAGATAACATGACTGCCAAGGTAGGAATCTGAGGTTTACCTGCATAGTTTTTGTTGAAGAATGCTCATTACTTCGCTGAGATAAAGGATAATGTCGCCTTTGAAGTTGTCTTTACTTTGTTGCTTATGGGTTATTCTTGTTCCCTAACATCGATAAGTTCGTGGATGTCAACTCCATTAGAATCTTTTTGATTGGAAATCCAGTCCTTATGCTGCTAGGAGATACCTTCTATTCCATCCATCTTCGGAATTCCTACCAAGGTGGGATGATTATCTGTTGTACACCACTGTTATACCACTGGTATGTTTCCCATTTACCTGAGTCTGATGTTTTTTGGAACCTCAGAAAGGAGCCACGATGGGCGCCAAAAATTATGGCTCTTACTCATTCTGACATTGATTGGTATAATCAAGCTTATTATGATGTGAAGATCATTGATAGTTGTGGTGTTTTTCCCAATGTGCCTCTTCTTGGTATGAAAGGAGGAATTAACTACAATCCTGTTCTTGCGCTCTACCAATTTGGATACCCAATGAAAGATAAGCCAAACAACATTCATCTGAGTGGATTCTTTCTCCAAGAAGGAAAGGATCACAAAGCATCTAAGGAGGAGATTGAAAGGGCTTGGCGTCATGTCCATATAAAGGGAATAGACATATTAGGGCAGAGAGGTGTTGTTTCTTTGGAGGCTTACCTTCAATGGGTTCGTGCTAGGGCTTGTGCTCTCAAGATGCCTTATTATCCCGAGAAACCCTTATTCCTTGTCGCTACACCATCATCTACTTCCATTCCTATTTAGAACATGAAAGAGTATCAGGAAAATATGGCTAGAATGGAGTCTGAAAGAGATGCTTGGAAGGAAAAATATAGTATATCAGAGTACGAAAACAGGGTCCTGACTAGACAACTGAAGGAGAAGGAGGATATGCTATTTATTCAAGATGGTTGGTTTATTGATCGTGATGAGAAGCTTCGTCAGAAAGATGCATTGATAAAGAAATATGCTAAGGAAAAGAAGAGAAGGAAGGTTTGATATACGTTACTCCTGTTCCTAATCCATGGAAGAAAGTTGTTGATCAGCTGATAGCCGAGAAGATGGAGATGGAAGACTTCTATGAAAAGAAGATTAGGAAGCTCAAGTTACAAGTAGCATTTGGTCCTTCGTCCGATGATGATTCTGAATGATCATAGTCCCTAGCTTTTATTACTGATGCCATTTTGTAAAACTCTTTAAAGGGCTTTTATGTTCCAAAGTGTAATTTTGTGCCTTTTATTAATGAAATAATTTTTGTTGTTCCAAAGTTCTTTACCATTGATGTTTGCAAGTTATCAAGGTTTTAAAGTTCCTTGAAAAAACTATCAAAATAAATAATCATTTGCATCGAATATCATGAATCATTTAGCATTCAATCTTACATGTTTTCTAGAGTCTTATTCTTGCTTCTTTTTCCACTCTGATAGATCGTGAAGTTGTTTCACCAGTATAATACTCGAGCCAATTGTCAAAATAGAATGGAAGATCTAGAGAAACAAAATCACGAGCTTCGCGAGGAGGTTACTAATCTTCGTACTGGAATGGAAAAATTAACCACTTTGGTGAAAAGCTTGATGGCTGCTCAGAATCAACCATCGACTTTGGCCACTAAAGCTCAAGCTCAAACTACTGCGGTTTCCAAGATCATCACTGCTCCAGACTCTTTGGCTCAAGTCAACCCTCTGCAACATCAAATGCCGAAAGGTTTTCCATGGGGCATGCCTTACAATTTCACACCAGAAGGGTACCAGCCTACTGTGCAACCCATGATTCAACCTATTGTATCTTTTCCTCAACCTGAGATGACTACTGTGCAACTTGTGATCCAGTCTATGGTATATTTCCCTTAGTCTGTAATGACTATTGCTGCTCCCGTGGTTCACACTATTCCATATATAAATGAATCCATTTATCATGCTGAACCTGCTGAAAGTTTAGGCATCTTCGATAGGATGAAGGAGTTCCAAGACCAATTCCAATAAATGCAGAGGGAAACTAGAGCACTTAAAGGGAAAGACTTGTTCTGGAAAAATTCTCACAACTTGTGTTTGGTCCCAAACATGATCCCAACTAAGTTCAAAGTGCCAGAGTTTTAAAAATACAAAGGTGACTCATGTCTGCAAAGTCACATGACCATGTATGTGAGGAAAATGTCCACCTACTACAATTATCATAAGCTATTAGTTAACTACTTCCAAGATAACTTAACTAGTGCCGCCCTGAAATGGACATGGGTTTGGATAGCACCCGAATCCGCAACTTCAATGACCTTAGTGAGGCTTTTATTCGTCAATACAAGTATAATGTTGACATGGCCCCGGACCGAGATCAACTCCGAGATATGTCCCAGAAGGATATAGAATCTTTTAAAGATTATTCTCAAAGATGGCGTGAGATTGCTGCTCAAATATATCCTCCCCTCGAAGAAAAAGAAATGACAAAGATTTTTCTGAAAACATTAGGTCCCTTCTACTATGAGAGAATGATAGCAAGTGCACCTAGCGACTTCACTGAAATGGTTAACATGTGCATGCGACTTGAAGAGGGAATCCGTGAAG
Source organism: Vicia faba (assembly GCA_948472305.1). Lineage (NCBI taxonomy): Eukaryota > Viridiplantae > Streptophyta > Magnoliopsida > Fabales > Fabaceae > Vicia > Vicia faba. The sequence goes on from OX451741.1 coordinate 128,070,526, forward strand.
GGCGTCTAGATAAAGAAGGTGGTACATCTAGTGGTGTCAAGAAATTTGGGAGTGTCTTCCCCAAGAGGAGGGAACAAAATGTTAGTGCAGTTTTTCCTGGAAGGCCGAGAAGAGGATATTCACATGTTGCTGCAGTCACTCCTGTTATCTCCCTAACAATGGTAGCTCCAACCTATCAAGCCTCTCCAATTCAACATCGCCAGTTTCAGCAACAACCTCGACAACGGGCTCCTCAATTCAACAATCAGAACCGTTCACCGAGAAAACCACAGTTCAATGCAATCCGAATGACTTACACCGAGTTGTTCCCCGCTTTGACCCAGAATAATCTCATAACAACAAAACCTCCTTCTATTTCACCAAATAATACTTCCCTTTTGTACAAGGCTGATCAATTATGTGCATATAACCAAGGTTCTCCAGGACATAATATTGAAAATTTCTTTTCTTTGAAGGAAGATGTCCAGAGGTTAATAAAGAGTGGTATTTTGTCTTTCAAAGATGTTAACCCAAATGTTCAAGCTAATCCATTGCTTCAATATGGGGCAGCGTCAGTAAACATGGTTCACGAATGTCCTGGAAAGTTTCGAGTCTACCAATGAGCATATAAGGGATTCACTGATCAGAATACATCAAAGTTTAAGTAGACTTGCCTTCTTTAAACATCGACGTAATAATGATATTTACGAATTTTTCTCAAGAGAAGTTGATTGCCCTGTTGTGAAAGAATATATTCAGAAGTTGTTAGATCAAAGGGTCATTACCATCACATATGACAAAGATCCAGATGATGAGGTGAATGTTATAGTGCCACAATTCAACATGCCTGAACTAGTGGAGATTGCTTATGATAGTCATACTTCATCTGTTGCTCCTTTGATTATCAGTCCACCTGGTCCCGTGCCTTATAACTCGAACAAAGCCATACCATACAAATATAATGCAACAATGATTGAGAATGGAGTAGAAGTCCCCATACCACCGATTCCATCTTTTGTCAATATTGCTGATGTGAGTAGAGTCACAAGGAGTGGGCGTATATTTGCAGTTATACAATCAAAAAGGCCTGAAGTTCAAGTTAGAAAGCCTATACCAGTGGAAGTTCCGATGATGAATGTTGAACCAAGGGTCGAGGCAGGCCAATCCAGTGGTCTTAGCCCACATCCTGATGATGATGAGATTTTTAAACTCATTAAGAGAAGTGAATATAAGATCGTGGACCAACTATTGCAAAATCCTTCGAAGATTTTTGTGCTCGCTTTACTAAGAGATTCCAGTGCCTATAGAGAAGCTTTAATGAAGGTCTTGGACCAGGCATTCGTAGATCATGATGTGACGGTAGACCAATTTGATGGAATTGTGGGAAATATTATCTCATGTAATAATCTTGGTTTCAATGATGAAGAACTTCTGGAGGAGGGAAGGAACCATAGTATGGCCTTACATATCTCAATAAGTTTTGGAAATGATACTTTGTCAAGTGCGCTGGTAGATACATGTTCATCATCAAGTGTACTGCCCAAAACTACATTATCTCTACTATCACATCAAGGTTCTCCTATGAGACCTAGTGGGGTAATTGTCAAAGCGTTTGATGGTTCTAGGAAAACTTTCATCTGTGAAGTGGATCTCCCCATGACAATTGGTCCTCATACCTTTCAGATTACTTTCTAAGTAATGGATATTCATGCTGCCTACAGTTGCCTATTGGGTCACCCATGGATCCATGATGCAGGGGAAGTCACTTCCATGCTCCATCAAAGATTGAAGTTTGTGAGGAATGGAAAGCTGGTAACAGTTGGTGGAGAACAAGCTATGGTGGTAAGCCACTTGTCATATTTTTCTTATATTTATGATGATAAGGCTATTGGAACCCAGTTCCAAGCTCTATCTATCGCTAATAATAAAGTAAAGAAGTAAGGGACATCTATTTCTTCTCTTGAAGATGCACAACGAGTGGTTGAGAGTGGTTCGGCTGAAGGATGGGGCCAGGTGTTGACTTTGCCTAAGGACAAGTTTGGAGAAGGTCTTGGTTTTTATCCTGTGCCTGCAAGAGCAAAGCAAGATACAGTTACCCGTCCGATACAAGAAGTTTTCCGAAGCGTAGGTTTTATCCATCCGACTCCGTCCGAAGTTGATGCTATAATGAAAGATGATTCTGAAGAGGATTTACCTGACTTTGTAGCACACTGAGTGGTCTTCCAGAACTGGACTACTGTTGATATTCCTTATGTGATGCATATTTCTGAGTAATGCTTTGTTCTATTTTGAAAAACTTGTCGCTCTGCTCAAGGCGAGAGAGTATTTGTGCCGGGCTATGTTAAAAATATATCCTTTTTTCTCTGCCCAAGGCAAAAGAGAAGATGTTTGGGCTTTTGTTTCAAGTATTGCCAATCATAAATAAAAATGTTATTTTGTCCCCCATATTATTTTTACCTTTCGCTTTTTCTGGAAAAAATGGTAACAAAAATAGAAAGTAATAATAATAAAGAAATATAATAATCTTTTTTATATATCTGTACAACCTTCACATTAATCGAGTTCTAAAATAAAGCATAAATCATATGTGAAGATTAATCCATGACCTAACCATTGAAAACAATGACCCTATGCCCCCTCCTAACTTTGAATTCCCTGTGTTTGGAGCCGAGGAAGGGGATAATGAAGAGATCCATGATGAAATTTCCCGCTTACTTGAGCATTATGAAAAGATCATTCAACCGTTCAAAGAGCCCGTAGAGATAATCAATTTGGGTAGTGAAGAAGACAAAAAGGAAGTCAAGATTGGAGCGTTGCTTATCCCAGAGGTCAAAGAAAAAATGTTGGAGCTTCTCAGAGAGTATGTAGATGTGTTTGCTTGGTCCTACCAAGACATGCCAGGATTAGATAAGAATATTGTGAAGCATCGATTGCCGTTGAGACCTGAATGTCCTCCGATTAAGCAGAAGTTGAAAAGGACTCGTCCCGATATGGCTGACAAGATCAAAGAAGAGGTCTTGAAACAAATTAACACAGGCTTCCTCGTTACATCAGTTTAGCCTCAATGGTTAGCCAATATAGTGCTTGTTGCTAAGAAAGATGTCAAGGTTAGAATGTGTGTGGACTACAGAGATCTGAATAGAGCTAGCCCAAAGGATGATTTCCCACTACCACACATTTACATATTTGTCGATAGTACAACAAACTTTAAAGCCTTTTCTTTTATGGATGGTTTCTCTGGTTACAATCAAAACAAGATGACACCTGAAGATATGGAGAAGACAACCTTCATTACACCTTGGGGAACATTTTGTTATCGAGTAATGTCGTTTGGTTTAAAGAATGTTGGTGCAACGTACCAGAGAGCCATGACCGCTCTGTTCCATGATATGATGCATAAATAGATAGACGTTTATGTAGATGATATGATTGCCAAATCGCAGACTGAAGAAGATCATGTGGAGCATCTATTGAAATTATTCCAGCGTTTTAGAAAGTATAAACTTCGTCTGAATCCTAACAAGTGTACTTTTGGTGTTTGTTCCGGAAGACTTATGGGTTTCATTGTCATCCAATGAGGTATTGCGGTAGATCCTGATAAAGTTAAAGCTATTCAAGAGATGCCCGCACCCAAGACGGAAAAGAAAGTAAGAGGATTCCTTGGAAGGTTGAACTATATTTCCAGATTTATATCTCTTATGACTGCTACCTGTGGGCCGATTTTTAAGCTTCTTCAAAAAAACCAAGGATGTGTGTGGACAGAAGATTGACAGAGAGCTTTTAATAGCATCAAAGAATATTTACTTGAGCCTCCCATCTTGATTCCTCCAGTGGAAGGAAGACCTCTGATTATGTATCTGACCATATTGGAAGATTCCATGGGATGCGTGCTTGGTCAACAAGATGAGACTAGAAGAAAGGAACATGCCATATATTATCTTAGTAAGAAATTCATAAACTATGAGTCTCGGTACTTAATTCTTGAGAAAAACGGTTGTGCTTTAGCTTGGGGTTGTCGCTGTCTGCGCCAATATATGATTAACCACACTACTTGGTTGATCTCCAAAATGGATCCGATCAAGTACATCTTCGAGAAGCCCGCCTTGTCTGGAAGAATAGCTCGTTGGCAGATGTTATTATCTGAATATGACATTGAGTATCACACCCAAAAAGCAATCAAAGGAAGTGTTCTAGCCGATCATTTGGGTCACCAACCAATTGATGATTATCAACCCATCAAATTTGACTTCCAAGATGAAGATGTTATGTACTTAAAGACCAAAGATTGTGAGGAGCCATTACCTGGAGAAGGACCTAATCCTGAATTCCGTTGGGGTTTGATATTTGACGGGGTTGTAAATGCTTATGGAAATGGAATTGAGGAAATCATCATCACTCCCCGAGGCAGTCATATCTCGTTCACCGCGAGTTTGAAGTTTGACTGTACGAACAACATGGTTGAATATGAAGCATGTATTATGGGTCTCGAAGAAGCGGTGGATCTGAGGATCAAGATTATTGACATATACAGAGACTAGACTTTAGTAATCAATAAAATCAAAGGAGAATGGGAGACTCATCATCCTGGTTTGATCGCTTGCCGAGATTATGCTAGAAGATTGTTAGCTTTCTTCAACAAAGTTGAATTACATCATATCCCTAGAGATAAGAACCAAATGGATGATGCTTTAGCTACTTTATCTTCTATGTTCCAATTGAATCATTGGAACGATACGCCTTCAATCAAAATTATGTGCCTCGATAGACCCACTCATGTGTTCTCAGTAGAAGAGGTCACCGACGATAAACCTTAGTTCTACAACATTAAACGTGTTCTTTAAACTCAAGATTACCCGCCTGGGGAATCCAATAAAGATAGGAAGACGTTGAGGAGGTTCACAAGTAGTTTCTTCCTCAATGAAGAATTATTATATAAGAGGAATTATGACATGGTTTTCCTTAGATGCGTGGATAGACACGAAGCGGACATGTTGATACAAGAAGTACATGAAGGATCCTTGGGCACTCATGCCAATGGACATGAAATGGCTAAAAATATGTTGGGGGAAGGCTACTATTGGATGACGATGGAATTTGATTGCTTCAAATATGTGAAGAAATTCCATAAGTGCCAAATTTATGCGGACAAGACACATGCGCCACCGACCCTCCTCAATGTTATCTCTTCACCTTGGCCTTTCTCTATGTGGGGTATTGATATGATTGAAATGATTAAACCTAAGGCTTCAAATGGTCATCGTTCCATCTTAGTGGCCATTGACTACTTTACTAAATGGGTGGAAGCAACATCATATGCTAATGTAACCAGACAGGTGGTAGTCAGATTTATCAATAATCAAATTATTTATCGATACGGAATACGGAGCAAGATCATCACTGATAATGGTTTGAATTTGAATAACAAAATGATGAGAGATATTTGTGAAGAGTTCAAGATCGAACATCATAATTCTTCTCCCTAGAAACCAAAGATGAATGGGGTTGTTGAAGCTGCTAATAAAAACATCAAGAAGATTATCCAGAAGATGGTGGTGACTTACAAAGATTGGCATGAAATGCTCCCGTTTTCTCTACATGGGTACCATACTTCAGTTCGAATTTCAACAGGCACAACTCCATTTTCTCTAGTATATGGCGTGGAAGCAGTACTCCTCGTGGAGGTTGAGATCCCGTCTATGAGAGTTTTGATGGAAGCTAAGCTTTCTGAGGCTGAATGGTGTCAAAGTAGATATGATGAGTTGAATTTAATTGAAGAAAAGAGAATGACAGTGTTGTGTCACGACTAGCTATATCAGCAGAGAATGAAGAAGGTATTTGATAAGAAGGTTCGGCCACGCGAATTCAAAGAAGGTGACCTCGTGCTCAAGAAGATATTATCTTTCTAACCTGATTCTAGGGGAAAATGGGCTCCGAGTTATGAAGGATCATATGTTGTTAAGAATGTTTTCTCTGTGGGCGCCATAATTCTTACAAATATGGACAGTGAGGAGCTCCCGCGCTCTGTGAACGCCGGTGCAGTCAAGAAGTACTTCGCCTAAAATTGAGACGACAACTTGCTAAGTTGAAAACCTGAAGGGGAAGCTTAAGCAGACTTTTGATCAGATCAGTCGCAACAAATTTAAGCACATCTTGGAATTCAAAGTTGTTAGGGAGAATAGTGGCCATTGTTTTCTTGTAACCTTTTCTTTCATGTATCATTTTCCAAATTTTTGTAAACCTTTGGAGTCGCGCCATTAGCGGATGTAATACAACGGGAGAACTGACTTGGATGTTTTGTATTTGATCGTAATTGTTGCAGATTGTAAGAGTCACCACCGACTTTTCTTTTATCCAATAAGGAAAGGGTGAAAAGAACAGGAAAGACCTTTGAGATTATTTTCTTGAGTTCGGGGGGTAGGTAGTGAAAAGGGAAGGTGTTAGCACCCTTTTCATACGTAGTTATCTACGGGCTCTTAGTTGCTTGCTAGATCACTTGCTTTTGTTTGAAAATGTGCTTGTGGTGTGGGTTTTGAAAGTATTTTGAAAAAGTGTCTTTGTAATGGTTCTCGTTTCTATAAGAACGCGTACAAAAAGCTTTGTCTTTTGAAAATGTTTCAAATGAGAGTGTTGGTGTATAAAATGTTTTTTGTTATGAGAAAGCGAGCAACTAGGAGCATCCTACCTACTCAAAAGGTCTATGTTCTTTTCCTCCTCCTTTAGATGTTACTATCTTACCATTGATTTGGTAAGAAGCCCTATCATTGGATGTGAAGGGACGGGCGTGGGACGTTTGTTTAGTCATAGAAGGCAACCTATGGGACGTTTTAGAAATTTTCTTTTAGGGACTAGATCATTTTCCGAAGGCAACATTAAGGGTCATCGAGGGACTAACGATCTTTTATCGAGGGTCTTTACTAAAATTCCCATATTCGAGGGACATGACTATTTTTCTGAGGAAATAAGTGAGATTACCCTAAGGGTGCATGTGTGTGAATAATGTATTTGATTTGCATGCATTTAATCTTTGATTAGGGTGATCTACTTGTTGGGTTCATCTTGCCATACATCCTAGTTACTATTATTTATACGAAAGTAATAAAACTACAGAAGATAAATCCTATACTATTACAACCACATTGAAGAGCAAGAAAATGTAAAGACAAAAATGAAAATAAAAGGAAGAAAAATGAGCTTTTCGATCTAGGCAGAGACACCCTTCGATTCTTCCCTTCTTGGCTTCCTTCGATTTGGGCCTGGAGTCAGTGAGGTCATGTCTTTCGATTTCACCCTTTCCTGTTGCTTTCTAATGGGACATGGAAGTTAGTGTGGCCATCCTTCTGGCTGCTTCTTTCTTTTAAGGCTTGGAGTCAACGTGAGGTGTACTCTTTGCCTCAGGCTCCTTGTTGCCTTCTTCGACTGCAGGAATGCTAGGCTCTCAGGTTGAGATTTGAAAGGCTTGAGTACTTAACGAATCGAAGGATACAGAGAACCTGTTTTAAACTTTTAAACATGAAACATTCAAGTGTAACTTTTGAAATCTACATGCCAGGGGTTAGCACAAGATTATTGGGTCCCAAAATCAAAAGTCTAACTAGTCAGGGTTGAGACTTTCAACATATAGGCAGTCAGGATCGAAGGTTAAAGCATGGTCAAACTCCCTAGATGAAATATCTACATTTTCTCTTAATTGGTATGTACACATGATATTTAAATGAAATAGTTCCAAGTTTAGATAGAACTTACCTCTTGAAGCATTTAAATTGAAGGAAACTGCAAGTGACTTCCTTGATGGTGAATGGAAGTTCGTTGGAGCCTTCCTGAGGCTTGTTCAGTTACTACCTTGTTTGAGTAGTCACTGAATCGAAGGAGGGTATGTGAGTGAATTGAAGGTTACTCTATAACAAGTAAGGGAGTGAATTAAAATATTATTATATTGCTGTTGGGGGAATGGGTTGAAGGTTGGTTATCTGGCAACTTGAGGAATGAATCAAAGGGTTCACTTAGTGTGTGAAGGGATCTGAGTTTTTTTAGAAGTGTTTGGAATATTAAAAAAAACGTTGGATAGAGTTTGAGAATTTTTTGAGAGATTTATCATTTTTTTCACAACAAGAGTTTTCTTGCAACAATCCAGGGGCCCCTAAGATGTGTGGTGGAGGCTCATATTTATAGGTAATCTTGGCTGATGTTTTAGGAGGGAAAACAAAAGAAATTTAAACAAAAAGGCATGCTTTTCTTGTAGCTTTCGAGGGGCAGTATTCGTATGCCAAATTGGTGCAAGAACAAGGGCAGTGTTGCAGGACTGCTATGCAGCAGTTTTGGAGTGTTATGGCCAGTGTATCAGGCCTGAACTTGGCAGTGGATAGGACTCTGGTCACCAAGTATCTTTGGATATCTCAACCTTTTGTTTTGACCCCCTAGCCCTATCCTTCTACTAGACTCCTTTTCAGACAACAATATTTCTTTTCAAGTCAAAGTGCTCTTCGAATGACTCATATGTGTATTCTTTGAAGGGGCCTAAATAGGTTCCTTTCGAATAGGCCTTTTGTATGTTCCTTCGAATGGACCAAATGCACGCCCCTATAATGGATCACCAAAATATGTCATTCAATTGGGACATCCATGTATGTTTGGCAAGTCCTTCGAATGTGCCACCATGGTACGTCCTTCGAATGAGACAATAGCTATTTGTCATAGTGTAGAAATTGTGTGTTAAAGCAAACTATTTCAAAGGGAGATACTGCCCAGTCGAAACTAGCATGAAAGTAACCAATGATTTGTGGGCGCCATTGCCTAGTGAATGCCAGCCATGGGGGAGCTTTTTGCCTTGTGCATTCTGGCCTAAAGGGAGTCTTGGTTTTTGTGAGTCGAAGGGTTCATGCAAAGGGAAAATGTCCTATGAATATAAGAAAAGCTTTAGGAGGCTATTGCTTTATGACTCCAAGAAAACATGCAAGGAGCCTTTTCTCAAATGAAGGGTGTAACCAAAACTTGCATTGAAGGGGGTCATACGCCCCAAACGAAAGATGCATGTATGAGATCTAAATGCCCAAACGAAGCTTACAACAAAGGAGGGCCACATGCCCAAAACAAAAGAGGCATGCAGGAGGCAAAATGTGCAATCGAAGGAGACCAAAAAAGAAGCCTCTGCCTCCTGAATCGAAGGACATCAGCAGGAGGATTTTTTCCTTGTGAATTGAAGCTAGTTGAAGATAAGTGTTTCCCTGTCGAAGCTTGCAACAAGTTGTTTCAAAGGGAGACTTTGGCCTTGTGCATGCTAGAATGGTGGGAAATTATGCTTTGTGAACTTGGAAAACATGCAGGAAAGAGGCTATATGGCCAAACGAAAGATGTATACCAATCTTGAATAAAGAGACTAAAATGTTCAAATGAAGCAGGAATCGAACTCATCCAAAAGAAGTCTAGTTCCTAAACAAAGTAGGAAACAAACTTGCCCAAAAGAAGTCTAGTGCCCAAATGAAGGGTGTAACTTAAGCTTTCATCGAAGGAGCCAAAGTGCCCAATCGAAAGATGTAAAATCAAAGAAAACTTGTTTTTTCTTCAATTTTGTCAAAAAGAATATTTTCATCTGTTTTGCCCTTTTTAACAGTTTCCTCTTTAACTTGATGCTGAAAAATTCAATTGCACTTGTGTAAGCTTGAATTTTTTAGAATCCTTGCGAGAAATGCCTTGAGAAATGAGAGGGTAAATTTTTAGGTACTGATGCGGTGTATTCGCAAGTGTACGAATCGCGTCAGAGTAATATAAAAGATTATCGATCCACAGAGACCAATCATCAATCTATCATTTCCTATTATTACGGTGTTTAGCTAAGTCAATATTAAACAGGGAATTGAGCATGCAAGAAAGTAAAGTGAAGCGAAATAAACTTCAGATATAAAAGCAGGGTCGAATGTAATTCACATAGTTAGATGATATTCGCAATGCTTCAGAAAAGAACTACTTATAAGGCACTATTTTCTACTAAAGAAAAGAACTAATTTAATAGGAACTGTCGCTTTCGCGTAATCAAAACCGAGTTTACTCTCTAATCAGACCTTCTTATCGTCACTTATAAAAAGGCGCGCATTGCGTTAAAGTAATAAACCTATTTTTAAGAAATAAAGTACTTGACCAAGTTGAAAAGTATTTTGATCTGGAATTTCTAATAAAAAGGGGACCTAACTTTAACCCTATAAACGCGTCCGAAAATAGTTTCAAAATTGATTTATTTAATAATAAAAATCCCTAACTAACCGGACAAAGCGCTTTCTCTTCCTTTGACCAGTTAGAACTAACCGAGTTTAACAAAGGTTTGGACGACTTTCGATCTTACCCAACAACAATAAAGTACCGAAAAATCGTATTAAAAACCAAAATAGCCCATAAGCATTTCTATTGAAACATTATTTGGAATATCGATCTAACTAGATTCCTTACATTCTATCCCAGTAAGGTTTAACCTGACATGGGAATGTAAACAGACATGTTAAAATAAATCATGCGAGAAATTAAATAATTTAAAGTGCAATGCGGGAAATAAACAAAGTAAAAGTAGTGCAGAAAATAAACAAAGTAAAAGCAGCTGCGGGAAATAAACAAAGTAAAAGCAGTGCGGAAAATATACAAAGTAAAAGCAGGTGCAGGAAATAAACAAAGTAAAAGCAGTGCAAAAAATAGACAAAGTAAAAGCAGGTGCGGGAAATAAAAAATTAAAAGCATGTGAGGGAAATAAACAAAGTAAAAGAAGGTGCGGGAAATATAAATAGAAACCTGCTCCAAACAGGGAGGTTTTAAATTTGGTACAAACTAGAAGTAAAATGCGACTGGAAATAAAAAGCAGTTGAAAATAAATGTGGCAGGATAAACTTCTGTCGAAGTGCTCCAAACTCGATTACAGACTCAATCTACGAACTCGATCACAGACTCAATCAACAGGGTAATAATTCTCCAATGTGAAGAATTATCGCTTTACAATGGTGAAATTATATGGCTTAAGTTCGTAACTATGGTTGGATCAAGTTTGCAACTAAGCTTGGGTGAATTGAAATGAAATCAGGAACTTCTATTTATAGAGGATGAAGAATGCAGGAAATCACATGAATGCCCCCCAACTCCTTTTTTTTTTGGGGGGGGGGGGGGGGGACATCGTTCAAAGGTTGCGCCCACCATGGCGCCCGCCATGAGTGTAAATGAAAGGAAGTGGGGAACGTGGCAGTTGAGGTCAGCAGGAGGTGGTCCACATCATGGCCTACCCTATGGTTGGCGCCATGGTGGACGCCATGAGTGGAAATTTGACCTAAATTCCTGTTTTTTATCCTGTTTTCTTTCATTTCTTCAGGGGAGCTTTAGATAATTGAAATATCTGAAAAGGAAACAAAAGATAGGAATAATACAAGAAAACAATAATAAAAACCTAAATAACATGTGAAATCAGAGTAAAAAACAAGTGTAAAGTAAGTGTTATCAAATTCTCCCACACTTAAACCTTTGCTTGTCCTCAAGCAAAAACTCTAAATAGATTAAGAAGAAAAATGGTGTTAGTGAAAAAGTTGGGCTGCAAGGGGCCTCTGGAATTAAAACAGGGATGTATTGATAGGTACTGACTGATTCAAACCAAGGATATAGTAGTGACACTCTTCCGTAAAACGGACATAAGCTTCGTTCTTTTACGAACCAATCCATATCATGCCACTATGCTTAGGCCTATATTTTTCCTTTTTTCAAATCCTTTTTCATTCAGGCGCAATCACATTAAGCCCGTTATTCGTAAATGCTCATAGTAAAGTGACCGGGTAGTGATTCTGATCATAAAACACAGGGCTTTGGTACAAAAAGTTGGTGTAACCCCTTTTATTGACTCATTTATAGTTGTGGGGGATCAGATCATAATCCTCCCTACCAAGTTCAGCCCCAGATACCTCTGAACCAACTAAAGATGGGTAAATTTTTTTTCTTTTTCTTCTTCTTTTGGTTTTTCTTTTGCTTTTGCTTTTGCTTTATTTTTCAACATACAACTTTTGTTGAGTTAAATGACTTTGTGAGGGTCACCTATCCCGGGGTTGTAGTTTATAATAAGAACATAGCATATAGATCATTCACATCTCTTTTGTCCCCTAGGTAGAGCATGCTTAGACCGGATCTGACTGCTAGGATAAACTATTCAAGGATTTAAGAATGAAAATTTTAAGGCCACGACATAGGGGGTATCGGGATCGAATTCCTAAATTTACGAAGCTTAAGGTGTAAAAACAATGCTGATGCTTCAAAAGGGCTTTCCCAAGTCATACTACATCCTATCTCAACCAGGTCTTATAGCCCAACTAAGTTCAAAACATAGTGTTTTTCTTTGAAAATTTTTTCGGTTAGGCTCAAGAAATGGGGGAGTGGACATACACTAGACCATATAGATATAGATGACTCGTCAAACACATGTATTATTTTGAAAAGAAAGCAAACAATCAAACTAAAGCAAATAAAGAAGTAAAATAACAAGAAGGAAAATGCAGGAAAGGAAAAATAAAGCGAGAAAAAAATAAAGCGAGAAAAATAAGGTGAGTAAATCTCCTCCCACACTTAAATCGAACATTGTCCCAAATGTTACGAAATAAGATAAGGAAAGAGACACCTAGTAAAGTACTAAGGCTGGCTGGGTCCCTTGCCATCCTGCGGTGAATGTCTAGGATGACGGGATCAGTTGCGACGATGACTGCTCTGAGAAGCCTCGAACTGGTCGAATCTGGCGGACAAGGAAATCTGTGAACTCTGAATCTCGCGAAGGTTGCCTAAAAGGGAACCTTGAGTGGCCTCCATGAGGGTGGAGTGCCTCTGAAACTAGGCTTGTTGCCTATGTTGCTCGCAGGATATCGCCAATTAAGATTCCATAAGACTTTAAAAAGAGTGGTCCGTCTACTGTCGTGACGCCTCCATAAAACTCATGTTATTTTCCAGCTGATGTTGATGGAAGAAAGTAAAACATTTATTCTATCCTCCAGAGCTAGCTGGTCACGCCATATCTCTTCAGTGATGTAGAAGCCAGGAACCGTATCTGAAAAAGTGTTAGAAGTAGAAGGTGCAGTGTGTGCGGGTGAAGCATGGTGGGGGGACACAGGTGGGGCATGAGGTTCATCCCTCTGCTCGTATTCTTCATCAGTATTGTGTCCATCCCCAAGTGGAATATTAGGAGGTAATGGACCCGTAAAAGGTGGAGCATCTAGATCGTAGGTCCAGTTCCTCGCAATTCGTACATCAGTATGTCTAGTGCAAGGCAGAACGACTGATGGGATAGCGACACCCCGAACCATAAGTTCAAAGCCACCCGCTCTCCTCACCTTGCACAATTTCATATCTTTTAGAAATTTCAAATTAATTATGCAGGGAGGCAGGGGTGTTAGGGTAGCTATCTCAGCATCGAGGTGCAGAGCTCTAGCAATAGATGTAACTAGTCTTCCAAAAGCTATGGTCCCTGTGTGTCTCAGGACAACAATCATGTGAGCCATCATAAACGAGACTGAATTAATTCTTCTATTAGTGAGACTACCTTGCAAAAATAGAAGTTCTCTAGCATTTACCTTGATTGGATTCTCCCGGCCAAAAATAGTACAGGCGAGCAGATATCAAAAAATTCGAATAGTCGGGTTATGGATCAATGATGCTAAAATTCCTTCAAAAGAATTTATAGAAGAGTTTGACAATTGACGCCAGAAGGAAAATGCATCAGTGGACCATTCAGAATCCAAAGGGGTCTCACAAATAACGCCATCACCATGAGGAATACCCAACAGAGCTGCTAGTTCGTCGGTGCTATATTCATATTCAACATTAAACAAACAAAATTTAACCGTACCGACGGTACTAGTAGTGTCGGAGTGAACCAAATAGATTAGGGAACTTAAGAATTCCCGAGTTAGCCTCTCAAAGGTGGACTCTTTTCTAGTAAAAATCTCGTGCAATCCTAGGATGTCAGCTAAATGAAAAAAACTATGATAAAGTCCTAAAGTATACATACAATCTTCATTGACATACCTGGTTGAGACAATTTCTCGTCCTTGCAATTTTTCAAGGATTTTCCGTTGTCGGTCTCCGAATTTGCCTTCACGAAGAACGTATCCGTTGAACTCCATTGTTGCTCCTTTGGAAGAAAATTGAAAAAAAAAGGGTTTCAAAATGGGTGTTGCAGATTTGGAGGAGGAAGTTTGAATTTTTATGAAGGTTAGAAAAATGGATGTTGGAGTAGTTAATGGGGTAGTAGGTGGTTGATAAAATGAGAGTTTTTGGGTGGTTTTGGGGTTGAAAATGGAGAAAGTGGGAGGTTTTTGAAAATCAGCCCGTTATAGTCCCAGACCCCATGGCGGGCGCCATGGTCTTGGTGGCGGGCACCATGCTTGGAATTCGGGCTGGGCTCAAATTTCTTTGTTTTGTTGGTTTGGGCTTCTTATTCCAATTTCTTCTCGTAGGTGCAAACAACAATTCTTCATTTGATGCTTCCAAGGATTGGTGTATTGAATCTTTTTCTTTTATGTTTATAACTTGAAAATAATAAATGCATAAAAAAATAAACAATTAAGTAAAGAGAAATATACTTAATTATGGTAAGTCACGAAAAATAAAAATAAAAAGAAAGTAGAATGCAAGAGTTAGGCATAAAAATAGATAAGTCTGAAATAGGAAACAACATGATAAAAGAAACAACAAAACATCAAAATAGTGCAAATATGAATCAAGATCATCAAGGAGTAGCAGGGTCCTTGGTCGACTGAGAACCATGAGCTGCATCTAACTTACTGCGAAGATCATTAATTTCCTATTGTAGGAGGTCTGCCTCAGTAGAGTGACTAGCATCGAAAACCATAACCTGAAGAGAGAGGTCTTCAACTGTCTGACGAAGTTGGGCTAACTCTCTACGCAGCTCAACAACCTGTGCATAGATGTCGGGTTGCTGCAAATAGAAATTATTAGAGAATACAATGGTCCTTTCTGGCGATGGATATGGATGATACTCAGGTACCAGAGGTGATTTTCTCTCGTCCACGGTCTCTCCAAGACCTTCTAAGGCATATGACCAATTGGCAGGGTTATGGACATTGGTCATCATGGGATCAAGCAAGGTAAAATAGTGAACAATTTCATTATCAATCAGGAGTCTATACTGGTTGGGATTAAAGTAGACTCTTCTCATCATCCCACGATCCAAACTGAAATCAATGTCCATTGTAGTATATCCACAATAGGAGGTAAGGTGAGATAACTTACTTGTATAACCCAAAGCAGAAGCAATCTGAGTCACTGTCCCTCCCACATGGAGGATACCTTCAGCAGACTTAGAAGTCATCATGAGATTCCACAACAGAAAATTTCCACAAGCTATAAGGCGAGACTGGGTCGCACAGTAGAGGAAAAAGATCTCCTCCTCACTAACATGGGTATCAATGTCGGCCTTCCCTAGGAAAGTGTGAGCAATAACCATATGAAAATACCTGAAAGCGGGGTTGTGAATAACAGGGGATAGCTGAGTGGAAGGATCAAGACTCCCTCCAGCAGTAATATCTCTCCAGAATTTCTCTAGGTCCCTAGTCATGAAATAGCCAACTGGTAGCTCAGGTATAGCATCGAGTGTGGTCTGGAAGCCTAGCAAGTCGCCAAACTCCCTCTGGGTAAAACAATATTCTATACCGAATAGTATGAAAGTGAGATATCCATCCTGGCCATTATAGGGCTCAAACTCGAATGAACTGGGGAATTCTAAGGTGAGGTTCATGTAGGTCACATTTAGGTCATCTGCATACTCGTCCCACTTTAGCTGGTTGCATAGATACTTGATACTGGCTTCAAAGCCAAGAGCTTCCATGAAAATCTGGTCTGGATATCTGGTTGGTGCCATGGGTCGCTGTGAAAGGACCGCATAGCATTGTCTCTGAGTGTCATCTCGGAAGGAAACATGCATGTCATCGAAATGCTCCATCCTGAAAAATGTAGTTAGCAAAGACGACTAGCAGGTGATGCCTGAAATCATAAATTTTGCAACTGTTAGTATAAAGATAAAAATAAAATTTTATAAAGTAAAAAGTAACTAAATGCAAAAAATAAAAATAAACCCATGGGTTGTGTTGTACCCCAAAATTTTCCCTCCCATTTCATCAATATTTTCTCACCACAAGACCCAGGGAGCTTAAGATCAAGCTAGGGTTTGCTCTGCTCAAGACTCCTCCTTGCACTGTTGACCCAAATTAGGGTTTGTGTTTGCACAAAGATGTTTTGACCCAAAAGGCCCAAAGTGACTTTCATGCTTCATGTTGGACTCACAAGTTTATCCATACCAAGTTTCAAGACTTGATTCCAATCTTTGCCCAGTCAATTGGACAGTCGACCTAGAAATCAGTTGTATTGGGGAAAAAGTCAACTGTGGTCAATTGACAGTCAAACCTCATGATTTTTGACCCACATCAACATTATGAACTCATATGGACCATTTGATCAAGTTTGGATCACAATTCCACAAGAAATTTGATCAGATCACCAAAAGGGTAAAATGGTCATTTTTAGGGTTTTGACTGCACAAAGGCAATTTTTGACTGTTTAACCTAGCCAATGGCAAACCAAGCTCACATATGGACTCAAGGACCCAATGGCATTGTCTTGACATGTTCAACAAGTTCAAAAGATCCCAAATGCACAAGATTGACAGATGAATTTTCCAGTCAACTGAGCCAAATTTGACTGTATACTGAAAAGTCAAACTTTGACTTTTTTGTCAAAATCAAGTGTCAAGATTCATTTTTCATCAAGACATGTCAAATTATGAAACTTGTTCATCAAGAAATCAAGAATTACAAATTAGGGTTTGAAATGAAGAATTTTCATAACTTAGAATTTTTCTAAGTTATGAAAATTCCTAATTTGTTTCCTAACTTTGTCCCATTTTTTCATCAAGATACATTTGGATTCAAGGAAAACTCAAAACATGAAAGTTATAGTCCATTTCAACATCTACAACTTTTATTCACAAAGTTTCCTCAAAAGAAGCTTGTAGCTCAAGTTATGATTTTTGGAACAAGGGTGCAAAACATTCTTAACTTAGAAATTTTTTGACCTATTTTAGGCAGGATTTTTGCCTAACTTCATGGCCACTTTTCACATGCTTCCACTTGGAATTTCAACTTGCATTACAAAGATGGATTGTAGTACACATTCCAAGCTTTCCAAATTGTCCAAGAACATCTCAAACACCCTTGTGGTTAGGGAGAATCAAATTTGTCAATATGGGCAAAAGTCACTTTGTTCATGAGCCATTTTCATGTTCATACACTATGCATTTTTGAAATCAGCATGTGCAAGCTAGTTACAGGCCTCTAATATCATTTACACTCAATAATTAAATGCCAATCCATTGTGTGCTAGCATTATTTTGTGCATTTGGTCATTACAAGAAGAATTAAGCCATATTTGGAAAAAGTGACTTATCCATTCTTGTAAAGTATGGCTTTATGTCAAAATATGAATCAAAGAAGTACAATGCAAATCTCTGAGGCACAAGTTATTGAACTAATCCCACTGATCAAGACTAACTTTGCAGCATGTTTAGGGGGCCTGCATAAGCTTGTAAACCAACTTGACAACTTTTGCTTACATTAGAAGAAACTTGGCATATTGATCACCAACTCTCATTCCTGCAAGCAAGAACTAAAACAAACTTTCTCCACACTTTCCATACTCCCTAACAGACCTAAAACACGACCAAAGAACCCTTGATCTCTCCTCATACAGAAAATCACCATCTTACTGCACAAAACAGGGCATTCTGCACTTTGACTTGGCCAGCTCATTTCCATCGTGCATTTTCATCCAAACCACTTCATACACACTCCCTACCACCTATACAAACTATACAAACTATCCCAAGCATTGGACACGAACTGTAACATCCCTAACATCATTTGCCATTTTCACTTTTCTCTCTTGCAGGTTGACTTCTATAGCTTGATTCAGCAAGATTCAAAGCAAGCTAAGCATAGAGGAAGCATCCCTGGAACTCAAGCAAGTTGTACAAGTCCTCACATTGCACTGAAAGTACCTCCATTGTCATACACGAATCAAGCTGAACAGGTAAGTTTTTGAACTTCTATCTCTCTATCCAGGCATAGTTAGGTTTAAGTTTGTGAAGAAAACATGTTCTAATCATAGCCCTGAAGCCATCCATATAACTACTTTTCATTTATATTGTGTGTGCTAAGAGTATTTTGAACCTGAACATTAGAAAAAAGCTAGGTCAGGAATTGGGGGAGAAGAAATTCTTTCTCATTTCTGAGAGTTAGATCAAGTTCTTGGTATGTATGGATTCGTGATTTGATGCTTGACATTTTTTGTGTTATAAGTTTTGCTTGAAAGTCCAAGAATCAGGATGTTTGAATCAGCATGAGAAACACGCGTTTTTTGAAACAAACTGGCTAGAGGTTGAAGAAGATAGACTTGGGTTGGGCCTGAGTTTTGTTTTCCTTTTTGCACCACTTTATTTCACATATACCCCCTTGGCCCATTGTGTTTATTTTTATCATTTTTTGACTTTTTCTTTTTGTTTCTGACTTATTATTTTTTGACAAAACATAAAAAATATTAAAAATATTTTTTCAACCATTTTTGCATTTTATTTGGATTTTATTTGTTTTATTTTGAATTTATACATTGTAAATAACATATATCCTTTTATTAAAAATACCAAAAATAATACAAAATACATTTTGGTTTTCTGATTTTTATTTTATTTTATCCTTTGAAAATATTTTCTAAAAACATACTTTTTTTTGTAAATATTAAATATTTTATTTTTTATACATATTTAATATATTTAGTAAATAATATAAATACTTATATATTTATTAGAATATTTAGGATAAAAACATAAAAATAATACATTTTTATTTTTATTAATATTTAACTTAAAAAATCACTTTTTTACAATATACTTCCTTTTTATTTATTTTTTGTACATAATTAATAAATATTGCATATAATAAATAATAAATACTTCTTACTTAGAAAATTAGGGTTTTGCCCTAAAATGTAAAAATATCCAAAAATTATTGATTTTTATTTTTGTTTATTTGTCACATAAAAAATACTTTTACATACATATGAAAATCATTTTTGCATCTTGCATATTTATTTTATTTTATTTAATTATTGTGCAATTAAATAATTTGAATATTCAATTTGGATGTAATAGTTTAGATTTAACTTTTCTTGCTAAATATCCCCATTTGAACATTTGTACCCCCCATCCCATAATTATGTTATAATAGTTTAGGACTTTAAATTTCGCATTTAAAAGCTTTCTAAATATGCCATGATAGACTTAGGGTTTGTATGCAAAAATTAACCAAACGGATAGCTTGACCTAATTCCAAGATAAAAGCATGAAAATGAACAAACACCAATCACACTTGCACCCCTAGGGTTACTCCACTTGTTGCCTTCAATAATGGGCCATGTTGCATGTTAAGTTTCTTTGGCAAAAACAAAACAATATCAAATGATCATAGTCCCTCAATGACGCTTTCGAAAGTTGCCTAAAAATGATCAAGTCCCTCAAAGGAAAAAGTTACCAAAGACACTTGGCACCATTGCAATCATGGTCTAAACGATGACCCGTGCCCGTCCCGTTCACATCCTGACACAAGATTGTCCACCAAATACAATGGTGGAACAAAATTGTTAAAAGGGTTAAAAACATAGGAAAGATCTTTGAGAAATTTAGGGGTAAACAAAACTCTTAGTTACTTGAATCAACTTGCAAAACAAAAACACTTGCCTATTTTTCAAAACCACACATCACAACACACTTTCAAAACAACTTTCAAAAACATTGAAAACTTTTCAAAAGATATACACCTTTGTATACATCCCAACATGGATCATTACAAAGGTTGCCACCACATTGGCCTCTTTTCAAAATATTTTCAAACCCACACACAAAGCACCATTTCAAACAATTGAAAGCACCATTTCAAACAATTGAAAATCAAGGCAAGTTGATCTAAGCAAGTAACTAAGAGCCCATGGATAACCATGGATAGAAAGGATGCTAATACCTTCCCTTTCTATAATCTACTCCCCGAACCCAAGAAAACATCTCAAAGGTTTTTGCTGTGCTTTTTAACCTTTCCTTAGGATAAAATAAAAAGTCGGTGGCGACTCTTGCTCAACTGAAACATTTGCGAAAACAAACGCAAAACCCAAGTCAGTTCTCCCACCGTATCACAGAACTGGCGACTCTGCTGGGGAAAATAAAAAAAAGTGGAGTAACCTTAGGGCTTAGATCACCCTCTTGCATGACTAATTGTTTGTTTTGATTGCTTTACATCTTGGCTCTCTTGTTTGGGTTTGAAATCCTACACTCGGATTTTGGGAAACATTCATAGATAGCAATACGTTGTGGAAACTGTGCGGGGTATACTGACACGGTTGAAGCAATAGCTATATTAGTGCGACATATTTGTGAGTACCGGTAACCCTTGAGTTCAATCAAGGAGAGTACGGGGCCGCTGAGTGATGTCACTAAGCACTAATGACCTAGAACCTTACTTGATCATCTTGGCCTTTCATTAGGGGTAGTGAGATGACCGGCTTTGGTGCAGTCCGAAGTTGGTAGATACTCGATACTACACTCATTGAGGGTTGTTTTCTTGGAATATTTTGGTCACTAGTTAAGTGGCTAAACCAAAACAATGAACATGGAAAACAATCCAGTGATATTGAGCTCCTTAGAACCCGGTTACTATTTATAGGACAGGTTTTAAGCCAACTACACTCAAGAGGGTACTTACCTATGAAACCTCATGCGAGCCTGAAACTAGGGTTTTGTGTGATTTGCTTGTACATATGTTTTGTGCATTCATCATGAACATCATAAAGCATCATATGCATACACTAACCATTTCAAGGGATTAGATCTTCATCTTTGTTCTTGTTTTGTAGGTCATGGAAATTCTTCGCAGGAAAACTATCCAAGTCAACCTTGTGAGAATCCCTCCTCAACTCAAGGAGCTCACATCAAGAATTCCGGAAAGCTCTCCCTTCAGTGAAAGACATGGTAGACTGCTCAGCCTAGTCAACTCCAGCATTGAAGAGGACATGGTAAAGGTGTTGTTCCAGTTCTTTGACCCCCTTCACCACTGTTTCACTTTCCCCGACTACCAATTGGTGCCCACTTTGGAGGAATTTTCTCAACTCCTGAGAATTCCTATTCTTAATCAACTACCCTACAACGGTACGGAAAAAGAACCAAAGCCTGAAGATGTTGCTCAAGCACTACACTTGCAACCATCTGACATCAAGGGGCATTGGGAAACTAGAAGCGGTGTCAAAGGCTTCTTGGAAAAATTCTTGTTTGAGAAGGCACAAGAGTGTTGGAATTCATTGGACCTACAAGCCTTTGAAGAAATTGTGGCACTCCTCATTTATGGGTTGGTCTTGTTCCCAAATCCTGACCAGCTTGTAGATGTCAACGCCGTCAAAATCTTCTTATCCAGGAATCCAATACCAACATTGCTTGGGGACATTCTTCACTCATTTTACACACGAACAATGAGAAAGAGGGGTGTTCTCATGTGATGTACTCCTCTCCTTGCAAGGTGGTTTATTTCGCACCTTCCACAATCTGTTTTGAAGAATGAGCAAGGCTTAAGGTGGTCACAACGGTTGATGACCCTCACTCACTCTGATGTACATTGGTGTTCTTGGTCCAGAGAAAATGTCATCATCGTCGATCATTGTGGAGAGTTCCCTAATGTTCCATTACTTGGCATTAGAGGAGGCATTACCTACAACCCTTGTCTAGCTTTGAGACAATTTGGATATGCACGGAGGGATGGCCCTCACGAGATGTTGATTCCTGACCTAGTTTTTGACTTCGCCAACGATGCGCAAGGACTTCGCCAAAGATTCATCAGAGCTTGGAGGATGCCTAACAAGGTAGACAGCAAGACACTGGGACACAAGAACTCCATCCCTCTTGAGCCTTATCTCAAGTGGGTACGAACCCGAGCCCAGAGTCTAATGATGCCTTACCCTCATGTTCTCCCTGTGATTAAAGAGCCCGTTAAAGAAGGAGAGGTTCCCTACACCATCCTATATCCTGACATGCCTACATCGTGGGAGGAGATGCAGAAGAGTTGGATCCAACTCAAGGAGGAATGGAACACTTTTGAAGCCAGCTTCTACGCCAGTGAGAAGAAGGTTTTAGAGCTTACCTGCCGACTCCATGAGGAAGAGACCCTCAACACCTACATCGCACCAAAGAGGATGCGCAACGTCTTTTTACCTTGAGAAGTTTTTTTGTAATATTTGGCCCATGGGGCATTTATGTATTGACAAATTTCTTCTTATTAATATGACGTGCGTTCTTTTTGTTTGCAACAATTTTGAATTTGCTAAATCCTTGAATGCATTGCATACATAAGCATATCATTCATCATACGCATAAGCAGGTCTCCACACCAGGTTTCCTTATCTTTCTACTGTTTATTTCAGTAAGATGGATCTCGAACAGACGGTCAAGGACTTGCAGTCTCAGAACTCACAGTTTCAACATCTCCTGATGACCTTGGCAAAGGGTCAGGAAGATCTAAAAGCCCTGCTTGGGAACAAATAGCAAGTGAAAAAGAAGAAGAAGAGAATCGGGGTGGCTACTCTAGGAAGAAGGCTTGAGGGTGAAGCCAGAAGAGTTCTTGAATTTCCCCCTACATCTGAAGAGGGAACCAGTAAAGGGAATGCGGCTGCGGTACCTTCCGAATCCGAAGCTGAAGAAGGAGAGGCTGAAGAAGAAGAAGACTACTCTGAGAAACAATACCCGCCCGCCGATGATAAGTACAAAGGCTTGGAAGACAGGTTGGCAGCTATGGAGCTGCAGAGAGTCCCCGGCTTAGATTTCGAAGATTTGGGATTAGTTGCTGGAATTGTGATCCCCCCGAAGTTCAAAGTGCCAGTTTTTGCAAGATATGACGGGCTATCCTGCCCGAAGATGCATCTCAGATCATATGTAAGGAAGATCCAACCTTACACTGCAGACAAGAACCTTTGGATCCATTTCTTTCAGGATAGCCTTTCAGGGGCTCAACTCGAGTGGTTCTATCAGCTGGATGGAGCCAGTATCCGAAACTGGGAGGACTTGGCTACTGCATTTTATAAACAGTATCAGTATAATTCTGACCTCGCTCCCACGCGTACCCAACTTCAGGGTATGTCACTGGGGACGGGCGAAGGATTCAAGGAGTATGCGCAAAAGTGGAGAGACTTGGCTGGCCGGGTGCAGCCACCGCTGACTGACCGTGAACTTGTTGACATGTTCTTAGGGACCTTGTCTGGTCCGTTCTTCAACCATCTGATTGGTAATTCTTCTGTTGGGTTCACAGACCTGATCTTAACCGGTGAGAGAATAGAAGCTGGCATCAAGTCGGGGAAGATACAGAAAGGTGCCTCTTCGAGTACTGAAAAGAAGCCCTTCAAGAAGGAAGCCAGTGCTGTTTACGGTCCCAGAAGACAAATTAAACCGGAACGCCGCCAAGCTGTCAATGCATTGGTAATCTCAAAGCCTGTTGCTGCTCCTCAGCAGTTTAACCAACCAAGGGGTGAGAGACCCAAAAGGCAGTACACTCGGCTCAGCATGACCCTGTCTCAGATTTTGCCACAACTACTGTCAACCAATCTGGTAACTGTCAAAGAAGCTCCGAAGGTAGTGAACACAGCTTCTCCAAAGTACAACCCCAACGCCCATTGCGCTTATCACTCTGATAGCCCGGGGCATATTACGGACGATTGTTGGGCTCTGAGGAATAAGGTTCAAGACCTTATTGATGCTAAAGAAATACAGTTTGAGGCGCTCGAAAGGCCCAATGTTGTAACTGCTCCCATGCCCCAGCATGGAGTGAATGTTGTGGAAGAAGACCGGTATGTAGCCTCTGTGGAAGATATTGTTACTCCATTGTTGACTGTCAAGAGGAACCTGTTGCTAGCCGGTTTATTTTCGGGATGTGGTAAAGGTTGCCTGCTATGTGCTGTTTCACCTGTTGGTTGTCCGTTGCTGAAATCAGGTATCCAAAGCCTGATGGATAGCAAAGAGATCTTGTTCGAGAAGATTGCTATTCCTACTACCCCTACCGAAGAAGTTTCTATTGTTACTATTTTCAACAACCCTCCTAAGGCTCCTTCAAAGAAGTCTGTCAAAATCATGTCCACTCAGAAGATTGCTCCTATCATCATTACTGTTCTGGGGCCCCTCCCCTATACATCCGACAAAGCTGTCCCTTGGCACTATGGGGCAGATGTTTATGTGCTTGGAGTTAAGCAAGAGTTTGATACAAGTACTGGCGTCAGTAACATCACCGGGCCTGCCAAAATTACTCGCAGTGGTAGGCTGTTCTCACCAGATATTGCGCCACCAGCTATTCAGAAACCTCTTATCATCATACCTGCAAGTGTGCCTGTTCCCCTTCCTAATCAAGTTCCTGTTTCTACCCCTGCTGCCGAGTCATCTGACGCTCGGGGAAAAGGGATTGCTACTGATTTGCCTGCCCTGACGGAGGCGCCGAAGACAACCACTGTTGAAGCCTCCTAGCAAGAGATGGAGGAGATCCTCAAGATTATCAAGAAAAGTGATTTCAACGTAGTTGAGCAGCTGGGGCACACCCCATCAAAGATTTCTATGCTATCACTATTGTTGTGTTCAGAGGCCCATGCTAAGGCCCTGATTTCCTTCCTGAAGACGGCCCATGTGCCACAAGAAACATCTGCTGATCAATTTACTGATTGTATGGCCAACTTGACTGCCGATAATGGTTTGGGCTTCTCTGACGCCGATCTGACTGCCAAAGGAAAGAACCATAACAACGCCCTGCATGTCTCCATTGAATGCAGGGGCACTACTCTTGCCCATGTGTTGGTAGACACCGGTTCTTCATTGAATGTGTTGCCCAAGAAGGCCCTAGACAGGATGGATTATGAGGGTCTGGAGCTCAAGCCCAGTAACATTGTTGTCCGAGCCTTTGACGGTTCGAAAAGGATGGTACATGGTGAAGTTGACATTCCAATCAGGGTTGGTTCTCAAGTTTTTGATTCAACTTTCTATGTGATGGACATCCGTCCATCCTACTCTTGTTTGTTGGGTCGTCCATGGATCCACAAGGCTGGAGCAGTGACCTCCACACTACATCAGAAGCTTAAGTACCCGGTTAGAGGGAAGATTGTTACAGTTCAGGGGGAGGAAGAGTATATGGTCAGCCACCTCAACTCGTTCCGGTACATAGAAATGGATGGGGAATTCATTGAGACTCCATTCCAGCACTTTGAAGAGGTGCCTAAGACATTGGCATCAGTTGAAACTGTGATTGAAGACCCTCCTTTGAAGATGGCTTCCTTAAAGGATACCCGGGCTGTGATTGAGAAGGGTGAGTGTGCAAACTGGGGCCGACTTCCTGATTTCACTCCAAAGACCGACAAGTTTGGCTTGGGTTTCACTGCAGAGGCTCAGAGGGCTGTTCGTAAGGCAAGGATTAGAAGACCTCATGTGTTCATCACCAACCCGGGAGTGAATGCTATTGAGGACGACGTGGAGGAATCTGAATTCGACAGCTGGATCTACCCAACAACCGACAGTGGACCAAGCAACTGGACTGCCAAAGACTTCACACCTATTACTTTTGTCACTCAGTAATGAACTCTTTTGTTTTCAATTTGTAACAAACAATATGTTGAAACTTTTATGGCTCGGTGTCCTACCCGGGGCACCGCGACTTCATTTGTGAGGGCTTTTGTATGTCATTTTCATATATCATTAATCAAAACATTGGACGTTTGTTGCATTTCAAAATCTTGCGCTCCTTTTCTTTCTTTATTATATATTGCAAAACAGCTATATTTACACACACTCACGCATACATGTTCCAATCCACTCTGGATCTCACTGGTAACGAATCTGTTACTGCCAGTTATGACTTCGAAAATCCGATCAACTTAGCCGAAGACGAAGGTGAAGATGATTGCGAAGTGCCTGGTGAACTTGCAAGACTGCTACTCCAGGAAGAGAGGGCCATTCAGCCACATGAAGAGCCAGTGGAAACGGTAAATCTGGGTACTGAGACAGACATAAAGGAAGTCAAGATTGACGCCAATCTAGAGCTCAGTGTGAAGCAACGGTTGATTCAGATGCTGCATGAATATGTGGAAATCTTTGCTTGGTCTTACGAAGACATGCCTGGGTTGGATACCGACATTGTGGTTCATCACCTGCCTACCAAGGAAGACTGCCCTCCGGTTAAACAGAAGGTCCGCCGTATGCGTCCAGAGATGTCCGAGAAAATCAAAGCTGAGGTTATGAAACAATTTGATGCCGGTTTTCTAGCTGTGACTTCTTACCCTCAGTGGGTTGCCAACGTGGTTCCAGTGCCGAAAAAGGATGGCAAGGTCCAAATGTGTGTTGATTACAGGGATTTGAACAGGGCCAGCCCTAAGGATGATTTCCCTTTGCCTCATATCGATGTTCTGGTTGACAATACTGCTCAGCATAAGATTTTCTCCTTCATGGACGGCTTCTCCGGTTATAATCAAATCAAGATGGCTCCTGAAGACATGGAGAAGACAACTTTTGTTACTCAGTGGCGCACCTTTTGCTACAAGGTCATGCCTTTTGGGTTGAAAAATGCTGGGGCAACCTACCAACATGCCATGGTTGCTTTATTTTATGATATGATCCACCATGAGATAGAAGTATACGTCGATGATATGATTGCAAGGTCCCAAACTGAGGAGGAACACCTTGACCATCTACGGAAACTGTTTGACCGTCTGAAGTTGTACAAGCTGAGGTTAAACCCAAACAAGTGCACCTTTTGGGTGAGATCTGGAAAATTGTTGGGCTTCATCGTAAGCGACAAAGGCATTCAAGTGGACCCTGCCAAGGTGAAAGCCATACAAGAGATGCCAGTTCCAAAGACAGAGAAAGAAGTCAGAGGCTTTCTAGGACGGCTGAACTATATTGCCCGATTCATCTCACATCTAACTGCTACCTGTGAACCAATCTTCAAGCTACTGAAGAAAGATCAAGTAGAATGTTGGAACGATGAATGTCAGGCCGCTTTTGAAAAGATCAAAGAGTATCTCCAAGAACCACCCATTCTTATGCCACCAGTTGAAGGGAGACCTTTAATCTTATACTTGACAGTACTTGACAACTCAATGGGGTGTGTCTTGGGGCAGCATGACGAGTCTGGCCGAAAAGAGCACGCTATTTATTACCTTAGCAAAAATTTTACCGACTGTGAGACCCGGTACTCACTGCTCGAGAAAACTTGCTGCGCTTTGGTATGGGCTGCTCGCCGGCTGAGACAGTATATGTTGACCCACACTACTCTGTTGATTTCAAGAATGGATCCAATCAAGTACATATTCGAAAAGCCCTCCTTGTCCGGAAGAATAGCAAGATGGCAAATGATCTTGACGGAATATGACATCCAGTACACGACTCAGAAAGCAATCAAGGGAAGTGTATTGGCAGACCATTTGGCACACCAGGCAGTGGACAATTACCAGTCGATGAACTTTGAATTTCCAGACGAGGATATCATGGTAGTGACTGATTGTGAAGTACCTGGACCAGATGAAGGACCTGAGGAAGGATCCCGATGGTCTATGCACTTTGACGGAGCCTCGAACGCTTTGGGTAATGGTATCGGCGCTATGATCATATCCCCTAAAGGCACTCATACTCCACTCACCGCCCGGCTATGTTTCAACTGCACCAACAATATGGAGGAGTATGAAGCATGCATCATGGGTCTCCAAGCTGCAATCGACTTAAGGATTAAGTTTCTGAGTGTCTTCGGAGATTCCGCTCTCGTGATCAATCAGATCAAAGGCGAGTGGGATATGAAACACCCAAATCTTATTCCTTACAAGGAGTATGTGCTGACTTTGCTTCCCCACTTCGAGGAGATAACTTTTGAACACTTCCCAAGAGAGGAGAATCAGTTAGCGGACGCGTTGGCTACGATGTCTTCTATGTTCAAAGTCAAATGGGACAACGAGGCTCCCCGGATCATTATCTGGAAATTGGATGAACCTGCACATTGCTGCGATCTCGAAACCGAAGAGGTAACAGAAAAACCCTGGTATCATGAGGTGAAGAGGTACTTGGAAGCTCAAGAATACCCCGAAGGCGCATCTGTTAATGACAAGAAGTTCCTGAGAAGGTTTGCAGCAAAGTTCTTCCTCAGCAATGGCATTCTCTACAAGCGAAACCATGATTCAACCTTACTGCGTTGTGTGGATAAGACTGAAGCAGAAAGGATCATGGCAGAAATACATGAAGGTACCTTCGGAACATATTCCAGTGGACATACCATGGCAAAGAAAATCCTTCGGGCAGGATATTTCTGGTCCACAATGGAAGCCGACTGTTATCAGCATTCTCGAACTTGTCATAAATGCTAGATCTATGCTGATAAGGTGCACATCCCTCCGGTTCCTCTGAATGTCTTGACAGCACCTTGGCCTTTTGCAATGTGGGGCATTGATATGATCGGCGAAATCAGACCTACGGCATCCAACGGGCATCGCTTCATCCTAGTAGAAATTGATTACTTCACAAAGTGGGTTGAAGCAGCCTCCTATGCTACCGTAACCAAGAACGTCGTGGCACGGTTTATTCGGCACAACCTGATCTGTCGATACGGTGTACCTGAGAGGATCATTACGGATAATGGTACCAATCTTAACAACAAGATGATCATTGAGCTCTGCGAGCAATTCAAGATACATCACCACAACTCTTCTCCCTACCGGTCGAAGATGAATGGGGCTGTCGAAGCAGCGAATAAGAACATCAAGAAGATTGTGCAGAAGATGATAGTGACTTACAAAGATTGGCACGAAATGTTACCGTTTGCTCTTCATGGGTACCGTACCTCAGCACGAACGTCAACAGGGGCAACTCCCTTTTCCTTGGTCTATGGCATGGAGGCAGTCTTACCTATTGAAGTCCAGATACCCTCTCTCCGGATAATGAAGGATGCAGGTTTGAGCGAAGATGACTGGATCCAAACTCGGCTTGACCAATTAAACCTAATTGACAAAAAGAGACTCACTGCTATTTGTCATGGTCAGACGTACCAAAAACGGATGATTAGGGCATTTAACAAAAAGGTCAGACGACAAGAGTATCAAGTCGGAGATCTGGTAATCAAGCGCATCATTCTACCTCAAGGTGACCCCAGGGGCAAATGGACCCCTACGTACGAAGGGCCATTTGTGGTTAAACATATCTTCTCGGGAGGAGCTATGATTCTGACCACCATGGATGGTGACGACCTTCCTCACCCCGCCAATGCAGATATAGTAAAAAGATACTACGCATGAATCAAAGACCCGCTAGGTTGACACACCTAGGCAAAAATAAGGGCTTCCCGGCGAACCAAAAGGGTTCGGGCAAAAATAAGGGATGAAATGAAAAAAAATCTGTACACCCGGCAAGTCGAAAACCTGAAAAGGCGGCTTGGGCAAAAATGGGTATCCCGGTGGACTGAAAACCCGAAAGGGCGGTCCAGGAAAAAGTTAGGGATAAAGCGTAATACTATGTCTCATTGGATCACCTTGCATCCAGAATTCAGCATCAACTATCGGGCTCAGATGATTCCAATCAATCAGCTTCATCTTCAACTAAGCAGTAAAGTGATGAGATGTTTGAATACATAAAGGCGATAACAGAGTTGGAACCCAGTGGGATTATTTTTCACATAGCTGTTTTGTTTCCTTTTCACAAAATTGTATAAACTCTATTTTGCTCGGTGACATTCTCTTACTAGGACGTCAGCCTCTTGTACACACAAATGCCTATTTACAGGCAAATTTCAAAATCAATACAAGTTCAATTTTTCAGACAAATTATCCATTGTTTTTCCTTTTTCTGTTTTGTTTTGCGAAGAACGTCCAATGTTCATTTTTGATATATGCATTTGACATTAATGGCTAATCATGAATAGTTGCATGCGAAACAAAGGACTGATTACAGGTGACATCAGAAACAGGGGCAATTTAGAATTGTCTGAGCGGTCTAGTTGCTCTATCCACCAAGGTACCAAGGTAGGTTCGGCCGAAGAACGTAACCAAGTCACCTCAACTCCCCACAGAGTAAGACCAGATTTCAGCAATACTCTCCCGTCAGCCCCGAAAAGCCACTTTGTTCCCCTAGCAAGTCAGTGATGCTCTCCCCAAGCAGAGTTAGTCTACTGTCAGCCATAAGGAAGTTGGGTATCCCCAGAAGATCTCAACATTCCCCAGCGGAGTATAGACATTCCTCAGCAAGCATCCCCGGCAGTCTTAATATAAGATTGTTCCCCGGCGGAATACCAACACCCCAATACAGTTTGAAAAGTTTCCCCAGGAGAGTGGAATCCATATCCCCAGCAGTTTCTGGAGGCTTATCCCCAGTAGATTCTGGAAGCTTGTCCCCTGCAGAGTACGAACGCATCTCCCGACTTTATTCAGAGGTTATTTCCCCACCAGGGTATAACTGGGTTATCCTCAGCTAATTACCACGGGAAGTTCGTCCTTGACGAAGTTCTTCCTATCCCCAGCGGAGTTCATCAAGTTCCCCAACATAACTTATCAGTGGAATCTCCAGCGGAGCTCTCATCAAAACCTCAGCGAAGTATCTCTTCCCACAGAGTAATTCCCCGCAGAGTAATCTCTCCAACAAGTTTATTCCCCAACGGAGTCATCTTCTCCTACCGGTTTACTCTTGCAACCATCATCCCCAGCGGAAGTGAAGAACTCCATTCTTCAACATCAGCCCAGGAATCCACAAACTCCCGGCAGTCGTCAAGGATTTATTTTCCTAGACAAAAATACATTCATCACATTTTTATACACCATGACGCATGCATATACGCATCATATCACACAATCTCATTTATTTTTGAGAACATCATGACATCATGCATCTCATACATCATGACATTGCATACAACTGATGTTTTGCCTTTTCAGGAAAAGGTCAATCCAAAGATGATTATTATCAACTATCGCAATTCCAGATTCAATTCCTGTATCTAGCCAGGGCACATCTGTGAGTGATTGATTGTAGATTCGATACCTGTATCTAGCCAGGGCATATCTGCATGAAGAGTTTGAAGATCAACCCCTGTAACAGGCCAGGAAATTATCTTTCATTCTCAGGTCAGAGGTTTACACCTGTATCCAGCCAGGAAAGCTATCTCTACCAACCATTTGCAAATTCCAGGTCTGATTCCTGTATCTAGCCAGGGCATATCTGTGAGTGATTGATTGTAGATTCGATACCTGTATCTAGCCAGGGCATATCTGCATGAAGAGTTTGAAGATCAACCCCTGTAACAGGCCAGGAAATTATCTTTCATTCTCAGGTCAGAGGTTTACACTTGTATCCAGCCAGGAAAGCTATCTCTACCAACCTTTTGCAAATTCCAGATTTGATACATGTATCCAGCCAGGGCACGTCTGTAAACAACCTTTTGAAGTTCCAGATTCGATTCCTGTATCTAGCCAAGGCACATCTGTGAGCTATTAATTGTGGATTCGACTCCTGTATCTAGCCAGGGCATGTCTACACGAAGAGTTTGAAGATCAACACCTGTAACAGGCCAGGAAACCATCTTCCTTTCTCAAAGTACGCAAGTTCTCGCTAAGGAATCTCTTACGCGATCAACACTTCCAAATGGCATCTATAAGCCCATTCCCGACAAGGTTCTGTCACATCTCCAGATGGCATCTATAAGCCCATCCTCCTATCCACCATCTCTCCAAATGGCATCTATAAGCCCATTCCCGACATCACATTGAAAATACTCCAGCATGCGAGTGCAAATTTCCGGGCACTCTAGTGTCCAATCTCCTTTTACCTTCAAGTCGCGAAAGGCAAAATCGCCAATCTAACTCTTCAGGTTCAAGAAGATTGAACAGGGGCAACTGTTGTACCCCAAAATTTGCCCTCCCATTTCATCAATATTTTCGCACCACAAGACCCAGGGAGCTTAAGATCAAGCTAGGGTTTGCTTTGCTCAAGACTCCTCCTTGCACTGTTGACCCAAATTAGGGTTTGTGTTTGCACAAATATTTTTTGACCCAAAAGGCCCAAAGTGACTTTCATGCTTCATGTTGGACTCACAAGTTTATCCATACCAAGTTTCAAGCCTTGATTCCAATCTTTGCCAGTCAATTGGACAGTCGACCTAGAAATCAGCTGTATTGGGGAAAAAGTCAACTATGGTCAATTGACAGTCAAACCTCATGATTTTTGACCCACATCAACATTATGAACTCATATGGACCATTTGATCAAGTTTGGATCACAATTCCACAAGAAATTTGATCAGATCACTAAAAATAGTCATTTTTAGGGTTTTGACTGCACAAAGGCAATTTTTGACTGTTTGACCTAGCCAATGGCAAACCAAGATCACATATGGACTCAAGGACCCAATGGCATTGTCTTGACATATTCAACAAGTTCAAAAGATCCCAAATTCACAAGATTGACAGATGAATTTTCCAGTCAACTGAGCCAAATTTGACTGTATACTGAAAAGTCAAACTTTGACTTTTTGTCAAAATCAAGTGTCAAGATTCATTTTTCATCAAGACATGTCAAATTATGAAACTTGTTCATCAAGAAATCAAGAATTACAAATTAGGGTTTGAAATGAAGAATTTTCATAACTTAGAATTTTTCTAAGTTATGAAAATTCCTAATTTGTTTCCTAACTTTGTCCCATTTTTTCATCAAGATACATTTGGATTCAAGGAAAACTCAAAACATGAAAGTTATAGTCCATTTCAACATCTACAACTTTGATTCACAAAGTTTCCTCAAAAGAAGCTTGTAGCTCAAGTTATGATTTTTGGAACAAGGGTGCAAAACATTCTTAACTTAGAAATTTTTTGACCTATTTTAGGCAGGATTTTTGCCTAACTTCATGGCCACTTTTCACATGCTTCCACTTGGAATTTCAACTTGCATTACAAAGATGGATTGTAGTACACATTCCAAGCTTTCCAAATTGTCCAAGAACATCTCAAACACCCTTGTGTTTAGGGAGAATCAAATTTGTCAATATGGGCAAAAGTCACTTTGTTCATGAGCCATTTTCATGTTCATACACTATGCATTTTTGAAATCAGCATGTGCAAGCTAGTTACAGGCCTCTAATCTCATTTACACTCAATAATTAAATGCCAATCCATTGTGTGCTAGCATTATTTTGTGCATTTGGTCATTACATGAAGAATTAAGCCATATTTGGAAAAAGTGACTTATCCATTCTTGTAAAGTATGGCTTTATGTCAAAACATGAATCAAAGAAGTACAATGCAAATATCTGAGGCACAAGTTATTGAACTAATCCCACTGATCAAGACTAACTTTGTAGCATGTTTAGGGGGCCTGCATAAGCTTGTAAACCAACTTGACAACTTTTGCTTACATTAGAAGAAACTTGGCATATTGATCACCAACTCTCATTCCTGCAAGCAAGAACTAAAACAAACTTTCTCCACACTTTCCATACTCCCTAACAGACCTAAAACACGACCAAAGAACCCTTGATCTCTCCTCATACAGAAAATCACCATCTTGCTGCACAAAACAGGGCATTCTGCACTTTGACTTGGCCAGCTCATTTCCATCGTGCATTTTCATCCAAACCACTTCATACACACTCCCTACCACCTATACAAACTATCCCAAGCATTGGACACGAACTGTAACATCCCTAACATCATTTTCCATTTTCACTTTTCTCTCTTGCAGGTTGACTTCTGTAGCTTGATTCAGCAAGATTCAAAGCAAGCTAAGCATAGAGGAAGCATCCCTGGACCTCAAGCAAGTTGTACAAGTCCTCACATTGCACTGAAAGTACCTCCATTGTCATACACGAATCAAGCTGAACAGGTAAGTTTTTGAACTTCTATCTCTCTATCCAGGCATAGTTAGGTTTAAGTTTGTGAAGAAAACATGTTCTAATCATAGCCCTGAAGCCATCCATATAACTACTTTTCATTTATATTGTGTGTGCTAAGAGTATTTTGAACCTGAACATTAGAAAAAAGCTAGGTCAGGAATTGGGTGAGAAGAAATTTTCTCTCATTTCTGAGAGTTAGATCAAGTTCTTGGTATGTATGGATTCGTGATTTGATGCTTGACATTTTTTGTGTTATAAGTTTTGCTTGAAAGTCCAAGAATCAGGATGTTTGAATCAGCATGAGAAACGCGTGTTTTTTGAAACAAACTGGCTGGAGGTTGAAGAAGATAGACTTGGGCTGGGCCTGAGTTTTGTTTTCCGTTTTGCACCACTTTATTTCACATATACCCCCTTGGCCCATTGTGTTTATTTTTATCATTTTTTGACTTTTTCTTTTTGTTTCTGACTTGTTATTTTTTGACAAAACATAAAAAATATTAAAAATATTTTTTCAACCATTTTTGCATTTTATTTGGATTTTATTTGTTTTATTTTGAATTTATACATTGTAAATAACATATATCCTTTTATTAAAAATACCAAAAATAATACAAAATACATTTTGGTTTTCTGATTTTTATTTTATTTTATCCTTTGAAAATATTTTCTAAAAACATACTTTTTTTTGTAAATATTAAATATTTTATTTTTTATACATATTTAATATATTTAGTAAATAATATAAATACTTATATATTTATTAGAATATTTAGGATAAAAACATAAAAATAATACATTTTTATTTTTATTAATATTTAACTTTAAAAATCACTTTTTTACAATATACTTCCTTTTTATTTATTTTTTGTACATAATTAATAAATATTACATATAATAAATAATAAATACTTCTTACTTAGAAAATTAGAGTTTTGCCCTAAAATGTAAAAATATCCAAAAATTATTCATTTTTATTTTTGTTTATTTGTCACATAAAAAATACTTTTACATACATATGAAAATCATTTTTGCATCTTGCATATTTATTTTATTTTATTTAATTATTCTGCAATTAAATAATTTGAATATTCAATTTGGATGTAATAGTTTAGATTTAACTTTTCTTTCTAAATATCACCGTTTGAACATTTGTACCCCCATCCCATAATTATGTTGTAATAGTTTAGGACTTTAAAGTTCGCATTTAAAAGCTTTCTAAATATGCCATGATAGACTTAGGGTTTGTATGCAAAAATTAACCAAACGGATAGCTTGACCTAATTCCAAGATAAAAGCATGAAAACGAACAAACACCAATCACACTTGCACCCCTAGGGTTACTCCACTTGTTGCCTTCAATAATGGGCCATGTTGCATGTTAAGTTTCTTTGGCAAAAACAAAACAATATCAAATGATCATAGTCCCTCGATGACGCTTTTGAAAGTTGCCTAAAAATGATCAAGTCCCTCAAAGGAAAAAGTTGCCAAAGACACTTGGCACCATTGCAATCATGGTCTAAACGATGACCCGCGCCCGTCCCGTTCACATCCTGACACAAGATTGTCCACCAAATACAATGGTGGAACAAAATTGTTAAAAGGGTTAAAAACATAGGAAAGATCTTTGAGAAATTTAGGGGTAAACAAAACTCTTAGTTACTTGAATCAACTTGCAAAACAAAAACACTTGCCTATTTTTCAAAACCACACATCACAACACACTTTCAAAACAACTTTCAAAAACATTGAAAACTTTTCAAAAGATATACACCTTTGTATACATCCCAACATGGATAATTAGAAAGGTTGCCACCACATTGGCCTCTTTTCAAAACATTTTCAAACCCACACACAAAGCACCATTTCAAACAATTGAAAATCAAGGCAAGTTGATCTAAGCAAGTAACTAAGAGCCCATGGATAACCATGGATAGAAAGGATGCTAATACCTTCCCTTTCTATAATCTACTCCCCGAACCCAAGAAAACATCTCAAAGGTTTTTGCTGTGCTTTTTAACCTTTCCTTAGGATAAAATAAAAAGTCGGTGGCGACTCTTGCTCAACCGAAACATTTGCGAAAACAAACGCAAAATCCAAGTCAATTCTCCCACCGTATCACAGGTTGCCTCCCATGCAGCGCTTGTTTAACGTCGTTAGCTTGACGAGTAAACTTCATATATCAGAAACTGGTACTGGTGGATCAATCCGAGTGTGGTTGGAGTAGTTGGTGGGAATGTCACCTCCTTCGTGTTGCTTCAACCTCTGCCCATTGACGATGAATGGGCTACAAGAATTGTTCTTGATCTCGACTGCTCCAGATCTTAGGATTCAAGAGACCTCAAAAGGACCAGTCCATCTTGAACGTAGCTTTCCAGGAAAAAGTCGCAACCTGGAATTGAAAAGGAGAACAAGGTCGCCTATATTGAAATATTTCTTTACAATTCTTCTATCATGCCAACTTTTGGTTCTTTATTTATATATTATAACATTCTCATAGGCAGATTGGCGAAATTCCTCCAATTTATGAATGTCAAGGATGCGCTTTTCACCAGCAGTCAAATATTCCAAATTCAGGGTCTTAATGGCCCAATAGGCTTTATGCTCTAACTCGAAGGGTAAATGACAAGATTTTCCATAGACTAATTGGTAAGGGGTTATTCCAATAGAGGTTTTAAAAGCTGTTCTGTATGCCCTTAGTGCTTCATGTAGCTTCTGAGACCAATCTTTTTTCAAAATTGAAACGGTTTTTTCTAAGATTTGTTTAATCTCCCTGTTAGGAACTTCTACTTGGTCGTTAGTCTGTGGATGATAAGGTGTTGCTACTCTGTGCTTTACTCCATACTTACTCAAGAGCTTATCAAAGATTCTGGATATGAAATGTGATCCTCCATCACTTATAACGAGACGGGGTGTTCCAAACCTCAGAAAAATTATATTCTTAAATAACTTGACTACCACTCTTGTGTTGTTTGTGGGTGATGCAATAGACTCAATCCAATTAGACACGTAGTCCACAACTACCAAAATGTACCTATTTCCCATTGAAGGTGGAAATGGTCCCATAAAGTCTATACCCCAAACATCAAAGAGTTCAACTCCCTGGATATTCCTCATTGGCATCTCGTCACGTATTGATATGTTCCCGGTGCATTGGCATCGGTCTCACTTGACAATGTAGGCATGAACATCGCGCCATAAAGTTGGCCAATAGAGGCCTGCTTGAAGAATCTTGGCATGCGTTTTAGATATACCTGCATGTCCACCATAAGGTGCAGAATGACAGTGTCTGATGATGTCTTATATTTCCTCTTCTGGGACGCAACGCCTGAAAATATTATCTATTCCTCTCTTGAATAGGAGTGGTTCATCCCAGTAGAAATTTTTAACATCTTTGAAGAACTTCTTTTTCTGTTGGTAATTTAGATCAGGGGGTATGATATCTGCAGCTAGGTAGTTTACAAAATCAGCGTACCAAGGTACGCTCTTTGTGATTGGTGGATCTGGAACTGACTGTTTAACGCTGGTTCGCGAAATGTCGCGGAAGCAAGAGTCGCCACCGTCTTTTATTTTCTCCAAATGGAAAGGACAAAAGCACAGAAAAATTCCTTATAGAGATTGCTCTCGGTTCGGGAGGTAGATTTATAGAAAGGGAAGGTGTTAGCACCCTTTCTATCCATGGTTATCCATGGGTCCTTAGATACTTTCTCACTTGTGTTTTCAAAATGTTTGTTTGCTTTTCAACTGTGGGTTTAAAAAAGTTTCTTTGAAAATTTCAGTTCGACTCTTGTATCAGTCCTCAAGAGTGTTTGAAAAATTGCTTTTTGAAAGCTTTTTGAAAGGTGTCGGTGTGAAAAGAAGTTTTTGATTTGTTTTGAAATTAGAGCAAGTATCTACGAGTTCTCTACCTACCCTAAGGAATTCGTCTGTGTAAATGTCCTTAAAGTAGTGCCATCCCACCATTGAGAGGTAGGCAGCACCACCGTTGGAGGTATTCGGGTCAATTCGAGGGTTCGAGACAGTGTGGTCACCAGAGCAATAGAAAGACACCTTAGAAGCTACCCCCATGCCATGTTCATGGACATGAGGACTTACTAAAACGTCCTCTACTCGACGACCACTTTTCGAGGGGCAAGGCAACAGTGAGGCGTACCCTAAGAGTGGTGTGTGAATTGTGTGTCGTTTTCAGTTATATTTGTCTTGTTCATGCATTGGTGATCTACGCGTTGTTTTTATTTTTGGCATTCATTCTTTCATGCAAATTATTAACAGTTAAAAGGTGCGGAATTAAAAAGTCCTACGCTATTACAAAGGCGCGGGTCTACATCGCCAAATTAATCCAAGACCCGATTTGAAATAAAATAAAATGCGGAAAGATAAATGTCCTAATTAATCTATTACAAGGCTTTGGGGTAATTACATGAAAAAAAGGAAATAAAATAAGCGCGCGAAATAGAATTATGATCGAATGCGAGGGCGTTGGACCCTTTTAAAGAAATTAAATTGAAGTTATGAAATTAATTAAATTAGATAAAAGAAAAAGACTTATTTTTTGATATTTTTTGTATTTTATGAAATTAAGAAAATTAATGGAATTAAAACCCTAATTCTAAACTATTTTTAATTTGTTAAAAAAATGTTTAAATTTGACCTAGTTTTAATTAATTATTTACATGGTAATTTATTTACAAAAAAAACAATTAATTATTAATAATAATAAGAAGAAATTTTAATTATTGAAAAAAGGAATAAAAAGCTAGAAACCCTAATTTCTATGTTTTTTTAATTTATTTAAGAAAAGAAGTCAAAGTCAAAACCTAAAATTAAAACTAAGTAAATTATTAAATTTATTTACAAAATGAACATTAGTGAATTAAATAATAAAATATATTTTTATTTTGACTTTCTGATTTTTTTGGTATTTTTTTATGTTATAAAAAATTAATTTGGAGGAATTAAATGAAAACAAATAAATTAAAACAAATAAATAAAAAAAAGAATGAAAGAGAGAAATACAAACAGGAGGGGGTGGTTGTCCCAAATTGGAGGTATGATCAGCAGGAATTTGGCCCATTGAAGCTTGGCCTGGTTGACTTTTGATGGTCACGTGTGGACCCCTGGACTGAGATGCACCATGGAACTCATGTCTGAGCTTTTGGATTGATCTCAGTGGCCATGTGGCAAGCACTAGCGCTGGATGTTTGGTGGACTTCTGGACACGTTGAGTACCTAATCACGTTGCAAGAAAAAATAGAAAGAAATATGGGGGACCTGGGGATCGAACCCAGGTCCCAACGTTCATCACAATTGCCTTCAACCACTACACCACTCAGCGCGTTTGGAATATATATTGCAAAATAAATAACATAACATAAAACAATGATTAGTGGTGTCCATCACGCGAAAATTCAAACGCGCCTATGATCAGTGGACACATCCTCCATCTTCTTCATGCTGCCTGTAAATAAAAAAGAGATAGCGGGGGTTTTAAACCCCCACTAAATGAAGGACATGAAAATAGCGATTAGAAATTGGCCAATGATAAATTGAGCGCGACTAGTGGGATTGATTCGTATGAAGCTTCTGATTCTAATGGCATAGGTCTTGTTGCCTGATTTTTCCTCAAACGTAAAGCCCCAATTCATGGTTCCTGCAACCCTAAAAAATAGCCATGGCAATTCTTTATACAAGCAATATTAATCCAATTCAATGGTGCCATCAGTTTCAGTGAGTCCATATTAGTGTAAAACAAGCATTAGAATGTATGAATATGGCATATAAATCAAAACACGAAAATGCAAAATATCAAGAACAGGACGGCCTCGTTCTACCGTTTCTTGAGGTTAGAAGCTGTGGTTTTGATCCAGAAAGTTTCCTTGATGCCTTGGCAAGCTATTGGAATGATTACTTTGCTTTGAATTGCCCTGGAACTGTGTTTTCAGTTTTGAAGTTTTTAACAAAAAATGCAAAGTGTGTATTCTTTTCTGAGCGCAGCTTCAAGGTCTTTTGCGTTAGGGTTATCATGTGTACATATATGTGAATGTTTTAGGTCAACAAAACAAGCCCAATATCCATGGAATCAATGCTTTTGAATTTTGTGATTTTGCATAATCTTTTTCAATCTTTTTATCATGAAACCTAGCCAATTTGCATGGAATCTTTCTTCTTTGGGCATGCACGAAATCCTTAGGCCTTGATGAGAGATTATACTGCACAAAAAGATTTGAAAACCTTATTTTAGTATTTTTCTTGTAATTAATTTTGATTAAATGAATTAAATAGATTAAATATTCAATTAATTAATTAAAAATAAGAAAGTAACTCCCCTTTGGGTCAATGGGTCGTGCATAGCTTTTGGATGATGATTCTTTGAAGAATTTGTGGCCCATTAGCAATTTTGAGGCATTTGAAGTAAAGTTGACTTTTCAAAATTCCCAAATATTTCCCAACTTCCACAAGGCATATCTTTCTCAATTTTTAAGCTTTGATCATGTTCTTAGACATTTTGGAAAGGTCTTGAAGTCCTCTAACCAATTCCTTTGGTCCCATGTCATTTTGATTTACCAATCTCAAGTTATGGTCTTTGACTGAAAGTGCCTTTTTGTTGACTTTTGAAAATGACCTATAATGTTGAGATTGATAACTTTTTGTGAGAGCATTTCTTGGACTTGAAGTGTGAAGAGGAGTTGTAGGAAATATCATTCTCTTCAAAATAATCTTTGGATGGAATTTTTCTGATAAACCATATGGAAGTTATGCCTTGGTCAAGTTACAGTTGACTTTTTCAACTGTCCAAATATGGAAATTTTTGCATCTTGAGACTTTTTGAGCCATGCCTTGAAAATCATGATCAAGAATTGATCAAATGATGTTTGTGGCTTCAAAATAAGATGTTGACCAAAAATTTGAACTTTTGACTACCAAATGACCATTTTACCCCTACAGTTGACTGCTGAGCAATTAGGGCATTTGACTGTGCAATTTTGTGTTGTGAGTCTTGAAACTTGACATATGGATGCTTGACAATGTTTATAGGCATGTGGGACTTGATTGGACCCTTGGAAACTTCAATTTCTTTGTCAGAACCAAAACCCTAGTTTTTTTTACTGTTAGGAGGCCAATGGACTATGCAACCCTTGGGGAGATTTTGAAGCATGTTCTTTGCAAATCTTGAAGAATATGGGAGGGAAAATTTTGGGGTACAACAGTTGCCCCTGTTCAATCTTCTTAAACCTGAGGATGCAGATTGGCTGGCGTGCCTTTCGTAATCCGAAGGTGGAAGATGATTGAACACTAGAGTGCCCAGAAATTTGCGCTCACATGTTAGCAGTGTGATGGTGGGAATGGGCTTATAGATGCCATTTGGAGATTGATGGATAGGATGATGGGATTATAGATGCCATGCTAAGAGATGATGGACGAGTGGATGGGCTTATAGATGCCATATGGGTGTCGATCGCGTAAGAGATTCCTTAGCGAGAACTTGCGTACCTGAAAAGAAAATGATTACCTGGCCTGTTACAGGAGCTGGTCTTCAAACTCTTATGTAGATGTGCCCTGACTGGTTACAGGAATTGAATCTAGAGCTTCAAATGGTGATGAATGAACCAGGGATGGTTACTACCTCAACGGGACGGTGAGAGAACCTTGGACGATTACTACTTCAACAGGAACGCTGAGAGAACCTTGGACGATTACTACCTCAACAGGGACGCTGAGCGAATCTTGGGACGATTACAACCTCAACAGGGACGCTGAGAGAATCTTGGGGCGATTACTACCTCAACAGGGACGCTGAGAGAATCTTGGGACGATTACTACCTCAACAGGGACGCTGAGAGAATCTTGGGGCGATTACTACCTCAACAGGGATGCTGAGAGAATCTTGGGGCGATTACTACCTCAACAGGGACGCTGAGAGAATCTTGGATGTCTTCTACTGGGATAAGAATCAGGGAGATCTTAGGGTCGATCTGACTGAACCGGAGAAGGCCTTTGACCGGATAAGAATCAGGAAAATCTTAGGGTCGATTTAACTGAACTGGACAAGGTCTTGGAATCTTCAACTGGATAAGAATCAGGGAGATCTTAGGGTCGATCTGACTGAACCAGAGAAGGTCTTGAAATCTTCAACTGGATAAGAATCAGGGAGATCTTAGGGTCGATCTGACTGAACCAGAGAAGGCCTTTGACTGGATAAGAATCGGGAAAATCTTATGGTCGATTTAACTGAACCGGGCAAGGTCTTGAAATCTTCAACTGGATAAGAATAAGGGAGATCTTAGGGTCGATCTGACTGAACCAGAGAAGGCCTTTGACTGGATAAGAATCAGGAAAATCTTAGGGTCGATTTACCTGAACCGGACAAGGTCTTGGAATATCTTCAACTGGATAAGAATCAGGGAGATCTTAGGGTCGATCTGACTGAACCAGAGAAGGCCTTTGACTGGATAAGAATCAGGAAAATATTAGGGTCGATTTAACTGAACCGGACAAGGTCTTGGAATATATTCAACTGGATAAGAATCAGGGAGATCTTAGGGTCGATCTGACTGAACCAGAGAAGGCCTTTGACTGGATAAGAATCAGGAAAATCTTAGGGTCGATTTAACTGAACCGGGCAAGGTCTTGAAATCTTCAACTAGATAAGAATCAGGGAGATCTTATGGTCGATCTGACTGAACCAGAGAAGGCCTTTGACTGGATAAGAATCAGGAAAATCTTTAGGGTCGATTTAACTGAACCGGACAAGGTCTTGAAATCTTCAACTGGATAAGAATCAGGGAGATCTTAGGGTCGATCTGACTGAACCAGAGAAGGCCTTTGACTGGATAAGAATCAGGAAAATCTTAGGTTCGATTTAACTGAACCAGACTAAAGTCTTGAAATATAGCTGAGAACTTAACTGGATCTTTCCTGAAAGGTAAAGGTCAGTCATATGCAAGGCATGATATGAATCAAGCGATGATGTTCTCAACATAAATGAGATTTGTAAGATATGATGCGTATATGCATGCTATAATGTATGAAAATGTGATGTTTATGAATGTATCTTTTTGTCTTAGGAAAATAAATCCTTGACGGGTGCCGGGAAGTCACTCCTGGGCTGATGTTGAAGAATAGATCTTTGCTTCCGCTGGGGATGATAGTTGCAAGAATACCGGTAGGAGAAGATAACTCCGTTGGGGAATAAACTTGGCGAATGGATTACTCTGCGGGGAGAAAAGTACTCTAGTGATCTTGTTGGGGAGCAATACTCTGTGGGGAGAGAGGTACTTTGCTGGAATGTTGATGGTAACTTCACTGGGGATACCATTGTTATGTTGGAAGTGTTAATAGACTTCGTTGGGGATAAGAAGACTGCGTCGAGGACGATCTTTCCGTGGCTTTTGGCTGAGGATAACCCAGTTATATCCCGTTAGGGAAATAACCTTTGAATAAAGCCGGGAGGCGCGTTCGTGCTCTGCGAGGGATAAGCTTCCAGAATCTACTGGGGATGAGCTTACTGCTTGGGGAGAGGGATTCCCACTTTCCTGGGGAAACTGGATTGGACTCTCCTGGGGAAATTTTGAACTATATTGGGGAAGTGACTCCATTGAATGTTTGATATACCGCCGAGGAACAATCTTTAGGTTAAGACTGTCGGGGATGCTTGTTAAGAATGCCTGTATATTGCTGGGGAATGTTGAGATCTGCTGGAAGATACCCAACTTCCTTAAGGTTGACTGTAACTTTGCTTGGGGAGAGTGTATTGACTTGCTGACTCACTCTCTGGGGAGTTAAGATGTCTTGGTTATGTTCTTCAGCCGAACATACCTTGGTACCTTGGTGGACGGAACAAATAGATCGCTTAGACAACTCTTTATTGCCCCTGTTTCTAATGTTACCTGTAATTAATCCTTTGTTTCGTATGCAAATATTCATGAGTTAGCAAATTATTGTCAATGCATATATCACAAATTGAACCTTGGACGTTCTTCGCAAAACAAAACAGAAAAGGAAAGAACAAATGGCAATTTGAGCTGAAAAGTGTATTTGTATTGATTTTTGAATTTGCCTGTAAATAGGCGTTTTTATGTACAAGAGGCTGACGTCCTAGTAAGAGAACGCCGCCGAACAAAAGAGTTTATACAAATTTGTACAAAGGAAAATAAACAGCTGTGTGAATAGAATGATCCCACTGGGTTCCAACTCTGCTATCGCCTTTATATCTTCGAGCCTCTCATCACTTGATGACCTAACCGAAGATGAAGTTGATTGATCAATGTCGTCTGAACTTGATGTAGATACCGGATTCTGGATGCGAGGTGATCCAATGAGACATAGTATTACGCTTTATCCCTAACTTTTGCCTGGACCGCCCTTTCGGGTTTTCAGTCCACCGGGATACCCATTTTTGCCCAAGCCGCCTTTTCAGGTTTTCGACTTGCCGGGTGTACAGATTTTTTCATTTCATCCCTTCATTTTGCCCGAACCCTTTTGGTTCGCCGGGAAGCCCTAATTTTTGCCTAGGTATGTCAACCTAGCGGGTCTTTTTTTTTCATGCGTAGTATCTTTTTACTATGTCTGCATTGGCGAGGTGAGGAAGGTCGTCACCATCCATGTTGGTTAGAATCATGGCTCCTCCTGAGAACACATGTTTAACCACAAATAGCCCTTCATACGTAGGGGTCCATTTTCCCCTTGGATCACTCTGAGGAAGGATAATGCGCTTGATTACCAGATCCCCGACTTGATATTCTTGTGGTCTGACCTTTTTGTTAAATGCCCTGATCATCCGTTTTTGGTACGTTTGACCATGACAAATAGCAGCAAGTCTCTTTTCGTCGATAAGGTTTAGCTGATCAAGTCGTGTCTGGATCCAATCATCTTCACTCAGATCTGCATCCTTCATTATCTGGAGAGAGGGTATCTGCACTTCGATCGGTAAGACTGCCTCCATACCGTAGACCAAGGAGAAGGGAGTTTCCCCGGTTGACGTCCTTGCTGAGGTACGGTACCCATGTAGAGAA
This sequence comes from Vicia faba, assembly GCA_948472305.1. NCBI lineage: Eukaryota > Viridiplantae > Streptophyta > Magnoliopsida > Fabales > Fabaceae > Vicia > Vicia faba. Next base: position 128,115,488 of record OX451741.1, read on the forward strand.
AACGGTAACATCTCGTGCCAATCTTTATAGGTCACTGTCATTTTCTGCACAATTTTCTTAATGTTCTTATTCGCTGCTTCTACAACCTCATTCATCTTCGGTCTGTAAGGAGAAGAGTTGTGGTGTTGTATCTTAAACTGCTCGCAGAGCTCAGTGATCATCTTGTTATTAAGATTGGTACCGTTGTCTGTAATGATCCTTTCTGGGACACCGTATCGACAGATCAGGTTGTGCCGAATGAACCGTGCTACCACGTTCTTGGTTACCGTAGCGTAGGAAGCTGCTTCAACCCACTTTGTGAAGTAATCAATTGCTACCAGGATGAAGCGATGCCCGTTGGATGCCGTGGGTTTAATCTCACCGATCATATCTATGCCCCACATTGCAAACGACCAAGGTGCTGTCAAGACATTCAGAGGAACTGGAGGAACGTGCACCTTGTCTGCATAAATCTGGCATTTGTGACATGTCCGAGAATGTTGGTAGCATTCGGCTTCCATTGTGGACCAGAAATACCCTGCCCGAAGGATCTTCTTCGCCATAGTGTGTCCACTGGAATGTGTTCTGAAGGTACCCTCATGTAGCTCTTCCATGATCCTTTCTGCTTCAGTTTTATCCACGCAACGCAGTAAGGTTGAATCATGGTTTCGCTTGTACAGGATGCCGTTGCTAAGGAAGAACTTCGATGCGAACCTTCTCAGAAACTTCTTATCGTTGACAGATGCACCTTCAGGGTATTCCTGAGCTTCCAAATATCTCTTCACTTCATGGTACCAAGGCTTCTCAGTCACCAATTCAGTCTCAAGATCACAACAGTATGCCGGTTCATCCAGTTTCCAGATAATGATCCGGGGAGCCTCATTGTCCCATTTGACCTTGAACATAGAAGACATCGTAGATAACGCATCCGCTAACTGATTCTCCTCTCTCGGAAAGTGTTCAAAGGTTATCTCTGTGAAGTGGGGGATCAATGTCAACACACATTCTCTGTAAGGAATAAGATTCAGATGTTTCGTATCCCACTCCCCTTTGATCTGATTGATCACGAGAGCGGAATCTCCGAAGACACTCAGAAACTTGATCCTTAGGTCGATCACAGCTTGAAGACCCATGATGCATGCCTCATACTCTGCCATGTTGTTGGTGCAGTTGAAACATAGTCGGGTAGTGAGTGGAGTATGAGTGCCTTGAGGGGATATGATTACAGCGCCGATACCGTTACCCAAAGCGTTGGAGGCTCCGTCAAAGTGCATAGACCATCGGGATCCTTCCTCAGGTCCTTCATCCGGTCCAGGTACTTCACAATCAGTCACTATCATGATGCTCTCGTCTGGAAACTCGAAGTTCATTGACTGATAATCGTCTACTGCCTGATGTGCCAAGTGGTCTGCCAATACACTTCCCTTGATGGCTTTCTGGGTTGTGTACTGAATGTCGTATTCTGTCAAGATCATTTGCCATCTTGCTATTCTCCTAGATAGAGCAGGCTTTTCAAATATGTACTTTATAGGGTCCATCTTTGAGATCAACAAGGTAGTGTGAGTCAGCATATACTGTCTCAGCCGGCGAGCAGCCCATACCAAAGCGCAGCAAGTTTTCTCGAGCAGTGAGTATCGGGTCTCACAGTCGGTAAACTTTTTGCTAAGGTAATAAATGGCATGCTCTTTTCGGCCAGACTCGTCATGCTGCCCCAGCACACACCCCATTGAGTTGTCAAGTACTGTCAGGTATAGTATCAGAGGTCTCCCTTCAACCGGTGGCATAAGGATGGGTGGTTCTTGGAGATACTCTTTGATTCTGTCAAAAGCAGCCTGACATTCATCATTCCAACGTACTACCTGATCTTTCTTCAGCAGCTTGAAGATTGGCTCACAGGTAGCAGTTAGGTGCGAGATGAATCGGGCAATGTAATTCAGGCGTCCTAAAAAACCTCTGACCTCTTTTTCTGTCCTAGGAACTGGCATCTCTTGAATAGCTTTGACCTTGGCAGGGTCCACTTGAATACCCTTATCACTTACAACGAAGCCTGGCAACTTTCTAGATCTTACCCCGAAGGTGCACTTGTTCGGGTTCAACCTCAGCTTGTACAACTTCAGTCGGTCAAACAATTTCTGCAGATGATCTAGGTGTTCTTCCTCAGTCTGGGACCTTGCGATCATGTCGTCAACATACACTTCTATCTCATGATGGATCATGTCATGAAATAAAGCAACCATGGCACGTTGGTAGGTTGCCCCAGCGTTCTTCAGTCCAAAAGGCATGACCTTGTAGCAGAAGGTGCCCCACTGAGTAACAAAGGTAGTCTTTTCCATGTCTTCCGGAGCCATCTTGATCTGATTATACCCCGAAAAACCATCCATGAAAGAGAACACTTTGTGCTGAGCCGTATTGTCAACCAGGACATCAATGTGAGGTAGGGGGAAGTCATCTTTGGGGCTGGCCCTGTTCAGATCCCTGTAATCGACACACATTCTGACCTTTCCATCTTTCTTTGGTACTGGAACCACATTAGCAACCCACTGAGGGTAAGAAGTCACTGCAAGAAAACCGGCATCGAATTGCTTCATAACCTCAGCTTTGATCTTCTCAGACATCTCTGGACGCATGCGACGGACCTTTTGCTTAACCGGAGGGCAGTCTTCCTTGGTAGGCAGATGATGGACCACAATATCAGTATCCAAACCGGGCATGTCTTCGTAGGACCAGGCGAAGATTTCCACATAATCATGTAACATCTGAGTCAACCGTTGCTTCACGCTGAGCTCTAGGTTGGCACCAATCTTAACCTCCTTCATGTCCGTCTCGGTACCCAGATTTATTGTTTCCCCTGGCTCTTCATGCGGTTGAATTTCCCTTTCTTCCTGGAGTAACAGTCTTGCAAGCTCGCCAGGCACTTCGCAATCATCTTCACCTTCGTCTTCGGCTAAGTTGATCGGATTTTCGAAGTCATAACTGGCAGTAGCAGAGTCGTTACCAGTGAGATCCAGAGTGGATTGAAACCTGTATGAGTGAGTGTGTGTAAATACAGTTGTTTTGCAATATATAAAGAAAGGAGAGAAAGAAAAGGAGCATAAGATTTGAAATGCGAGAAAACGTCCAAGGTCTTTATTCATGATATATGAAATGACAATTAATATACCCTCACAAATGAAGCCACGGTGCCCCGGGTAAGACACCGGGCCAGAGTTTTAATTCATTGTTTATTACAAATAACAAAAACAAAGGAAATCATTACTCCATAACACAAGTAACAGGTAGGTTATCCTTTGCGGTCCAATTGCTAGGTCCACTGTCGGTCGTTGAATAAATCCAGCTGTTGAACTCAGATTCCTCCACTTCATACTCATCCCCAATAGCATTTACTCCATGGTTAGGCATGGGAGCAGTCACCACATTAGGCTTCTCAGGTGCCTCAAACTGTACCTCCTTGGCATCAATAAGATCCTGCACTTTATTCCTTAAGGCCCAACAGTCATCAGTGGAATGCCCCGGGCTATCGGAGTGATAAGCACAGCGGGCATTTGGATTATACTTTGGAGAGGCAGTATTCACAACCTTCGGGGCCTCCCTAACAGTCACCAAATTGGTGGATAGCAACTGCGACAAGATTTGTGATAGAGTCATACTCAGCCGGGTAAACTCTCTTCTGGGTCTTTCAGCCCTTTGCGGATTGGTTTGCTGAGGAGCGGCAACAGGTTTAGCAATCATTACCGCGTTGACAGATTGGCGGCGTTCTGGTTTCTCTTGCCTTCTAGGCCCATATACAGCACTGGCCTCCTTCTTAAAGGGCTTCTTCTCTGAATTTGACGATGCACCCTTCTGAATTTTTCCAGACTTCATTCCAGCCTCTATCCTCTCTCCAGTCAGGATAAGATCAGTAAACCCTGCAGATGAGTTACCGATAAGATGATTGAAAAATGGCCCAGATAGGGTCCCCAAGAACATATCCACCAGCTCACGATCTGTTAACGGAGGCTGCACCCTGCCAGCCAGATCCCTCCACTTCTGTGCATACTCTTTAAAACCTTCGCTTGATCCTAGGGACATACCCTGGAGTTGGGTACGTGTAGGAGCAAGGTCGGCATTATATTGATACTGCTTATAAAAAGCAGTAGCCAACTCCTCCCAGTTACGAACTTTGGTCCCATCCAGCTGATAGAACCATTCGAGGTGAGTCCCTGAAAGACTCTCCTGGAAGAAGTGGATCCATAAGTTCTTGTCCACTGAGTATGGTTGAATCTTCCGCACATAAGATCTGAGGTGTAGCTTGGGACAAGACGCCCCGTCATACTTGGTGAAAGATGGTGCCTTAAACTTGTGAGGAATGATCACACCAGTAGATAAGCCCAAGTCTCCGAAATCCAGCCCAGGCACTTGTTGGATCTCCATGGCGTTCAGTCTGTCCTCCAACTGCTTATACCGGTCTTTAGCAGGAGGATATTGTTCCTCATTAAAGTCAGTCTCATTGTCAGAGACTACCGGACTAGGAACTTTTCCCCCTTGGGGACTGCTCTTGCCTATAGAAGAACCAGCTTCCTCATTCTGCAGAGTATTGCCAAACCTTCGGCCCGAGTTGAAAAGAACAGTTCTCTTCTTCTTCTTCTTCTCCTTCTTCAGGAGTAAAGCCTTCAGCTCTTCTTGGCCTTGAGCCAAACCCATGATCAGCTCCTGAAATTGCACATTCTGCGCCTGAAGGGCCTTGATAGACATCTCGGTTGATGATGAGTCAGGGTTCATGATGCTGAAATAAACAGCGAAGAACAGTAAGCAACCTGAAAAGAAGAATACCTGTTATGCACATGATGAATGGAATGCGTATGATTTATGTTTTCAAAGACAATCGGGAATCAACTTTGTAAACAAAAAGGAACACACTTCATTAGATTCAACTTTGCGATTTAAATTGTTCAACAGATTTCCCTTAGGCATTACATAAAAGGGGAATACTGAAAAGGGAAATAAAACTGTAAAAGAACATCCAGAGCTCCTTATTGATCCCATGGTCTCCTCTTCTCAGTACGGATGTAGTCATTCAGAGCTCGTTCGTTCTCCAACTGCTTTGTCAGCTTCTGGATCTTCAATTCCTGCTCGTTGAACTTTTCCCGATAAGAATCCCGTTCTTCTCGCAGTTGCGACCAAGACCTCTTTAATGTCTCATAATCAGTAGGTATCTGAGGAGGGAGGACAGTTGGAGGAGCCCCATCTTTGTCAGGATACTCAAGAATGACGGTTCTGACAGCCTCGTATGGCATACCTAACTTCTGAGCACGGATGCGAACCCATTTGTAGTAGGCTTCCATGGGTAGAGAAGTCTTTGGCCCCAACTCTTGTGGATCAGCTTTATGAACTCTGTCCCAAGCCTTGATGAACCTACGACGCAGCTCGTCACTATCCACATGAAACTCAAAACTGATGTGAGGCACCAACATCTCATGAGGCCCTGCTCTTCTGGCTCTTCCAAACTGACGGAGCGCTAGACATGGATTGTAAGAGATTCCTCCTTGAGTACCAATCAGAGGAACATTAGGGTATTCTCCACAACGATCAATAACAGCTATCTCATCCAGGCCTCTGAAAGTCCAAATGATGTCCTTATCGGTGAGAGACATTAACCTATGAGCCCAACCTCTTCCTTCTTGGTTCTTCAGCACGAACTTAGGGAGGTGCGAAATAAACCACCTCACCAACAAAGGGATACAACACCATAGAGTTCCTCGTCTTCGGGCAGTACGAGCATAAAGTTGTTGCAGGATGTCACCCAAGAGAGTGGGCACAGGGTTCTGAGACATAAAGATCCTTATGGCAGTGACATTGATGAAGTTGTCAGGATTAGGAAACAAGACTAGCCCATAGATTAAGAGAGCCAAGATGTCTTCATATGCCCTAAAGTCCAAGTCATTCCAGAAGTTGTTAGCTTTACCAATCAGAAACTTGGCCAAGAAACCCTTAACTCCGCTTCTAGTCACCCAGTTGTCCATTACTTCTTGATGGGTTAAAGGAAGAGCTGCAGCAACCTCCTCAAGCCTGAGGGTCTTTTCCCAACCAGTAAAGGGAGTCTGATCCAAGATGGGGATACCAAGCAAATCAGAGAACTCTTCCAGGGTAGGGACCAGCTGGAAGTCTTGAAAGGTGAAACACTGGTACAGAGGGTCATAGAACTGGGTCAGGACACTCATCAACTGTTGATCCCGCTTTGCAGTGACTAAACTGAGAAGAGAACCATGCCTCTGGATGAAGGAAGTGGTATTTGGAATCCTGCTAACCAACTCTTCAAGCAACTCAGGTGGGTGAACAAAGTTGAACCGGATAGTATTCCTTCGCACAGGCATCATGATGTCCTACAAAACAGAGCAAAGGTGAAACCCTCTTGTCTTTGAAATGGTCAGTCCTTATGCAGGATGCATGCAATGCTCATGATGTTATGATGTTATGATAAAGCACACCACAAATATTTACAAAAGCAAACATGGTAAGGCACACAAGTCACACAAGACAAGCCCTTAAAGTTTAGGCCAGCATGAGGTCTAGGTATTACCCTCTTTCAGTTTGTGGGTTCATACCTGTCCTATCAAAAGTAATCGGGTTCTTAGAGGATCCCAATATCATTGACTACCCTCAATCGGTCATAACTCCAGCATCGCAATCTTTTCTTACGGCCAGAACCATCACGAGAGTTTAGCCTCAATGGGCGTAGCATAATGCTACTGTTCTAATGGCCAAGTTGTGTCATTTAAGGTTCTAAGGTCTGTTGGTGCTTAATGACTCCTCAGAAGACCCATATTCTCCTCGTTGCAACACAAGGGATATCGGTACAGACCAAGGTGCCACACCAACGTAGCCACTGTTTCACCCATGTCGGTCTACGCCGGATGGGTCCCTCACAACTTATGCTACCTAACAGGGTATCCCCATATCTGGGTTAGGATCTATGTAACTCCGATGCAACCCACAATTTTAAAGCAAACAAGTCAAAATAATTGAAAACACAGTTATGAACTATCCTAAGGTACACCTCACTTTATTAATTCCCCAGCAGAGTCGCCAGTTCTATGATCGGTGGATCTGGAACTGACTGTTTAACGCTGGTTCGCGAAATGTCGCCGAAGCAAGAGTCTCCACCGTCTTTTATTTTCTCCAAATGGAAAGGACAAAAGCACAGAAAAATTCCTTATAGAGATTGCTCTCGGTTCGGGAGGTAGATTTATAGAAAGGGAAGGTGTTAACACCCTTTCTATCCATGGTTATCCATGGGCTCTTAGATACTTGCTCACTTGTGTTTTCAAAATGTTTGTTTGCTTTTCAACTGTGGGTTTAAAAAAGTTTCTTTGAAAATTTCAGTTCGACTCTTGTATCAGTCCTCAAGAGTGTTTGAAAAATTGCTTTTTGAAAGCTTTTTGAAAGGTGTCGGTGTGAAAAGAAGTTTTTGATTTGTTTTGAAATTAGAGCAAGTATCTACGAGTTCTCTACTTACCCTAAGGAATTCGTCTGTGTAAATGTCCTTAAAGTAGTGCCATCCCACCATTGAGAGGTAGGTAGCACCACCGTTGGAGGTATTCGGGTCAATTCGAGGGTTCGAGACAGTGTGGTCACCAGAGCAATAGGAAGACACCTTAGAAGCTACCCCCATGCCATGTTCATGGACATGAGGACTTACTAAAACGTCCTCTACTCGACGACCACTTTTCGAGGGGCAAGGCAACAGTGAGGCGTACCCTAAGAGTGGTGTGTGAATTGTGTGTCGTTTTCAGTCATATTTGTCTTGTTCATGCATTGGTGATCTACGCGTTGTTTTTATTTTTGGCATTCATTCTTTCATGCAAATTATTAATAGTTAAAAGGTGCGGAATTAAAAAGTCCTACGCTATTACAAAGGCGCGGGTCTACATCGCCAAATTAATCCAAGACCCGATTTGAAATAAAATAAAATGCGGAAAGATAAATGTCCTAATTAATCTATTACAAGGCTTTGGGGTAATTACATGAAAAAAAAAAAGGAAATAAAATAAGCGCGCGAAATAGAATTATGATCGAATGCGAGGGCGTTGGACCCTTTTAAAGAAATTAAATTGAAGTTATGAAATTAATTAAATTAGATAAAAGAAAAAGACTTATTTTTTGATATTTATTGTATTTTATGAAATTAAGAAAATTAATGGAATTAAAACCCTAATTCTAAACTATTTTTAATTTGTTAAAAAAAATGTTTAAATTTGACCTAGTTTTAATTAATTATTTACATGGCAATTTATTTACAAAAAAACAATTAATTATTAATAATAATAAGAAGAAATTTTAATTATTGAAAAAAGGAATAAAAAGCTAGAAACCCTAATTTCTATGTTTTTTTAATTTATTTAAGAAAAGAAGTCAAAGTCAAAACCTAAAATTAAAACTAAGTAAATTATTAAATTTATTTACAAAATGAACATTAGTGAATTAAATAATAAAATATATTTTTATTTTGACTTTCTGATTTTTTTGGTATTTTTTTATGTTATAAAAAATTAATTTTGAGGAATTAAATGAAAACAAATAAATTAAAACAAATAAAAAAAAAGAATGAAAGAGAGAAATACAAACAGGAGGGGGTGGTTGTCCCAAATTGGAGGTATGATCAGTAGGAATTTGGCCCATTAAAGCTTGGCCTGGTTGACTTTTGATGGTCACGTGTGGACCCCTGGACTGAGATGCACCATGGAACTCATGTCTGAGCTTTTGGATTGATCTCAGTGGCCATGTGGCAAGCACTAGCGCTGGATGTTTGGTGGACTTCTGGACACGTTGAGCACCTAATCACGTTGCAAGAAAAAATAGAAAGAAATATGGGGGACCTGGGGATCGAACCCAGGTCCCAACGTTCATCACAATTGCCTTCAACCACTACACCACTCAGCGCGTTTGGAATATATATTGCAAAATAAATAACATAACATAAAACAATGATTAGTGGTGTCCATCGCACGAAAATTCAAACGCGCCTATGATCAGTGGACACGTCCTCCATCTTCTTCATGCTGCATGTAAATAAAAAAGAGATAGCGGGGGTTTTAAACCCCCACTAAATGAAGGACATGAAAATAGCGATTAGAAATTGGCCAATGATAAATTGAGCGCGACTAGTGGGATTGATTCGTATGAAGCTTCTGATTCTAATGGCATAGGTCTTGTTGCCTGATTTTTCCTCAAACGTAAAGCCCCAATTCATGGTTCCTGCAACCCTAAAAAATAGCCATGGCAATTCTTTATACAAACAATATTAATCCAATTCAATGGTGCCACCAGTTTCAGTGAGTCCATATTAGTGTAAAACAAGCATTAGAATGTATGAATATGGCATATAAATCAAAACACGAAAATGCAAAATATCAAGAACAGGACGGCCTCGTTCTACCGTTTCTTGAGGTTAGAAGCTGTGGTTTTGATCCAGAAAGTTTCCTTGATGCCTTGGCAAGCTATTGGAATGATTACTTTGCTTTGAATTGCCCTGGAACTGTGTTTTCAGTTTTGAAGTTTTTAACAAAAAATGCAAAGTGTGTATTCTTTTCTGAGCGCAACTTCAAGGTCTTTTGCGTTAGGGTTATCATGTGTACATATATGTGAATGTTTTAGGTCAACAAAACAAGCCCAATATCCATGGAATCAATGCTTTTGAATTTTGTGATTTTGCATAATCTTTTTCAATCTTTTTATCATGAAACCTAGCCAATTTGCATGGAATCTTTCTTCTTTGGGCATGCACGAAATCCTTAGGCCTTGATGAGAGATTATACTACACAAAAAGATTTAAAAACCTTATTTTAGTATTTTTCTTGTAATTAATTTTGATTAAATGAATTAAATAGATTAAATATTCAATTAATTAATTAAAAATAAGAAAATAACTCCCCTTTGGGTCAATGGGTCGTGCATAGCTTTTGGATGATGATTCTTGGAAGAATTTGTGGCCCATTAGCGATTTTGAGGCATTTGAAGTAAAGTTGACTTTTCAAAATTCCCAAAAATTTCCCAACTTCCACAAGGCATATCTTGCTCAATTTTTAAACTTTGATCATGTTCTTGGACATTTTGGAAAGGTCTTGAATTCCTCTAACCAATGCCTTTGGTCCCATGTCATTTTGATTTACCAATCTCAAGTTATGGTCTTTGACTTAAAGTGCCTTTTTGTTGACTTTTGAAAATGACCTATAATGTTGAGATTGATAACTTTTTGTGAGAGCATTTCTTGGACTTGAAGTATGAAGAGGAGTTGTAGGAAATGTAATTCTCTTCAAAATGAGCTTTGGATGGAATTTTTCTGATAAACCATGTGGAAGTTATGCCTTGGTCAAGTTACAGTTGACTTTTTCAACTGTCCAAATATGGAAATTTTTGCATCTTGAGACTTTTTGAGCCATGCCTTGAAAATCATGATCAAGAATTGATCAAATTATGTTTGTGGCTTCAAAATAAGATGTTGACCAAAAATTTGAACTTTTGACTACCAAATGACCATTAAACCCCTACAGTTGACTGCTGAGCAATTAGGGCATTTGACTGTGCAATTTTGTGCTGTGAGTCTTGAAACTTGACATATGGATGCTTGACAATGTTTATAGGCATGTGGGACTTGATTGGACCCTTGGAAACTTCAATTTCTTTGTCAGAACCAAAACCCTAGTTTTTTTTACTGTTAGGAGGCCAATGGACTGTGCAACCCTTGGGGAGATTTTGAAGCATGTTCTTTGCAAATCTTGAAGAATATGGGAGGGAAAATTTTGGGGTACAACACTCTTCATTACTAAAAAAATTTCAAAATCTTTATCTGTGTAAGGTTCGAAATCATCAGTCTTAGCTATAAGCCTGTCATAGGTGAAATCATCATTTATAGGAAATAAGTCAGGTTTTAAGTGTTCTAATCTAGAGAGGTGGTCAGCGACAACATTCTCTGTGCCTTTCTTATCCTTAATGTCTAGATCAAACTCTTGGAGTAACAAGATCCATCTAAGTAATCTAGGTTTAACGTCCTTTTTATTTAATAGATAATGTATGGCAGCATGATCAGTGTAAACAATGATTTTTGCTCCAACTAGGTAGGACCTAAACTTATCTATCGCAAAAACTACTACCAGTAATTCTTTCTTTGTTGTTGCATAGTTGAGCTGGGAGGTATCTAGGGTTCTACTAGCATAATATATAACATGTAATTTCTTGTCTTTTCGTTGTCCTAGAACAACACCAACTGCATAATTGTTGGCATCGCACATGATTTCAAAAGGTTGTGTCCAATCTGGGGGTTGCATGATCGGAGCTGAAATCAGTGCTTGTTTCAAATATTTAAAAGCTTCGAGACATTTCTCGTCAAAAACAAATTCAACATCCTTCATTAGAAGATTAGTCAAAGGTTTTGTTATTTTAGAGAAGTCTTTTATAAAACACCGATAAAAACCAACATGTCCAAGAAAACTTCTAATCTCCCTAATGGTTTTAGGTGGGTTGAGGTTTTCTATAACTTCAATTTTGGCTTTATCGACCTCAATGCCTCTTTCGGAGACAATGTGTCCTAATACTAAACCTTCATTAACCATAAAATGGCATTTTCCCAGTTTAGCACTAGGTTCACCTCTACACATCTTTCAAGGATTTTTTCGAGGTTGGAGAGACAATCTTTAAAATTGAATCCACACACCGAGAAATCGTCCATGAAAACTTCCATTATTCCATCTAGGTAATCTGCAAATATAGACATCATACAACATTGAAAAGTGGCAGGGGTATTAGAGTCCGAAGGGAATTCGTCTATAGGAGAACGTTCCATAAGGATAGGTGAAGGTTGTTTTCTCTTGATCCTCAAGGTGAATAGGTATTTGGAAAAATCCCGAGTATCCATCTAGATAACAAAAGCGCGAGTGTCTGGCTAGACGTTCGAGCATTTGATCTATAAATGGAAGAGGAAATTATCCTTCCTGGTTGCTTTGTTTAATTTTCTATAATCTATACACATACGCCAACCTCCTTCTGTTTGTTTAGCAATATGCTCACCTTTCTCATTTTCTATGACTATGATGCCTCCTTTCTTTGGCACCATATGCACAGTGTTCACCCAATTACTATCTGATATTTGGTGAATTATACTAGCCTCTAGTAACTTAAGAACTTCTCTTTTAACAACATCGCTCACTATAGGGTTTATTCTTCTTTGATGTTCTCTTGAGGGTTTTAAGTTTTCCTCTAACAAGATCTGGTGCATGCACACCGATGGACTTATTCCTTTTAAATCGGAGATGTTATACCCTAAAGCTGAGGGATATTTTTGTAAGATCTCTAAGAGTTGAGTTGTCTCGTCTTGACTTAAAATAGCGTTAACTATAACAGGACGATTCATCTCTTTATCTAAGAATTCGTATCTGAGGTTCTTGGGAAGTTCCTTCAGTTCTAAAGATGGTTTCAAAGGGCAAGGCATGGGATCGGGAGTAAGCGATAAACATTCATAGAGGTCATCATTGATGTAAGGTTCTAAACCTTTAAATCCATCGTCCTCCATAATGGGGGTCGAAGGTAACTTGATATTTTTGTTAGATTCCTCTCGCTTAAGTTCCAATATACACTCGTCAATGATGTCGATGGCATAATAGGCATCTCCTATGACTGGTGCTATTAAGAACTTTGAAAGAATAAATTCTATCTTTTCATCACCCACCTCAAATGTTAATTTTCCTTTCTTAATGTCAACTATGGCTCCGGCTGTTGATAGGAATGGTCTACCTAAGAGGATTGGGATTTCTTCGTCTTCTTTAATATCCATAACCACGAAATCAGTTGGGATATATAGATGACCGATCTTAACTGGTATGTCTTCAAGTATGCCTATAGGATACTTAACTGATCTAACAGCCAGCTGGAGAGACATTTTAGTCAGTTGCAAATCTCCTAAGTTTAACTTTCTATAAATTGCTAAAGGCATAAGGCTGACGCTAGCTCCTAGATCTAAGAAGGCTTTGTCAATAGTATGATTTCCTAAGATACTAGGAATGGAAAAACTTCCTGGATCCTTTTCTTTCTTGGCAAGTTTATTTTCTGAAATAAAATTGCATTCGATAGATTTGGGATCATCAAGTCTACGCTTGTTGGTCAGGATGTCTTTTAGGAATTTAGCATAAGATGGTATCTGAGTGACGACTTCGGTGAAAGGAATCTCTACATGGAGTTTTTCTATAACTTTACCTAATCTTTGGTATTGATTGTCAAGTTTGGTTTGTTTAAGTCTTTGCGGAAATGGGACTGGGGGTTTGTACGGGGGTGGTGATTTATTAGTTTTATCTTTTAATTCTAGTTCTTTTTTATTTTTGGGTTACTCTGGTTCCTCCACTTGGTCTGTAGGCAAAACGTTTGTCTTAGGTTGTGAGGGTGTACTCATGGCTGGATTCTTGGGTCCATCGTAAGTAGTCCCACTTTGTAAGGAAATGGCATTAGCTTTCCCTTTAGGATTTGGTTGAGGTTGTCCAGAGAATTGTCCTCCAGGTGTAGTTTGTGGGGCTTGTGTTTGGGCTATCAACGAGATCTGGGTTTCAAGCATCTTGTTATGCGTAATTATCTGATCAACCTTAGTTCCTAATTGCGTGATTAGTTCGTTTACGTGAATATTTTGATTTAGAAACTCTTTGTTTTGCTGGGTTTGAGCTGAAATGAAATTTTCCATGATTTTCTCAAGGTTTGATTTGGGTGCCACAGCTTGCATAGGTTGATTTGGTCTTTGGGCTTGGAAACCTGTAGGTCTCAGAGGTGCAGAGTTTTGTATTGGGCTATTGTTTTTATAAGAAAAGTTTGGGTGATTCCTCCATCCGGGGTTGAAAGTGTTTGAAAATGGGTTTCCTTGGGTGTAGTTTACTTGGTCTGAGCAAGGCTCATTCAACAAGTTACATTACGCAGGTTGATGTCCTTAGGTCCCACAGAGTTCGCATTCTGAAGCTAATGTGGCTACAATATTAGGGTTTTGAGACATGTTTTGAACTTTTAAGGCAAGAGAGGCCATTTTAACTTGCATCATTTCTATAGAACTTATCTCATATTTTCCTCCTTGGTCTCCTTTTTCTCTACCGTAGCTCGTTCTGTTCCCCATTGGTAATGGTTTTGGGCCATGTCATCAATGAGAGCGCATACTTCTAGGTAAGGTTTATTCATCAATGCGCCACCAGCGGCAGCATTGATAGACATCTTTTTGTTGTAATGGAGTCCATTATAGAAGGTGTGGATTATTAGCCATTGTTATAGGCCATGGTGTGGACAGGCTCTTAACAAGTCCTTATATCTCTCCCATGCTTTAAAAAGTGATTCTCCCAGGTTTTGGTTAAATCTAGTGATTTGGCTTCTAAGGACAGCAGTTTTGCTGGGCGGAATATATGTTGCGAGAAATACTCTCCTAAGGTCTTCCCAGGTTGTTATTGAATTGGGTGGAAGGGAATCCAACCAATCTTGTGCTTTATCTCTGAGGGAAAAAGGGAATAATCTTAGTCGTATTGCCTCAGGCGAAGCACCATTGCATTTTAAAGTGTCTGCTAATTGTATAAAAGTTTTTAAGTGTTGATTCGGGTTCTCAGTAGCGAGACCACCGAATTAGTTTTGTTGCGCCAATTGTAGCAATGAGGGTTTTAGTTAGAAATTAATTGTGGTTATACTTGGGTTTATGATACTTGAACTAGGTTCCTCATCTGACGGTTGGGCAAATTCCTTAAGGGGTCTTTGGTTACGATTCTCGCATTAACTGGACTATAAAACTTAGTCTAGACGGTGTGACTATAGGGTGCGAAATTTGACGAAATCGATCCCCGGCAACGGCGCCAAAAACTCCATGCAGTGTATTCGCAAGTGTACAAATAGCATCAGAGTAATATAAAATATTATCAATCCACAGAGAATAATCATCAATCTATCGTTTTCTATTGTTACGTTGTTTAGCTAAGTCAATATTAAACAGGAAATTGAGCATGCAAGAAAGTAAAGTGCGGAAAAATAAACTTCAGATATAAAAGAAGGGTCGAATGTAATTCACATAGTCAGATGATATTTGCAATGCTTCGGAATAGAACTACTTATAGGGAAATATTTTCTACTAAATAAAAGAACTAATTTAACAGGAACTGTCACTTTTGAGTAATCAAAATCGAGTTTACTCTCTAATCAGACCTTCTTATCGTCACTTATAAAAAGGCGCACATTGCGTTAAAGTAATAAACCTATTTTTAAGAAATAAAGTACTTGACCAAGTTGAAAAGTATTTTGATATGGTATTTCTAATAAAAAAGGGACCTAACTTTAACCCTATAAACGCGTCCGAAAATAGTTTCAAAATTGATTTCTTTGATAATAAAAATCCCTAACTAACCGGACAAAGCGCTTTCGCTTCCTTTGACCAGTTAGAACTAACCGAGTTTAACAAAGGGTTGGACGGATTTCGATCTTACCCAACAATAATAAAGTCAAGAAAACTCGTATTAAAAACCAAAATAGCCCATAAGCATTTCTATTGACACATTATTTGGAATATCGATCTAACTAGGTTTCTTACATTCTAGCCCAGTAAGGTTCAGCCTGCATGGGATTGTAAACAGACATGTTAAAATAAATCATGCAAGAAAGTAAATAATTTAAAGTGCGGTGCGGGAAATAAACAAAGTAAAAGCAGTGCAAAAAATAAATAAAGTAAAAGCAGGTGCGGGAAATAAACAAAGTAAAAGCAGTGCGGAAAATAGACAAAGTAAAAGCAGGTGTGGGAAATAAAAAAAGTAAAAGTAGTGCGGAAAATAGACAAAGTAAAATTAGGTGCGGGAAATAAACAAAGTAAAATCAGGTGCGGGAAATAAACAAAGTAAAAGCAGGTGCGGGAAATATAAATAGAAACCTGCTCCAAACAGGGAGGTTTTAAATCTGGTACAAACTGGAAGTAAAATGCGACTGGAAATAAACAGTAGTTGAAAATAAATGTGGCAGGATAAACTTCTTCTGAAGTGCTCCAAACTCAATTACAGACTCAATCTACGAACTCGATCACAAACTCAATCAACAGTGCAATAATTCCCTGATGTGAAGAATTATCGCTTTACAATGGTGAAATTATATGGCTTAAGTTCGCAACTATGGTTGGATCAAGTTTGCAAATAAGCTTGTGTGAATTTAAAAGAAATCAGGAACTTCTATTTATAGAGGATGAAGAATGTAGGAAATCACAGGAATGCCCCCCAACTCCTTTTGGGGGGGGGGACATCATCCAAAGGTGGCTCCCGCCATGAGTGTAAATGAAAGGAAGTGAGGGACGTGGCAGTTGAGGTCAGCAGGAGGTGGTCCATGTCATGGCCTACCCTGTGGTTGGCGCCATGGTGGACGCCATGAGTGCAAATTTGACCTAAAATCCTGTTTTTCAGCCCGTTTTCCTTCATTTCTTTAGGGGAGCTCTGGATAATTGAAATACCTGAAAAGGAAACAAAAGATAGGCATAATACGAGAAAAAAATAATAAAAAACCTAAATAACATGTGAAATCAGAGTCAAAAACAGTGTAAAGTAAGTGTTATCAGGTACAACAGTGGACTACCATCTTATTAATGAAATTTGAGCATTTATCCTTTTTTGTGTTTTTTTATCTCGTAAAATTTTAGTTTTATAGCAATATTTGAAACAAAGTTAATTAGAGTATTCCTATCTTGAAATCTGTCGTGAATACTCGAAGGAATATTAACAGTTTCTCCGAGAATGGTTAAGCCTTGAAATGAAACATAGTAATTCATCATTGTATGATGAATAGTGGTTTCTTCTTCAAAATCATCATGAGGTCTTGGTTGTGTGATCTTGTGTTCCCAGTAGAGTACTAAACTTGGTGACTCCCCAGCAATCCTGGGTAAGCCTTGATTCGGTTATCTCTATTTGAGCAAGATTTTTCTCCCTAACCAAAGTGAAGTACATTTCGTTATCATGACAGTGATTTATTGATGTTAGAAGATTGAAATTTGGGTATGGTCCTCTTCAAATAGACTTGAGCCTTGTAATATGATACGCTCCGATGATGCCTTTTGTTTTATCTCCAGTTATTTTTCCCATATCTTTAAGATTGGCAGAGTATCTGGTTGTATTGTGATGTCTTATCATCTTCGGTTTATTTCTTCTATCTATTTTGTCTGCATATACATGACATTCATTTATTCATTCACACTTGCATCATGCATGCACATTTATATTTTTTGATGCTATTGGGTTCGTATACCTTAGTTATGTCTATTCAAACAATGTATTTGCTCTTTCCAAATAGAGTATCAACTTAAGCAGAAAGTGTGCCTCCTTTCTAACTCCCCAACTGAGTTAATCCTCGTGGAAGAATCTTGCTTTAGCCTTCCTTTTCCATCTCTGGATAGGATAAATCTCCAATTGAGTTGATTCCTCATTAGGGGGAGTCTTGTTTGATTGTGTTCTCTCTGATTTATTCTTGGATTGAGCTTTGTCTCTTGCATATGCTACCCCGTGGTTTTCTCTAGGCCGTGAAACCTAGATGAAGAGTGCATTTATTTTGCATATTTAAATACTTGGTCTCCTCAGGAAGGACCTATTCATGGTTCCTTTTGAAGAAGAACTTTATTCCCTAGTAGTGTTATCACAACATTCTTCTGAAATATCGACATGACAACAAGTGGCGGACTCTTCATAGGAAGCTTGTGTATTATTGATATCTTTGGAAAGTAGAAAGTGTCAGACTCTTAATGAGAAGATTATGTATTATTGATATCTTTGGAAGATAACAAGTGGCGGACTCTTCATGAGCAGCTTGTATATTATTGATATCTTTGGAAAGTAGCAAGTGGAAGACTCTTCATGAGCAGCTCGTGTATTATTCACATCTTCGGAAAGTAGCAAGTGGAGAACTCTTCATGAGCAGTGTAAAACGGTGGGAGAAATGATTGTTATACTGGTTTTGCGTTTGTATTCGCAAATGTTGTGGTAAGCAAGAGTCGCCACCAACTTTTCTTTTATCCAACAAAGGAAAGGGTGAAAAGAACAGAAAAAGACCTTTCGAGATTATTTGAGTAAGGGGGGGGGGGGGGGGGGTATTATGGAAAGGGAAGGTGTTAGCACCCTTTCCATCCATAGTTATCTACGGGCTCTTAGATGCTTAGCTCATTTTGAAATACCTTGTGCTTTGGGTGTTTTGAAAAGTATTTTTGAAAGCACCTTAGTGCAGCGAACTTTGTAATGTTTCTCGGAATGGTAGAGAACGTATACAAAGTGTTTGAAAATGTTTTTGAAAGAAATTTTGTGAAGTGTAAAAATTGTTTGAGCAAGCATCTAACAACTATCTACTTTATTCGAAAGGTTGTTCTTTTCCTATTTTCCTTTAGACGGTGCTATCCTATTATTAGTGAGTAAATAACCCTAGTCGTTGGATGTTTGAGGGAAAATCAAATCGACGTTTATACAGTCACAAAGGCAACTAGGCAAGAAACTTTAGTAACTACCCTATGGTTTTAAGATCATACCGAGGAAACGTCGAGAGGGTCATCGAGGGTCTTATGATCATTAAACCGGAGGTTAGCCACTAAAATCTCTCACGTTTCGAGAGTTGTGAATATTTTCCAAAGGCAACCGAAGTGGGAATACCCTAAAGGCACGCATGTGAAAGTGCGTTTGTTTTAGTTATTTATCTTTGTGTTAGGTTTGCTAATGTTTTGTCTTAAATTCTTGCCATACAATCCTAGTTAGTATGCATCTAAACAGTTAATAATTTGCAGTAATAAAAGTGCGGAAACGTAAATCTAGCTATTACAAGGCTTCGGCGAGGGGAATTATTACAAGTCCAAAACTTGGGGGGAAAATAAAGAAAGCAGAGAAGTAAAGAGTCCTAATTAATTCTATTACATCCCAGTAGGTAGTTACAGAAAATAAAATGCGAAAGGTAAAAAAATGCGCATGAATTGAAATGACGTCTAATCCTAAACTCATTCTAAGTAAAAAGAGAACTCTTTTTGTTGTTTTTTGTTCATTAAACTAAATAATGTCTAATTATTAGATTAAAATAAAACTAAAAGAAAATTATTAATTAAAAAATTAATTCTAATATAACCTAAAAATTTTGGTATTTGTTTAAGAAATAAGAAAATTTAACCTAATTCTAAATGGATTTTTAATTTTTTTTAAAAAAGGTCAAAATACTTAACTCAATTAATTTATTAAATTGAAATTTAAAATAAACCTAATTCTAAGTTATTGGTATTTTTAAATTAAAGAAAATGGTTAAGATAATTATTAATTAATTTAAAAAATTAATTTAATTAAAAAAACCTAAAACTACATTTTTTTGTGACTTTTTCTGATTTTTATATTATTATAAAAAAAACATTAAAACAAATAAAACAAATAAATAAAAGAAAAATGCAAATGGGCCTGAGTGGTAACACAAAAACTAGGGGTGTGATTAAAAAAACGCTATGCCCAAGTGAAGAAGAGCCCAAGTCTGCTTTATGATCCAGTGAGGGCAGCTTTGGAAGACGTGTGGTGGTTTGCGTGTTTTGATACATTGTATCTGGATCAACTATGATCTGATGGCTTAGATTGATGGTTCATGATGCACGTGTGGGACATGCCAGCACTGGATCTGCAAATAATATGTTAGAAAAATGAAAATGCATGACCTGGGACTTGAACCCATGTCCTCTCTCTGACATGCGTTCCTTTACCAATTGAGATGTCTGTTCATTCGTGGATTATAATACAACCATAGTATTATATTTGAAAAAATGACTCAAAATATATTAAAAAATATAACGCGCACGTTGATGGCCCCTCTGCATTTGAATGGGCCAATCAGGACGCGTTGCCTTGCCACGCCAGTCCCTGCCTGAGTCAAACGACCGGAGGGACACCAGAGTCAAACTTCGGGGCACCAAAACTTGGATCCTGCAAAATCTTTAGTTTCAAGACCAAACAAAGACCCTATCCCACTTAAAATTTTGCCCTGATCACGAATCTGGCCTTAGATTGGCCAGAAAGCTCCTGTATCCTGAGTTATGAATCAAAAACCCTAACACGGTTTGAACATGGCATCTCACGATCTAAGCGTCATGCATTCTATGTAATGCTCTTAACCTGCTCTAAGGATGCCCAAAAACTTATACACACATGTTAAAACATTCAATAATTTGTAAAAATAAAGATTTGAATTTGAGATTATACTAAAATGGTGATAACTTGGATCTGGTGATTTAGGACGTTTCAAGCCTTGAGAATGGTTGGCACAGGTCCCTGGGAACCTCAGGAGCAATGTATGATCACTAGTTTGAATTGAGGGCGCATGTAAAACGTGTTTTGATTTTGGCAACTTTTATTGAAATTTTGGAAGTTTGTGGAGCTCTTGTGGGGCAATGTATGCGTGTCCAATTCTTGCAAGAGTGTTACATATTTATAGGAGATTGAGGAGGTAAGGCAACATGGAAAGAAATCATGCCATAACCATTGTTTTTAAAACATGATTCCCTTTTGAAAATTTGCCAAAAATGTGATATTTCATGCCATTTCCATCCTTGAATGTATCTGGACATATTTTGCACGAAAAATGGGCCTCATGGCTGACCCAAAACACTAGCCCACGTGTCCAAAACATTAACCTATTATTTTATGCATTTATTTTGTATTTATTTTGTATTTATTTAATTTTAAATTAAACAAAAATCAAAATAAATGCAAATAAAATCAAAGGCATGCAAAAATGGACTTAGAGGTCCTTCATAAGGTCATGAGAGTGTTTGAACCTCAAAAAGTTAGGTCATTGACCTAAAAGTTCAAATTTGCTCAATGCACAATCTTTGAATTTTTTTAAATTTCCCAACTTGGGAAATCCATAACTTGCTCAATTTTTATCTCATGATGATGATCTTGAACTTTTTGGAAAGCCCAGTATGTCTACTTTCAATCCCTAGTTTTATCAATTTTGCATTTTAAGATTTATCTTGATGTAAATGGTCTTGACAAAAAGTGTCTTTTGTCGACTTTCTAAAAATGACATGTAATGTATGAGTTTGTATCTTTCAAATGGTGCATTTCTTGAACTTTAGGATAAAAGAGAAGTTGTAGGGAATTGGATTCTCTTCAAAATGAGCTTTGGTTGGGGGAAAATGGATGAAGTATGAGAAAGTTATGCCTGTTCAAAGTTCAGTTGACTTTTCCTATAGAAACCCTAATTTAGAAATTCTTGACTTTTGATGAATTAAGGGAATTCCTTGAGGAATCATGACCAACCCTTGATAAAATGATTAATATCATTTCAAGATGTTTATGTTGACCAAAAGTATTGAAGTTTGACTATATAAGGGCCATAATTGACTTTTGACCTAGTACCGTTGATTTTCAAACATTTGAGCAATTGACTGAGCAAACTTGTAGTGTAAAGAATGAAATTTGTCATGGACAATCTTGAAGACATATTAGTACTATGGAAAACATTTGAGACCTTTGGAGCTCACACATCTTGATGAAAAGTGAAACCCTAATTAGAGGTTCATTGCTTAAGAGGAGAATTTGTCTGATCAATTCTTGGTCAACCTTGAGCAATTTAAGTCCTCAATGGGCATGTCTTGAGTAAAATGGGAGGGAAAATTTTGGATTAAAACAAGCAGCTTGTGTATTATTGATATCTTTGGAAGATAATAAGTGGCAGACTCTTCATGAGAAGATTGTATATTATTTATATCTTTGGAAAGTAGCAAGTGGCGGACTCTTCATGAGCAGCTTATGTATTATTGATATCATTGGAAAGCAGCGAGTGGAAGACTCTTCATGAGAAGCTTGCGTATTATTGATATCTTTGGAAGATAACAAGTGGCGGACTCTTCATGAGCAGCTTGTGTATTATTGATATCTTTGGAAAGTACCAAGTGGTGGACTCTTCATGAGCATCTTATGTATTATTGAAAGCAGCAAGTGGAGGACTCTTCATGAGCAGCTTATGTATTATTGATACATTTGGAAGACAGCAAGCGACGGACTCTTCATGAGTAGCTTGTGTGTTTATTAATATCATTTGAAGACAACAATTAGCGACCTCTTTATTTGAGCAGCTTGTGTATCCACAACAATATGTTTTTTCAACAGCAAATGGTATCTCTCCGGAAAGGTCCCACAGAGAAGTTTGTTATGAAACCTCTACCTTTAGTAAAAAAATTGGTAGTTCACTATCAGTAAAAGCTGGTGTATCTTTTTGTCTACCTTTGACCCTGAGTTATAAACTCACCATCATCTTGAGTCAGTAACCATTTGTATTTTCGCGGCCTATGCAAGGCGTTTTCTTTGTTAGAGTCAGAAAGTTGCTTTCTCTCGAAGTTATTCCCCAATAAGAGTCTATCGTTCAAAGTCTGTGGCTCTGTTTCTCCAGTAGAGTTATAATCTCTTCCCCTGTGGATTATTTTATCATGTTCTTGGTTTCTCCAGCATTACTTTGTCTCATGCAGCATTGTTCCCCATAAGATTCAAATATTACATTCATATCATATCATAAACACAATGGCGGTATCTTAGGGCCAAAAATTGCGTATTATGTATTTAAGTCCCTTCAATCTCGTCGAGACGAAGATTTCAATCTTCATATCTCCGGATAGAAGAAACTTAAATAGGGGCAACTATCATACCCCAATTTTTGAACTAAGATCCCATCTTCATTTGCATTTTTTTAATATACGTCAAGGTCACGAAATATGGTCAGTTTCAAACTTCTCGCCTTTGAGCATTGCCTGTGAAAAGATTATCGAGTGTTGTGAACATTTTATCTTATACATGAATAACTTATAATCAAGCACGAAGTGTATGTTTTTTTGTTTCTTTGATTTCATGTGCAGAAACAGATCTGAATCAAGAGCATCAAGTTTCATGCCTCAATTAGGGTTTTGAATCTCTTAAGCCAGAAGTACAGTTGATCATTGATTCTCGAAGACTGATTCATCAAGGCACAACTTCTAATCTCAGATCATAGAGTCTTGAACATTGTTCAAGCTCATTTTGATCATGGATGTCTCAAGTGTGATAGTGTGTTTCAGGGAACTTTCAGAGAATCGTGTGTTTATTTCCACACTCTATTCAACAAATGGCCTTAAGCGTCTCCAAAATTCTTCATAAAAATAGTCAAGGTTCCATTACCAATGGTTCACGTGGGTTTCACCTTGCCTTGAAATACAAGAAAAGATCAGGCTATGCAAGTCAATTCACAGCACTTAGACCAAAAGCCATATGCAAGTTTTCTTTAAAATTTGAAGACAAATCGTATTTAGAAAGCCATGAAAAGACTTCATAGGATGTTTGTCATGATTTAAGAGTTTCTTGATCTCTAAGTTCAGTTCACTGTTCCAATTTCTCAATGAGATAATATTTTGCCGTAAATCCCTCTTCTAGTGATCATTCGAAGCTTTTAAGTTTGGTTTGATTTCTTATACTTACATGATGCGGGGTGAATTTCGTTAGAGTAGGGTGATTGAATTCAAGATTGCTTCGGAAGAGTTATTTAGAATACTTGGAGTTTTCATCATATGAATTTAAGTGTTAACCAAATAGAAGTTATCAAAAGGGTTAATCCAAGATTCAAATCATTCCTCACATTGCATTTATTCAAGATTATTTTCAAGGGGCACGATATTTCAAAGTCATTATCGACCGTTTTGTGTGATTACTTTGATGGATTCACACCATGGCCATTTGAATTCACATGAGGAATTTATTAAAGAAGATATTGAAAATAGAAACTTGATTCAAATAATCACTAATCACAAGAATAAATACATGATGGTTACAACTTCATTACAAGATCAATTCATGTAATCCATTTGGATCTCTAAAACAAAATGCAAGATTGAGGTCTTAAGACTTGCATCATTGTTCATTCATTATTCAAAAACTCATTCAAGTATCAATCAATTCCTTTCCAAATTCAAGTGGAAGATTTTGAATTTCATCAATATGAATATAAAGATTCAAAGTTTCAAATGATCCAAAGTGTTTACAATTGCAAAGGAATTGAGAGAAGTTATATTCAAGACAAGTTTCCATTCATGTTACATATAAAGTTAAGTTCTAGGCCTAATGTTAATTTTTAAAGCTTCAAATCTTGCTCCAATAAACCTTGATGTCCAACAATATAAATACCCCTAATATCATGCTGCAACTCCCTACAAACCAGTCCAAAAACAGCAGCCTGCAATGGTCCAAAAAACTGTTGTAAGTCAGTCTAACACAGCCTGCAAATCAGTCTAAAAACTGTTATAAAACTGCTAAAAATCAGCAAAAACAGTCTGCTATACCACTGCTTCCCTGCATCATAACAGCCAAGAGGTTACACCAAAACGGAAACTCAAAATTGTATGAAAAAAGCATCAAAACAGGGCATTCATTGTAACACCCCAATTCTACCCCAAGCAATTATGCAATTAAATCAGAGTTATAAAATTCAATCATACAAATGAATCGGGGCGTCACAAATTCTTCTAACAAATTCATTGCATTCATCATGGATATATAACACTTATAATAAAACATCGGATGAACCATCAACATAACATCCTTAATAAAATAATTCAACAACTACGCAACAGAATTCTTCAATAACATCTCTAAATGAAACAGCAACTTCGAAACATCTCGTAATTAATAATAATTCAATTTAAAAGTCAACAACTGAAAATCAACAATCAAAAATCAGCAAGCGTTCATCCCCCCGAGTGTTACATATCAGAGAAATGACACCGACTCGAACTATTGAAGGTATACAACCTTCACTCTCGATTACCTTGGATCGAAGGTCGCTCTACAATTTCCGGGTTGAATCTTTGTTCTTGTCGTCTCCTTCTAATTCCAGCAACTTCACGTTCTCCTCAAATCCTTATTTTCTCTTCTTACTGCTTCCTCCTTCTATTCTTCTCACAAATAATAAAATAACCTAATATTATTATATTATTCCTTATTGGGCTCAAAACCTACACCCCCTTATTACTTCCACTCACACACTATAGGCCCACATTAAATAATATTAACTTCTAATATTATTTCAGCACCCAATAATATAATACCTCAAACATATTATTATTTCTCCATTTAATAAAATAAATCCAATTTAATAACACTTCTTCACAAATATTCCAAAAATAATTTAATTGAATAATTAATTAAATTACGGGCGTTACAACTCTCCCCCACTTAGAATATTTTCATCCTCGAAAATTTACCTAAATCAAACAACTCAGGGTAGGAGTCTCGCATCTTGCTCTCCAATTCCCAAGTCATGCTTTCTCCTGCAGCTCTTAACAAAATCACTTTAACCAAGGCAATCTCTTTGCCCCTCAGGGTCTTCATTTCACGATCTGCGATCCGTACAGGCATCGTCTCCACCGTAAGATTATCCCGTACTTGCACATCGTCCATATGAATCACATGAGATGGATCTGAAATATACTTCTGAAGTTGCGACACATGAAACACATCATGAAAATTCGAAAGATTAGGCGGTAAAGCCACTCTATAAGCAACATTCCCCACTCTCTCTAAAATCTGATACGGTCCAATAAAATGAGAAGTGAGCTTCTTAGACTTCAATGCTCGCCCAACACCAGTCACAGGTGTAACTCTCAAAAATACATGATCACCAGCTTGAAATTCTAAATCTTTCCTTCGCTTGTCATGATAACTCTTCTGTCTACTTTGTGAAGCTTTCATCTTTTATCGAATCAACTTCACCTTCTCAGTAGTCTCACAAACAAGTTCAGGTCCAAGCACTACACTTTCACCAGATTCATGCCAACATAACAGAGTTCTACATCTCCTACCATACAACGCTTTAAAAGGTGTCATCCCAATACTAGAATGGTAATTGTTATTGTAAGTGAACTCTATCAACGGGAGATAAGTATCCCACGAACCTCCCTGCTCGAGAACACATGCCCTCAACAAGTCTTCCAATGATTGAATCGTCCGTTCAGTCTGACCATCTGTCTGAGGATGATACGCTGAACTCAACCTCAACTTAGAACCCAACGCTTCTTTCAAACTCTTCCAAAAATCAGAAGTAAATCTTGGATCTCTATCTGACACAATGCACAAAGGAACACCATGCAGCTTCACGATCACACTAATATAAATCTCAGCCAACTTCGACACTGGAAAACTGATGTTAATAGGATTAAAATGAGCTGACTTTGTAAGCCTATCAACAATCACCCAAATCGAATCATGTCCTCTTGAAGTACTAGGCAACCCCGTCACAAAGTCCATTGAAATGCTATCCCATTTCCATTCAGGAACTTCCAACGGTTGCATCAATCCTGCAGGCTTCTGATGTTCAACTTTCGACTTCTGACAAGTCAAACATGCATACACAAATCGAGCCACATCACTCTTCATCCCAGGCCACCAAAACAAACCTTTCAAATCTTGATACATCTTTGTAGCTCCTGGATGAATACTCGACTTACTTCTATGACTCTCTTCAAGTATCACTTTCTTCATCTCAGCATCATCAGGAATACAAATCCGGTCACGAAATCTCAACACACCCTGCGCATCTAGCTTAAAATCACTATTCTCAGATTGATCAGTCCCAACCATCAAATCTACCAGTTTCACATCCAACTTCTGAGCTTCTCTGATACTGTCTAGAAATTAATTATTAATCTTCAACATACCCAACATAACACTCTGCGAAGTAACCTTGCAAACTAAGCTCATATCTCTGAATTGCTCAATCAATTCCAACTTTTAATCATCATTGCTGACATATGTAAAGTCTTTCGACTCAACGCATCAGCTACCACATTCTCCTTTCCTGGATGATAATTCAAACTGAAATCATAATCCTTTAACAATTCCAACCATCTTCGTTGCCTCATATCCAACTCCTTCTGATCAAATAAATACTTTAAGCTCTTATGGTCACTAAACACTTTAAATTTAGAACCATAAAGATAATGCCTCCAAATCTTCAACATAAAAACAACTGCAACAAGCTCTAAATCATGCGTAGGATAGTTCTTCTCATGAGTCCTTAACTGCCTTGACGCATAAGCAACTACCTTACCATTCTGCATAAGCACACCTCCTAAACCCATCTTGGAAGCATCACAATACACCACAAAAGGCTCTTCTGGATTAGGCAACGTCAAAATCGGAGCCGACGTCAACCTCTTCTTCAATTCCGTAAAACTTTCTTCGCACTGAACATCCCATATAAATGCTCTACCTTTACAAGTCAACTTAGTCAACGGAAGTGACAACTTAGAAAACCCTTCGATAAAACTTCTATAATAACCAGCTAATCCCAAGAAGCTTCTAATCTCAGTAGCTGACTTTGGAGTTTCCCATTGCAACACAACATCAACCTTCGATGGATCTACAGCAACGCCACTACCTGAAATCACATGACCAAGAAAACTAACCTCTTTTAACCAAAATTCACACTTGGGCAGCTTTGCATATAACTTCTTCTCTTTCAAAATCTGCAATACTACTCTTAAATGTTCAGCATGCTCTTCTTCTGACTTAGAGTAAATCAAAATATCATCAATGAACACCACTACAAACTGATACAAATAAGTATGAAAGATACGATTCATATATTCCATGAATACTCTCGACGCATTAGTAACACCAAAAGGCATCACCGAATACTCGTAATGTCCATAACGTGTTCTGAAAGCCGTCTTCTGAATGTCTTCATCCTTCACTTTAATCTGATGGTAACCCGACCTCAAATCAATCTTGCTAAACACACGGGAATCCACCAATTGGTCCATCAAGTCATCTATTCTTGGAAGAGGATACTTGTTCTTAATCGTCACCTTGTTCAGCTGTCTATAATCAACACAAAGCCTCATGCTTCCATCTTTCTTCTTCACTAACAACACTGGAGCTCCCCACGGTGATACACTTGGTCTTACAAACCTCTTCTCAAGTAACTCTTCTAATTGCTTCTTCAACTCTGACAACTCAGACGCAGACATTCTGTATGGTGCCATAGACACAGGTCTGGTACCAGGTACAAGATCAATTGCAAATTCAACTTCCCTCTCTGGCAGTACATCAGGAATCTCATCAGGGAAAACTTCAGGAAATTCACATACCACCGGTAATTCCTCAATTATAGCTTGAGTCTCTACAGATAGAGACGCCATCAACGAGAACATCTGTGCTTCCTCTTGCATCAACTTCCTCAACTGTCTAGCAGACAACAAACCATCTTCCTCTTCTTCATGAGTAGAAAACTTCACCGACTTGTCATGACAATTAATATGAACACAGTTATGCTCTAACCAGTTCATACCAAGAATCACATCCAAACCTCTTAACGGCAAGCAAAGCAAATCAACAACAAAGTCTCTGTCGAAGACCGACAAGGGACACTTAGCACACACAAAAGAAGTAGTCATTGATCCTTTGGCTGGAGTGTTGACGACCATTTCTCCACTCAAAGAAGACAACACAAGACCCAATCTTTCAACACAATCAGCAGCAATAAAACAATGCGTAGCACCAGTATCAATAATAGTAATTAAAGGAGTACTATTAATGAAACATGTACCTCTAATAAGTGTGTCCTCAGAAGCTGTCTGATCCTCCACCAAAGCAAACACTTTACCACTACACTGAGCCTTCTTCAGTTTCGGACACTGGCTACTAATGTGTCCTTCTTCTTTACAGTTGAAACAAACCACATTCTTGTGCTCACACTCAGATACAACATGTCTGTTCTTACCACAATGGTAACATCTCTTCACTTCAGCAGTGCACACATTACTCTTGTGTCCAGGTTTCCCACACTTAAAACAAATCACACCAGCAGGAGCATCTCCCCCACTAGTCCTCTGACCCTGAGCAACTCTCTACTTACCCTTACCAGCTGGGGCATCATAAGGTTTACCATGACTCTGCGGGTGCTTACCCCTCTTCTCACTGATAATCTTGTAATGTGCATTATTGTCTTCCTCATAAATCCTACAGCTATCAACCAAATCAGCAAAGACACGGATATTCTGGTATCCAACTTCCTTCTTAATTTCTGGGCATAACCCATTCTCAAACTTAATACACTTCGAAAACTCAACATTTTCCTCAGCGTAATATGGATAAAACTTAGCCAACTCAACAAACTTGGCAGCATACTCAACAACAAACATACTTTCTTGCTTCAGCTCAAGGAACTCAATTTGCTTCTTACCACAGACATCTTCAGGAAAATACTTTCTCAAAAACTCCCTACGGAACACAGCCCAAGTGACATTCTCACCTGCAGCTTCTAACTTATGGCAAGTCTCTAGCCACCAGTCATCAGCCTCAACTGCTAGCATATGAGTCCCATAACGAACCTTCTGCGCTGGAGTGCAGTCCATCACGCGAAAGATCCTCTCAATCTCTTTCAACCATTCCAATGCTCCATCATGATCATATTTTCCCTTGAACGTAGGTGGATTATCTCTCTAGAAAGTCGCCAAGCTACGAGATCCAGCATTCCCGTCAGCATTCGGCTGATTTTCCATCGCATGAGCCATTGCTTCTAGAGCAGCAGCAAGAGCAGCATCATTCCTTCCAGCCATCTCAACTTATCACTACAACACGAACAACAATTAGAACTCAAATAACAATACTCAATTGTTAGACAACTACGATTCGACGACAAGGTCGGACCAACCTTTTGCTCTGATACCAACTTTGTAAAACCTCAATTCTACCCCAAGCAATTATGCAATTAAATCAGAGTTATAAAATTCAATCATACAAATGAATCGGGACGTCACAAATTCTTCTAACAAATTCATTGCATTCATCATGGATATATAACACTTATAATAAAACATCGGATGAACCATCAACATAGCATCCTTAATAAAATAATTCAACAACTACGCAACAGAATTCTTCAATAACATCTCTAAATGAAACAACAACTTCGAAACATCTCGTAATTAATAATAATTCAATTTAAAAGTCAACAACTGAAAATCAACAATCAAAAATCAGCAAGCGTTCATCCCCCCGAGTGTTACATATCAGAGCAATGACACCGACTCGAACTATTGAAGGTATACAGCCTTCACTCTTGATTACCTTGGATCGAAGGTCGCTCTATAATTTCTGGGTTGAATCTTTATTCTTGCCGTCTCCTTCTAATTCCAGCAGCTTCACGTTCTCCTCAAATCCTTATTTTCTCTTCTTACTGCTTCCTCCTTCTATTCTTCTCACAAATGATAAAATAACCTAATATTATTATATCATTCCTTATTGGGCTCAAAACCTACACCCCCTTATTACTTCCACTCACACACTATAGGCCCACAATAAATAACATTAACTTCTAATATTATTTCACCACCCAATAATGTAATACCTCCAATATATTATTATTTCTCCATTTAATAAAATAAATTCAATTTAATAACACTTCTTCAAAAATATTCCAAAAATAATTTAATTAAATAATTAATTAAATTACGGGCGTTAGATTCATAACTGTTCAAATTTCTCAATCCTCCCCCCCTAAAACCCCACATATTTCACTATTTAAGGCCACCTTCATGGACAAAAAAATTTGTTCAAGAAACACAACAAGAATTAGAGTAAAATAAGTTTGAGCATCAACAAGAGAGGGATGGAGAACTTACTGTTTTTGAAGCTCCATCAGAGAGACTCCGATAGGTATTTCTTCTCCCTATTACTTCTGCATGATATTCCCATATATCCATCAATATCTACTAAACTTACCGACATAGCAACATCAATACATGTTTGAATCTTCTCTTTGCCACACTTTTTTATGCCATATGGATGTTTGATTTATCACATTCCTTTGCTATGTTATGGAGCTGCTGCATTTTGTTGACATTTAAAAATGTTTAGAAATAAATATAATAATAATAATAATAATAATAATAATAATAATAATAATAATAATAATAATAATAAGCGCAGATGAAACACACATACAATGAAACAAAAAAGAAAAAACCAGAATTGAAATAATAGAACTACAAAAATTAGAGAAATTATGCCTACCAATCCATTCTCAATAACAACCCAACGACATAACTTATGCCCTCATGTTCTCTCTACCTTTGTTACGAACCTTCCTTTACTCTTCTTCACCACCTAATTGCGCCTACCACACCATTCTCAACAATAACCAAATGACATAACTTCTTCCAAAACAACCATCATCGATTTCGTACACATCCCGCTGTCTCTTACTACCAACATCATCACCTCTACCCTCTGATTTCTCAGCCTCTTTATCCAAATCCCATCAGATATTCCTTCACGATACCGCTTTCGGAGCCACCCTCTCCCTTTGTTAAACACCACCATCACCATTACTCTTCTCCCGCTGTCAACTCAACCAAACATCCAAACAAACCAGGGCTCTCTAAAATTCGTATGATTCGTTTTATACATCATGAACACAGATCCTTAACCTGCTATCATTCGTACACCTCTACCTAACTTTCATCAACAGCTACAATCTTTCATCAACCGACGCTATTCTTCTTTAACTATCACAACTCGTCTCCATCAATCCATCTTCTGCTGAAATTCTCTTTCCATCTGGTTTTCGTTTTAGCCAAATATACAGTTTGCGAGCAACACTGTCCATATTTCCTCCATTTCCAGTGCCGCCTCAACACTGCTCTCATCCACTCAACTGAGCATCATCACCATTTTTGTTCAACAAAGACACAAAATGCAATTCCTACTTCATCTCTCCATGATATCACCTTCTCACTTCAGCAACACAATCACGCGCATTTTTCGCATCCGACGACTCCTGTTCACAACTCCCTCGGCACTTCTGCTAGCAGCTCAATGGAGCAGCTCTGTCTAACTCACTTTCAGAGTTTTAGATTAATTTTGGTGTTATGTTAAATATGTTTGAGTTTGTGTTTGTTGTCTTGGGATTATTTTGTTTAGAATTTAAACAAATAAGTGGAACGACTGTCTTTTTGACTTTTGATTGTAAAATGACCATTTTGCCCCTATAGTTGATTGTGAAGCAAATAGGGCTTTTGACTGTGCAACTTGACCCTATGAGCCTTGAAACTTGACATGTAGATGCTTGGCAATGTATATGGGCCTATGGGACTTGATTGAGCCCTTGAAAACCTTAACTTCCTTGCAAGAACCAAAACCCTAATTTTGACTGGCTTAGGAGATGGTTTGACTGTGCAACTCCTTGAGTAGACTTGAGCAAATTGAGATGATGCTTGTCAAAACTTTGAAGAATATGGGAGGGCAAATTTTGGGGTACAACAATGTTACATATAAAGTTAAGTTCTAGGCCTAATGTTAATTTTTAAAGCTTCAAATCTTGCTCCAATAAACCTTGACGTCCAACAATACAAATCAGCCCAATATCATGCTGCAACTCCCTACAAACCAGTCCAAAAACAGAAGCCTGCAATGGTCCAAAAAAAACGGTTGTAAGTCAGTCTAACACAACCTACAAATCAGCCCAATAGCAGCCTGCAAATCAGTCTAAAAACTGTTATAAAAATGCTAAAAATCAGCACAAACAGTCTGCTATGCCACTGCTGCCCTGCATCATAACAGCCAAGAGGTTACACCAAAATGGCAACTCAAAATTGTATGAAAAAAGCATAAAAACAGGGCATTCATAATTGTTCAAATTTCTCACCCCCCCCCCCCTAAAACCCCAGATATTTCACTATTTAAGGCCAACTTCATGGACAAAAATTTTTGTTCAAGAATCAGAGTAAAAGAAGTTTGAGCATCAACAAGAGAGGGATGGAGAACTTACTGTTTTTGAAGCTCCATCAGAGAGACTCCGATAGGTATTTCTTCTCCCTATTACTTCTGCATGATATTCCCATATATCCATCAATATCTACTAAACTTGCCGACATAGCAACATTAATACATGTTTGAATCTTCTCTTTGCCACACTTTTTATGCCATATGGATGTTTGATTTATCACATTCCTTTGCTATGTTATAGAGCTGCTGCATTTTGTTGACATTTAAAAATGTTTAGAAATAATAATAATAATAATAATAATAATAATAATAATAATAATAATAATAATAATAATAATAAGCGCAGATGAAACACACATACAATGAAACAAAAAAGAAAAAACCAGAATTGAAATAATAGAACTACAAAAATTAGAGAAATTATGCCTACCAATCCATTTTCAATAACAACCCAACGACATAACTTATGCCCTCATGTTCTCTCTACCTTTATTACGAACCTTCCTTTACTCTTCTTCACCACCTAATTGCGCCTACCACACCATTCTCAACAATAATCAAATGACATAACTTCTTCCAAAACAACCATCATCGATTTCGTACACATCCCGCTGTCTCTTACTACCAACATCATCACCTCTACCCTCTGATTTCTCAGCCTCTTTATCCAAATCCCATCAGATATTCCTTCACGATACCGCTTTCGGAGCCATCCTCTCCCTTTGTTAAACACCACCATCACCATTACTCTTCTCCCGTTGTCAACTCAACCAAACATCCAAACAAACCAGGGCTCTCTAAAATTCGTCTGATTCGTTTTATACATCATGAACACAGATCCTTAACCTGCTATCATTCGTACACCTCTACCTAACTTTCATCAACAGCTACAATCTTTCATCAACCGACGCTATTCTTCTTTAACTATCACAACTCGTCTCCATCAATCCATCTTCTGCTGAAATTCTCTTTCCATCTGGTTTTCGTTTTAGCCAAATATACAGTTTGGGAGCAACACTGTCCATATTTCCTCCATTTCCAGTGCCGCCTCAACACTGCTCTCATCCACTCAACTGAGCATCATCACCATTTTTGTTCAACAAAGACACAAAATGCAATTCCTACTCCATCTCTCCATGATATCACCTTCTCACTTCAGCAACACAATCACGCGCATTTTTCGCATCCGACGACTCCTGTTCACAACTCCCTCGGCACTTCTGCTAGCAGCTCAATGGAGCAGCTCTGTCTAACTCACTTTCAGAGTTTTAGATTAATTTTGGTGTTATGTTAAATATGTTTGAGTTTGTGTTTGTTGTCTTGGGATTATTTTGTTTAGAATTTAAACAAATAAGTGGAACGACTGTCTTTTTGACTTTTGATTGTAAAATGACCATTTTGCCCCTATAGTTGATTGTGAAGCAAATAGGGCTTTTGACTGTGCAACTTGACCCTATGAGCCTTGAAACTTGACATGTAGATGCTTGGCAATGTATATGGGCCTATGGGACTTGATTGAGCCCTTGAAAACCTTAACTTCCTTGCAAGAACCAAAACCCTAATTTTGACTGGCTTAGGAGATGGTTTGACTGTGCAACTCCTTGAGTAGACTTGAGCAAATTGAGATGATGCTTGTCAAAACTTTGAAGAATATGGGAGGGCAAATTTTGGGGTACAACAATGTTACATATAAAGTTAAGTTCTAGGCCTAATGTTAATTTTTAAAGCTTCAAATCTTGCTCCAATAAACCTTGACGTCCAACAATACAAATCAGCCCAATATCATGCTGCAACTCCCTACAAACCAGTCCAAAAACAGAAGCCTGCAATGGTCCAAAAAAAACGGTTGTAAGTCAGTCTAACACAACCTACAAATCAGCCCAATAGCAGCCTGCAAATCAGTCCAAAAACTGTTATAAAAATGCTAAAAATCAGCACAAACAGTCTGCTATGCCACTGCTGCCCTGCATCATAACAGCCAAGAGGTTACACCAAAATGGCAACTCAAAATTGTATGAAAAAAGCATCAAAACAGGGCATTTATAATTGTTCAAATTTCTCACCCCCCCCCCCCTAAAACCCCAGATATTTCACTATTTAAGGCCAACTTCATGGACAAAAATTTTTGTTCAAGAATCAGAGTAAAAGAAGTTTGAGCATCAACAAGAGAGGGATGGAGAACTTAATGTTTTTGAGGCTCCATCGGAGAGACTCCGATAGGTATTTCTTCTCCCTATTACTTCTGCATAATATTCCCATATATCCATCAGTATCTACTAAACTTGCTTGCATAGCAACATCAATACATGTTTGAATCTTCTCTTTTCCACACTTTTTCATGCCATATGGATGTTTGATTTACCACATTCCTTTGCTATGTTATGGAGCTGCTGCATTTTGTTGACATTTAAAAATGTTTAGAAATAATAATAATAATAATAATAATAATAATAATAATAATAATGATAATAATAATAATAATAATAATAATAATAATAATAATAATAATAATAATAATAATAAGCGCAGATGAAACACACAGACAATGAAACAAAAAAGAAAAAACCAGAATTGAAATAATAGAACTACAAAAATTAGAGAAATTATGCCTACCACGCCATTCTCAACAACAATCCAACGACAGAACTTCTTCCGAAACAACCATCATCAATTTCGTACACATCCCGTTGTCACTTACTACCAACAACATCACCTCTATCCTCCGATTTCTCAGCCTCTTTATCCAAACCCCATCAAATATTCCTTCATGATACCTCTTTCGGAGCCACCCTCTCCCTTCGTTAAACACCACCATCACCATTACTCTTCTCCCGCTGTCAACTCAACCAAACATCCAAACAAACCATGGCTCTCCAAAATTCGTCTGATTCGTTTTATACTTCATGAACACAGATCCTTAACCTGCTATCATCCGTACACCTCTACCTAACTTTCCTAACTTTCATCAACCGACGTTATTCTTCTTTAACCATCGCAACTCGTCTCCATCAATCCATCTTCTGCTGAAATTCTCTTTCCATTTGGTTTTCGTTTTAGCCAAATAAACAGTTTGCGAGCAACACTGTCCATATTTCCTCATTTCTAATGCCGCCTCAACACCGCTCTCATCCACTCAACTGAGCATCATCACCATTTTTGTTCAACAAAGATACAAAATGCAAGTCCTACTTCATCTCTCCATGATATCACCTTCTCACTTCAGCAACACAATCACGCGCATTTTTCGCATCCGACGACTCCTGTTCACAACTCCCTCGGCACTTCTGCTAGCAGCTCAATGGAGCAGCTCTCTGTAACTCACTTTCAGAGTTTTAGATTAATTTTGGTGTAATGTTAAATATGTTTTAGTTTGTGTTTGTTGTCTTGGGATTATTTTGTTTAGAATTTAAACAAATAAGTGGAACGACTGTCTTTTGAACTTCTAGGGTTTTATCCCAATTTGGGCACCATCATACTTTTCGGGTTGGTCCGGGTCCTCCTTAAGCCAAATTTATTTTTATTTTCTCCTCTCATGAATAACTCTTATTTTAGAACATGGGCCTGTAAACTGTTATTACTTTTTTAGCCCAAACCAATTTCTAGCTCTCCACCATATTATTCTGCTCACACCACCCTTTAGTAATTAGTTGGATTTATTAAATTTTCTTAGTTTTTTTATTAACTTATTTTAGTTAGTAAAGAAATTTATTAATCATGAATTTTTCTAGTATTAGATAATCTTTATTAATTTCTACTAATTAGTTTAAGTTTAGAATTAATTTAGCGTTTTTAGGATAATTTTTAGTTTGTTTGATAACTTTAGAATTTGTAGTTAGTTTAGAATATCTCTAGATTAGTTAGTTTAAAATTAATCTAGTAATTTTAAATTATTAATTTAGTTCAAATAACTTCTTTAGATAATTAGTCATATTCTTTTTTCATTTATATTTGATTTCCTTTGTCAGTTTAAATTAAATTTCTCAATGTCCTTTTTGTTATTAATCTGTTTGTTAGATTTATTTTCTTATGAAATTTCGAATGCTTATATTTTAATATTTATTTTGTTTTTCTTGCTCGATTAATTCCAAGGGAAATGTTTTAACTTTGTTGACTTCATGCCATCAAATATATCTGATACAATTGTGTGAAACCCCTTCATATATTTTAATTTTTGTTAATCTTAAGTTAATTTTCCTAAAAGACTCAATTTTAAAACTCACATCCCTTTTAAGTCAAAACATCGACACTAGGTCGTCGTATCTTCAAAATCCCGTCCACACCCATTTTGACCAAACAAACATTTTTAACCAACAAAAATAGATATTTCAAAAGGTTCCTACGGAGTACCGCAAATACATTTGGTGCTAGTACCTTCACTTTGTATAACCAACCCCCAAACCTTCAATCTCTTTCAAAAACACATTGTATTTTCATTACTTTTTAAGTATTACTTTACATTGCATATTTAAGGGTTTTATTTCACTCTTTTCCCTTTTCCCTTGGAAATAATAAAGCACGGTGGAGACTCTTGCTTTT
This sequence comes from Vicia faba, assembly GCA_948472305.1. Classification (NCBI taxonomy): domain Eukaryota; kingdom Viridiplantae; phylum Streptophyta; class Magnoliopsida; order Fabales; family Fabaceae; genus Vicia; species Vicia faba. Next base: position 128,152,762 of record OX451741.1, read on the forward strand.
GCGAGTCGAGTTAACTAATAGCTCAATCTCTGATTTACACCGCTACATTTTTTATCGCTACACACGGAAACTGACTTGCCACCAAAAAAACCCGAGAGTCGAATCTCAATGAGCATAGTATCGAGTATCAACCAACTTCGGACTACACCAAAGCCGACTATCTCACTACCTTATAATGGCCAAGTTGGGTCAATTAAGGTTCTAAAGGTCTGTTAGTGCTTATGACACCACGCAGAGTCCTAGTATTCTCCTCGACTAACTTGAGAGATACCAGTACAAACCAATGTGTCGCACTAACATAGCCATCACTTCAACCATATCGGTATACGTCTTATAGTTTCCATAATCTATTGCTACTTACCTAAAATGTCCCCAGATCCAGATGTAGGATATTTGCAAGAAAAGTAAACCTGAGCAAGCCCCAAAATGTAAAGCATATATAGCAAACAAGAAAAGCATTTAAAAGTGATCTAACTCTAAAGGTAACCCCTCTTCTTTAATTCCCCAACAGAGTCGCTAGTTCTGTAATATAGTGGGAGAACTGACTTGGTTTTGTGTTTTATCGCAAATGTTGCCGATAGTAAGAGTCACCATTGAATTTTCTTTTATCCAATAAGGAAAGGGTGAAAAGAATAGGAAAGACCTCTTTCGATTTTGAGTTCGGGGGGTAGATTATGAAAAGGAAAGGTGTTAGCATCCTTTTCATCTGTAGTTATCTACGGGCTCTTAATCGCTAGCTCACTTTTGAAAATGCCTTGTGTTTGTTTTGAAAAATATGTATAAAATGCCAATAGTAAGGAAACTTTTAATGATTCTTGTATTGGTTAAGAATGCGTACAAAGTGTTTATTTGAAAATATTTTGAAAGTGTGATTGTGAGAAATGTTTTTATTTTGAAAAATATGAGCAAGCCATTAACAATATTCTACCCTTACTCATGGTCTTTATCATTATTTTCCTCCTCCTTTAGATAGTATTATCCTACCATTAGTTAGTGGGAAGCTCTATCGTTGGATGTGAAGGGAAAAATGCGGGTCATCATATAATCATAAAGGCAACTCATAGGGACACTTTAGCAATTTTATCGGAAGGGACCAGATTGTTTACCAAAGGCTACATTCAAAAAGGTCATCGAGGGACTACGATCTTTTTAATCGAGGGACAATGCTAAAGCGTCCCCATGTTCGAGGGACATGACTGTGTTTCAGAAGGCAACAAGTGAAGCCACCCTAGAGGTGCAAGTGTGAAGAGTACTTTGATTCCATTTATTTATCTTGAAATTTGGGTTTTCTACAATTGTTTTTAATCTTTCCATACAAACCCTATTAGCATACATCTAACAGTTATATATAAGGCATAAAAATATAAGTGCGGAAAAGTAAAATCCTACGCTATTACAAGGCTTCAGGAATGGGGGTACAAATAGTAAAATGGGGGGGAAGTAAAACCCTAATTAAACAATTATAAACCGTAAGTGTAACACCCCAATTCTACCCGACAAATTATGAATGTAAATCAGAGTTTAAAATTCATACAACTGAATCAGGATGCCACAAATTCAACATAAAGACACATTTCATTCAACATGGATACATAACACTTTAAAACTTCAGATGAACCAATAGCAGAATAATTTAATCTCTTAATCCAACAACTTGAACGACTATGCAGCAAAATCATAATAACATCTTTTTCCATCGTTACAGTAACTTCAAAATAACACATACTTAAAAATAATCAAATTAAAGTTCAACAACCAAAATAATCAATAATTAAAAGCAACAAGCGTTCATCCCCCCCGAGTGTTATGTATCAGAGCAATGACACTGACTCGAACTATTGAAGGTATACTGCCTTCACTCTGGATTACCTGCACGTTACCAACGTAAGGGTAACATTCAAACAGAAGGGGTGAGATATCTAACAATATAATAAAATATATGATAAATAATATGTTAAACTAGATCACATAATGTCACCATTATCATCTTATAAACAACAATAATCGCAACAGAATACCAATAATATACACCTCTATCGCATCAACACACAACTTCTTTATGCAATCATATAATGCGACTCAATACTATGCAAATGCATGTGGTACCATTGGAGCAGAACTCTCATCTCAAAATAATTGCCAATAAATAGAGGTATCAACAAGGCATAAGCCTTCATCTTAATATTCACCAATACAATCCATCTTAACAAGCATCAACTCCATCTTGATATGCAATGTATGCGACACAATCATGAATGTAGCAACAACAACCACAATAAACAACAACTCAACACAACATCATCATTGGCCAGAAGCATACATCTTAATAGTTTCCTATTATTACAGGCATCTCAACATAATTCATCAATATTATTCATCAACGTAATTCATTAACATTATTCATCGCATAATTCATCAACATAATTTTACAGCAACTCAGCCACAACAACAATACAACGATAGATCGACAACCCCTCAACGTTGGCCATAGGCCTACAATATGATAATGCCTATAATTAATTAATCATCTAAGGCTTATCTCTAATTACCAAACCTCTACATTTTATTATTCTGTAATACTAAATCATTATCATCATTAATCTTACTGTTATGAACCAAGCAATAATCTATAATCATCTTATCCTCATCATACTTCACAAAATTATCATAGCGATTAACGCATGAAGCTAAATCTAATCCTAATTTGGGTTACTAGGATTATTCTTATTATTATTCATTCTAATCCTTAAGAATGAAGTTCATCACGTCATATATTCAACGCTTCAAATGGCACCTCAAACAGTGTCCGTAAACTCAAGTTACAGCCTTTAGAAACGAATCTGCCAAAAATCAAACTACATGAGTCGGCGTATAATGTATTGAGTCGACGCGTACTGGGTTAAAATCCTTCATGAGTCGACACGCAATCCTCTTGTATCGACTCATACTGAGTCTGCAACAATACATGTATCGATGCATAGTGTGGTACGGCGGGAGAACTGACTTGGGTGTTTTGCGTTTGATTGCAAATGTTGCGGTTAGAAAGAGTCACCACTGACTTTTCTTTTATCCAAAAAGAAAGGTGAAAAAGCACAAGAAAGACCTTTGAGATTGTTTCTTGAGTTTGGGGGGTAGATTATGAAAAGGGGAGGTATTAGCATCCTTTTCATCCATGGTTTTCCATGGGCTCTTAGTTACTTGCTAGATCACTTTATTTTGTTTGAAAATGTGCTTTGTGTGGTTTTTGAAAGTATTTTGAAAAGAGGCCATTGTTTAGGCAATCTTTGTAATAATTCTCGTTCGAAAGAATATATACAAAGATGTTGATCTTTTGAAAATGTTTCCAAGTTTGTAAGATATTTTGAAAATTGTAGGTGTTTGTTTTGAAAATAGCAAGGATGTTTATTTTGAGATGGAGCAAGTAATTAGGAGCAATCTACCTACTCAAATGTCTTTCTTGTTCATTTTCTTTTCCTTTAACATTGTTGTCTTACCATTGATTTGGTAAGCAACCCTATCTTTGGATGTAAGCGGGACGGGCGTGGGTCATCGTATAGATATGATTAGCAATGTTGCAAGGTATCTTAGCATTCTTTTTGAGGGACTAAGACCATTTGTAAGGAAAATTAGAGAGCGTCATAGAGGGACTATGATCTTGTATTTGCTTGTTTTTTTTACTAAGATACCTCGCATGCGTAATATGGCCATTTTGTATAAGGAAACCAAGTGGAATAACCCTAGGGGTGCTTGTGTGCAAATGTGTTGTTTTCATGCTTTGTTTTTTCTTGAATATGGGTTGTCTATTTTTTGTTTTTATCTCATCATGCACACCCTAATTACTACAATACATGAAAACAATAAAAATGCGGAAAAGTAAAGTACTATGCTATTACAAACATTAGGGGGATGGGGTGTACAAAGTAACAAATGGGGATTGCAAATTAAATCAAGTCCTAAGTTACTATTACAACCATATTGAATGGATAAGAATGTATAAGAAACATAAAACGAACTTTGTTTTGTTTAAGAAAAGAGATAAATTTTAATTAAGAAAATATTTTTTGATCTTTTTGTTTTAAGAAGTAAGATAAAGCATGTAAAATGTAAATTGTTTTTGGTGTTTTTGATTAGTGAAAATAGAAGTGATAGCAAAAATAGTAAGGAAAAAGAAAATAGAATCATGCATTGCTAAACTAAAAGAGATCAGAAATTCTGACTCTGGCGTGCTGCAAAAATAGAAACCATATTAGTAGAAATAGGTAAAGTCAGAAGTTTTGGGTCTGCTGAGAACAAAGAAGATTTTAGAAGTTCTAATTCCACTGGCATAACTTTGTCTCCCTCTCCATGCTAGTAAGAGCATTTGCAACTTGGTCATTTCTCAACAAAACAGAAGATGCACATATAACAGTCATGGCAGGTTTCATAATGTTTCAGAAACAAAAGATATCAGAATTATAAATCAGAAGCAAGCATGACTTTGCTAATCCTAATTCTGAGATCTAATTTCTTCAAGAAGTTCTGAACTGAAATTCTCTCTACTTAGGCAGGCAAATATATGAAACCTTTGAATGTGTACAGCATCAGAATCAGGATGGCTACATTGTATTTTTGAACAAAGTTTCCTGATAATACCTAAGTGATATGATAAGAGTCAATAGAAGCTTACCTTGCAGCTGGAAAATGTTCTGTGAGCTGGAGTCTGGCTCTGACCGCTTGTGATGTTCTGAACAGCTTCCTCTTGTGTTCAGTAGGCTAGAAACTTTCAACTTGGGTTGTGAGTGATTTGAAAATTCTGGAACAACCAAGGAGCGAAGTTCTGACTTCTTTTAGGTGGATATTGATGGTTAGTGTGTTACAGTTTGACTACAGAAGTTAGGATGGCTTTTGAATGTATATCAAAAATTGTATGGGTGGTTTTGGTCGAGAAACACTTGAGGAAAAATGGAATTTGAATGCAAGAATCAAAAGCTAATAGGTTTTGTATTTTGTGTTTGTAGTTTTTAGACTCTTGGAATTTTAGCAGGGGTTAAGGGCTTTTCTTTCTCAAATTTCCGACCCTTCTACAATTGCCAATGGCTTTCAATTTATAGACAAAGATCTTGTAGCTTGGAGAGTGCAACCATCACATGCTAGGGTGTTGCCTTGCTGTTGAAGCAAGTATGGTGGTTAGTAGCCTTAGCAGTGCCTAAGCTGGAATTGTAAGCAGGAATTAAGGAAAGGTAACTTCAAAATCAAAAGCAACGCATGGGCCTAACACACTTTTGTACAAGAGTTTGCTTTTCCAAGACAGTAAATGTACTTTTATGCCACACGTGGAGAAATCCTTTGAACAAAGACCCAGAAGTGGTTGTGAGCATTAAATAACGATGAGATTGATCAAACCAGAAATCCTGCAACGTGATATTATGCATCATTGCTTAGTTCTGGATCAGAAGTTCAGCTTCAGCGTGACTTAGAATAGACATCCAACTTCTGATCTTTGTATCTCCTTGCTCCAGTATGTTCTGAAGGAGCTCTCAGACTTTCCAGAGAGCTTGCAGCATGCTTTGTAACCTTCTTTAAATTACCCTTGCAAACTCTGACTAAACCTTTGTGAAAACTGGCCCAGAAGTTCTGACCAAAATCTTTTTTGAAAGTGTCCAAAATTTGCTGAGTGCTTTAGTTTCATGGACGTGTCTTTGAGGAGTTATAACTTGAAATCCCAACATTTCGAGGAGAAGTTTTGTTCTACAATGTTTTAGATCTCATTGAAATTTATAACTATTGTATCAAAAGTTCTTCCAGAATCAGCTTGCATCATGGTGAAAATATGGCCAGAAGTTCTGAGCTTGTCATATTTCTTAAACACTTAGAAAAATTCTAAGTATTTAGAATTTTGACTTTTCCAAAATATTTTTGACTTTTGAAATTCTTGATGAAACATGTTTTGATGAAATATGATTCTTGAAACTTGATTTTGATCAAAAGTCAAAGTTTGACTTTTCAATACGCAAATGACCATTTTACCCTCATGAATGACTTTCTTGGAAAATTTGTAAATCCAAGCTTGAAATTGGAGGGGAGAAAACTTGAGGATTCAGGGTGATCCTTTGAGAAATGAGAGGGCAAATTTTGGGGTACAACAGTTGCCGCTATTCAATCTTCTTAAACCTGAAGAGTTAGATTGGCGGATTTTCCATTCGTGACTTGAAGGGGGAAGATGATTGAACACTAGAGTGCCCAGAAATTTGCACTCGAAGATGTGTTAGTTGATTATGTAGGGAATGGGCTTAAAGATGCCATTTGGAGAGATGATGGATAGTTACTGGGAGAAGTATCAACACAGATTTCTTGTTGATTTATGCTAAACTTTATGTTTTACATGTGAGAAAAGGAATTAGTAAAATGCATATGCTTGCATGATGTTCACTAGATGTGGTATTATGTTAAACGTATATGGTATGTACATGCTATGATGTATGAATGTGAGATGTATGTTTTTGTCCGAGAAAATAAATCCCTGACTACTGATGAGGAAATTCTGGGAGATTGAATCCCTGATTGCCATTGGAGATGAAAAATATGCATATCTTCAATTTTGTTGAAAGGATGCTTTCGCTGGGGAATATCACTCGAATGTCAGATGTTATCTGGTTAGATCCATGCTTCACAGTTGCTGAGGATGAAGTTGTCGACTGCTATCTGGTCGGATCCAGGCTTTGTAGAAAATTTCTTGAAATTGAATAGTCATCTGGTTGGATCCAGGCTTCACCATAATTTGCTCGGGATACATAAGTTAACTGTTATCTGGTCGGATCCAGGCTTCGCAGTAAAATTGAAGTGATAACTACTATCTGGTTGGGTCCAGGTTTCATGGTTTTTAGAAAGCCATGCTATTATCTGGTCGGGTCCAGGCTTTATAGTGCATCTCTGGGGATTATAGTTAATTGTTATCTGGTCGGGCTCCAGGCTTCACAATAAACTATTTGAAAAACTGTTATCTGGTCGGGTCCAGGCTTTGCAGATTTCTGAGGTCGATTACTATCTGGTCGGGTCCAGGCTTCACAATAAACTGTTTGGGGATTTAGTTGTTATCTGGTCGGATCCAGGCTTCACAACCACTTGCTTGAAAAGATGAAGTTGAGAACTGTTATATGGTCGGATTCAGGTTTCACAGTAATTTGTTGGGGCAGAGGCAAACTCTACTGGGGAAAAGAATTTAAACCTTAGTCAGATTGAGTCCAGGTTCTTCTATGTCTTTGAAGAGTTAGGCTACTATCTGGTCAGGTCCAGGTTTCATAGCATCTTGAAATTGAGATCAACTGTTATATGGTCGGGTCCAGACTTTGCAGATTTTTGAGGTTGATTGCTATCTAGACTGTATTTGAGTGACAGAATGACATCTGAATCATATTTGGACTGTATTTGAATGAGTGTTGAAGGAATCTTTGACAATTACTACTCTAAAAAGATGATAAAGGAATCTTGGACGATTACTACCTCAGCAGAATGATGAAGGAATCTTGGACGATTACTACCTCAGCAGGATGATGAAGGAATCTGGGACGATTACTACCTCAGCAGGATGATGAAGGAATCTTGGACGATTACTACCTCAGAAGGATGATGAAGGAATCTTGGACGATTACTACCTCAGCAGGATGATGAAGGAATCTGGGACGATTACTACCTCAGCAGAATGATGAAGGAATCTGGGACGATTACTACCTCAGCAGGATGACAAAGGAACCTGGGAAGATTACTACCTCAGCAGGATGATGAATGAATCTTGGACGATTACTACCTCAGCAGTATGATGAAGGAATCTTGGATGATTACTACCTCAGCAGGATGATGAAGGAATCTTAGACGATTGCTACTCCAAAAGATGATGATCTTTGTCTGTTGATTGATCTTTCCTGAAAAGGTAAAGAATTAGTTATATGCAATGTCATGATGTATGCATTGCGTAATGATGTTCTCAAAATAAATGAGATTTGTGTTATATGTATTTTGTATGCATATGCTATGAATGTTGTTCAAATGTAATTTTGTCTCGGAAAATAAATCCTTGACAAGTGCTGGGGAGTCATTAAATCCCGGACTGCTGTTGAAGAGTAGGTGTGTCTTCAAACTTTCCCTAGAATGTTTCCACTGAGGATTCCTGTTTTTTTAAGGAGAACTCTGCTGGGGAATATTTGACTTTGTTTGAGAATACTCTGTTGGAGAGTGCTGATTCCTGATTGGAAAAGAGATCAAGAGTCTCGGTTATTCGTTGCTCTATTGGGAGTTATCTCTTGATGGACGAAGTTGAACTGATATCTGGTCGGGTCCAGGTTTCATAGTAACTTGTTGGGGATTGTAGAGTAGTCTACTGCGGAAGAGGAGTTGTGGTCCTTTGATTTGTAGTAGTCGGAGAGGCAAACTCAAGCTGGGGAATCCTGCCATTTGTTGGTGAAATAAACCCTGTCGCTCAGTCTGTTGGAGAGGTGGCGACTTCACTGGAGAAAATCCTCAAGGATTCTTGAGGTCGGCTTATCTGGGGAAAAGGTTTTCAGAGATCAAAAACTCTGGTTAGGAGTCATCCCATAAGATGGACTTTAGGGAGATTTGTCACTGCCCCTAGTAGCAAGTGTTTGTGGCACTTCCAGGAGATGTTGGACTGTACGTAACCCATTCAATGCCCCAAGTGATGGAGATGGTGACATGTCCCTGGTGTTGTACCCCAAAATTTGCCCTCGTATTTTTTTTCACAAGAAATCACAGCTTCGGGCTTTTCCTGATTTTTCAGATTGGCATAAGAATCAGTCAAACTGACTTTTCTTATCAGTCAGACAAAATTAGGGTTTTCATTGATTTTAAAGCAGTTCAAACAGATTGCTTAGGTTTTGTTTGAGTTGGCTCAGGTTTTGATCAGGAGGACGCTTCTCTGACAATTTAATCAAGAACTAGGGTTTATGCGCATATTTCTCAAAAAAGAATTAATTCTACAGTGCTTTTCAAGTTATTCTGAGATATGAGCTGAGGCAGTTGAATTAAGAACTTGCAGTGCTTGATTTAATCAGTAAAAGAAAAAGGACATGTGGACATTTGTTGTTTAGCTGTGCATTGCTTTGGATATTTGAAACGCCGGGTTTATTATTGATTGACCACAGTGTTTATTAATTGTTTATTTATTCTAAGTTAGGATAATTGAGATTTATTTCCATTTATTATAATTTAAGAATTTATAAGTAATTAAATAGACAGCTGGAAAAAGAATTAACTGATCAAATTTGGATTTCATTCATCTTTAATCATTTGTTACAATTGTTATTTAAATACGGTATTTATTTACAAAGTATTTATAATAATAATGGTTACAATGATTAAAATTGAAATAAAATTAAATCCTAAATTCCTAAGTCTTCATCTTCTATCCATTGCTCCTTTGCTCAATTATCTTTACCTGCAAAAAGAAAAGAAAAAGAAGTCAAATGCATTCAAAATAAGTAAAAGCAAACAGATAAAAAAGAGGACTCATCATTAAAGGAGACTGGCCGGAATCAGTTGTTCCCCTCTCTGCAAATCACAAGATTTCTCTTGGTTCACAAAGAGGGATGAAAGGCTTGCAATGAAACATGAAATGCACAAAGTTGTAATATTGCACAATTTCAAAATGATCAAACAAACTGCATAGTTCATGATTCAAAATTGTCAAGCAAGATTGCATAAAATGCCAAACAAAATCCAAATGGGCAACCAAGAAGGCAACTGAGCAGTTACTGAATATACCAAAAGAACAATGCAAGTCACAATTTCAAACTAAATGTCAACTAGAGTTGTCCAAAGAAAGGCTGTCAAGAAGTACACACAATATGCAGAAAATCTTGAAAGTACACAGAGAAAAGAAGTATGCAGAGAAAAACTAATGTACAAGCAAGCATGTTCAAATCATCACTTTCCAGCCTGTCACCTTTTCAGAATAAGGACAAATCTAAGCAATATTTTTATGCTTTAATCTGTATTGGAGAGAGAGAAGAGAAAAAAGAAAAGGAGGCTTACAGGCTTTAGGCAAGAAGATATAAAACAATGATACCAACACAGTACCATGGGGGGCAGAAAATATCACAAGAGGGAAACACCCCCAATCTGTATCAAACATTCAAACACAAACCAGAAGTTCAAGCATCCTGCCCAAACCTGCGTTTCCAAACAAATCTTTCCAGCTCTAAGCCTAACCTGTGTCAAACCTTAAACCTGTAACCATACAAACAATCAAAACCAAAGCCTTTCAAAGCACATTAACCTCTAAGCCTGCAAACATTAAAAACATCAAAAACTGCCTGAACTGTCAAGCCTAAGCTCATAACAGAAGCCTTAAACTTGCTCCAAGCAAGCCTAAAAGCCAAAGGCCTCCAAACCTCACAACAAACCTTAAACCTGCATTCAAAACATCAAAGCCTGCAGAAGCCAAGCTCAACCTGTCAAACCAGAACATCAAACAAAAGGCCTAAACCTGGTCAAGCATCAGAAGCCAAGCCTGTAAATACACTAAGCCTAAAACCTGCTTGAGCCTTAAACAAAATCACAAGCCTATCAAGCCAAAGCTTCGTGCCTGCATCAAAGCTATACCAAACAACTTGTCCAAGCCTAAACCATAAGCCTTGAACCAGTACCATAAGCCAAGCCTCAAACTGAAGCCCAAACTCTCAGAACTCAAAGAGTTCATCATCGAGTAACCAACATATCAGGTATCTCAGCAAGCCAAAAAGAAGAAGATGAAAAGGCAACTCAAGCATACAAGGCAATAACCAGCATATCAAGCATTCAAGGCAACTCAAAGTCAGGCAACACAAACCCTCAGAATTGCTTCATCACTGGGCCAACAACAACATCAATATTTCTCAGATTCAGAGGTATACAGAAACGAGGAAAAGAAGCAATCAAAGGCATCAAGCTAGCATACCAGGCATCTCAGATAAACAAGCATATCAGAAAGGAAAATGTATCAAATATTCAGAGGCAACATAAGCAAGTAAAAGAGAAGAAGATAAATAAGTTATTTTCAGATAGTCATCATCAAATCAACAACAAAGAGGTAAAAAAGTAAAGATACCAGGAAGCTAGCTCAAACATCACGCGTTTCCCCTCGCCTCCGGCCGCCCACAGCGCCTCCCAATCCACTTTCTCCTCCGTCTCCAAGGGTCAAGGTAGTATCTCTTCTTCTCTTTCCTTTAACGCTCCTCAAATAGAAAACAAACAATGATACTTAAAAATCAGAAAATAATAATCAGAACATGCACGAACTAAAGCAAGAGACGTAAATGGGGAATTTTCTACCTTTGCTTGTCACCCCTGGAACAACCCATGAAGGGAGAATAAGTGGAAGCTGCACTGGTTGGCCCTAGGCGGAGGAGAGCTCAGTAGCTATGGCGAAGGAGACGAACAAAGACGAAGAGGACGAAGTGAACGGCGCCTTTGTGTTATCAAACAAACCCTAAGTCCCAAATGAACGAAATACCAAAACCCTAAATGAAAATGCTATCAAAACCACAATGGGCCTTGCCCCTTTCACACGCCTAAAGCCCATTCACAAAAGCCATCGCGCACCCCCCTTTTGTTGTTTCTCAGTTAGTTCTGTTTGGGACATCAAATTTCCCTTAGCCCATTTTCCTTTTTCTTTTATTTTTTACATAAACTAACATACTAATTTTTACCTAAATTTTGATCAAACTCTTTCATTTTCTTTTTATAAATTTTGTAAAGTAGAATAATCCACTAACTCTTTTTTTATTATCTTTCTAGTATAATTAATAAACACATAAGAAAATAGATTTTATTTTATTTCTTTTTTTGATTGAATATTTGTTTATATGTAAATACATAAAAATTAGAATTTCTTAAGATTAAAACTTTTGTTTTATACATATTTAACAAAATACAAAATTGATTTGTACATAAAAAATACTAACATTAATACCTAAAAAATAGAACTTAAAACATTTTCTTTTATTTTGTTAAATTTTCTTATTTGTACATATTAACAAAGATACAAAAGGAAATAAATACTTAATAATACATTAAAATTCACATTTTTCGCACTTGTAAATAAATCATACACTTACACAAATACATTGATACATACACGTTTGCTTTATTCTTATACATTGCTACACACTACATATTACATTTGCGATTAATTCGATTTGGTTGTAAATAATTGGATACTGCTCTCCTAATAAGTCTCATCCCCATTTGTAAATATTTGTACCCCCACTCCCGGATACTTATTTGTAATAGCGTAGATTTTAAATTTTCGCAATTTATCGCTTTCAAATATACCATGGTTAGACCTAGGGTTTGTATGTACATAAAATCAAACGCTAGATAACCTAATACAAAGATAAATACATGAAATCAATACACCTTTCACACTTGCACCCCTAGGGTAATTCCGCTTGTTGCCTTCAAAAATGGGCCATGCTTGCACGTTGAGTATCTTTGGCAAAACAAAACAAAACAAAATGATCATAGTCCCTCGATGACGCTTTCGAAAGTTGCCTAATCAAAAATGATCATAGTCCCTTCAAGCAAAATTGCCAAAGACACTTGGCACCATTGCATTCATGGTCCATACGATGACCCGCGCCTGTCCCGTTAAACATCCTAACGCAAGATTGTCCACCAAATACAATGGTGGAACAAAATTGTTAAAAAGGGTTAAAACATGAGAAAAACCTTTGAGTAAATTTAGGGGTAGGCAACTCTTAGTAACTTGATCAACTTGCAAAAACACTTGCCTACTTTTCAAAACCACACTCCACAAACACTTTCAAAACAAACTCTCAAAAACATTTGAAACATCTTTTCGAAAAGATACACACCTTTGTAAAACACTCAAACACGAGTCATTACAACGGTTGCCTAGACAAGGCGTCTTCTTCAAAAACATTTTCAAAACACACACACACACCACAATTTCAAGCAATTGAAAATCAAGGCAAGTGATCTAAAATAAGTAACTAAGAGCCCATGGATAACCATGGATGAAAAGGATGCTAATACCTTCCCTTTTCATAATCTACCCCCCCGAACCCACGAAACATCTCAAAAGGTTTTTTCTGTGCTTTTTAACCTTTCCTTAGGATAAAATAAAAAGTCGGTGGCGACTCTTGCTAAACCGAACAAGTGCGAATACAAACGCAAAACCTCAAGTCAGTTCTCCCACCGTATCACAGAACTGGCGACTCTGCTGGGGATATAAACTAAAAGTGGGGTTACCTTAGGTTTTAGATCACCTTTACATTCTTTCCTTGATTGCTTTACTTTTTTGGTTCCTTGTTTGGGTTTGTTGTAAATCCTACACCCGGATTTGGGGCACCTTCTTAGGTAAATAGCAATAAAACTGTGAGGGAACTGTGCGGGGTATACCGACATGGTTGAAGCAGTAAGCTATGTTAGTGTGACATATTTGTGAGTACTGGTAACCCTTGAGTTCAATCAAGGAGAGTACGGGGCCGCTGAGTGATATCGTGAAGCACTAACGAACTCTTAGAACCTTAATTGACCATCCTAGCCTTTTTAGGGGTAGTGAGATGACCGACTTTGGTGCAGTCCGAAGTTGGTAGATACTCGATACTACACTCATTGAGGGTTATTTTCTTGGAATATTTTGGTCGCCAGTTAAGTGGCTAAACCAAAACAATCCAATGATATTGAGCTCCTTAGAACCCGGTTTCTATTTTAGGACAGGATGAGCCAACTAACTTCAAGAGGGTATTTACCTACAAACCCCATGCAAGCTTAAACCTAAGGACTTGTTTGCTTTGTGTGAATATGATTACCGGTATATACACTTACTTGCTTTTGCATGCATGTACATAACATCATAACATCATACCATAGCATTTTCAATAGCCATTTCAAGGATCTCGAGGGTTCTTTTGATGCAGGGTTATGTTGAACCAGACGTATACCAAAGGGCAAGAGGTTTCTCCTCTAAACAAATGACATCAAAGATCAAGTGCAACAACTTGAATCAGGGGCTATGACCCACTTGACATGGTGAGCTTGATTCTCATGGAAAGACATCCATCGGTGCAGAGTTCTCCAATCAAAGATCAAGTGCAACAAACTTGAATCAGGGGCTATGACCCACTTGACATGGTGAGCTTGATTCTAGTGGAAAGACATCCACCGGTGCAAAGTTCTCCAATCAAAAGATCGAAGTTCAACCTCTAACATTCTCTTGTGTTTACCCCAAGAGATCCTTGAAAGCATGCATCCACATATCATGCATTGCATCTTGACGATTTTCCTTTTTCAGGTTTCCTTACTCTCCTACTGTTTATTTCAGTAAGAGATGGCTCTAGAAAGGACTGTCAAGGATATCCAGGACCAGACTGCTCAGCTGCAGGAAATGTTCTTGAACCTGTCCTTGGGGCAAGAAGAAGTGAAAGCTCTCCTCACAAAGGGCTTGGTCCAGGAGACTTCAAACAATGCCAGGAGTGATCAGTTGGAAGCACTGCAGTCTGAGCTGACAACAATGAGGATCCAAATGATGGGGCAACTGGTGGGCCAGATGTCTCTCATCCAAGACCTATCCCAAAGACAAGAGGAACTCAGAGTTCTCGTCAACCAGCTGCTTCAGAACAACCAAGTGGGGAAAACATCTGAGGTTGAGGAGCAAGTCACCACTCAACCCCCATCCAGACAAGAAGACAAGGGGAAGGCTCCTCTACTTGCTTCAGGGTCACAAGCCCAGCAACAACCTCGTCAGCATCAACGGGGTAATCGGCGTAAGCAAGAGACGTTGGGAAGACAGTTCACTGAGATTGACATACCGTCATCTCTGATTCTGGAGCGCTTGTTGGAGGTCAATCTGACTGCTTTGAGGGATCCTATTCGGAAGCCCAATACCTCCGCTCCTAACTATCATCCCGACGCATTTTATGTTTATCACTCCTATAGCCCGGGACACGACACCGACGACTGTTGGGCCTTGAAGAACAAGATTCAAGATCTGATTGACATTGGAGTACTGAGGTTCATGCCAAACGGCGAGATGAAAATCTTCCGTTAAGGGTTTCTCCACCTGAAGTGACAAAGCTCAAACTGAAAGACTTTTGCTTCATTTGAATTTTCAAAGTTGTAATTTCTTTTATTATTCAAACAATTATCCATTGATGTTAAACTCTGTTTCATTAATGCATTGCATATGTTAGTCTTGAATTCATCCATTCGTTTTCACTACTCTTATGCTTTCTTTATGATATTTGACTCTTGATAAAAAGCTGCAAGCCTTTAGAGGGAGGATGACGAAACAATACCATAATCTCATACAGTATGCTTTTGAACAGACCTTGCTGATGATGTACATGCATTTCTTTCAATTCCCAAACACTGGAGTTATAAGGAAGATAATCCCTAGTCAACCCCTTCGAGCCAAAGAAGTAGGAGTTTTCTGTTCTAAACAACCAAAACCTTTGATATAAACCTGGGGCAGGGTAGTCTCTCAGTTAATTCAAAAAGTGTGCATTGAAGTCGCAAACTCTCAGTTCGTAATACAACGAATGACATCAAAAAAGAAAAGCATTCCTCTGGAATCAAAAGACAGTGATGGTTCCCTATCGCATAGGCAGTCAATCTCTCAAAAGAGAAAAGCCCACCAAGCCAAAACCTGTAAAGGAGGCTTAAGAAAGCTGGGGCATCCCGCTGACTGTGATCTCGAAAAACAGAGACAATCAGGCAAAAGTTAGGGATAACAAATCAAAATCAAAATAAAGAGGTCATCATAAATCCTCAACAACATGAAAAATGTTGCAAAGAAAAAAGGAGATAATGACTGTCTCCCAAATTCAATTGGTGAACCATCACCCAAAAGTCATTCCAAACTCGAATAGAGTGCGACGCACAATTAACTGAGCTTAGGGTTGAAGAACATCACGAAGAGCGGGTGGGTACAAATATACTTTGAGCCTTTATCCTTTGTTTCTTAAACTGTGAACCAAGCCACGTTACAACCCTTCAAAAGTCCTAATTGAAGCATGGGTTAGTTCGAAAGCATATTGTTACAAAAGGTATCCTGACTCCTGTAAGGCTTTGCTCTAAATCTTGTGTTGATAAAAAGTTTTCTGCTAAAAAACGCATTTTTCAAAACTTTGAGACAAACATAAACTTTGTATTGCTTGAATATCACTGTTTGCATTTGACTATTTGTTTGACAGCGAAGAAATTCATACAATGAATGTTCGGAGGAACGAAAATTCTCTCAGTGAACAAAATCACTTCAAAAGGATGACACTTCCATTACAAATCTCCTATCAACAAGGGGCATGACATGTCACTATCCAGTCAACCTGAGGCAGTCCAGTCAAGGTTTCAACAGATCTTTCAAAGTTCAGTTAACCTAGGGCAGTCCAGTCAAAGTTTCAACAGATCTTTCAAAGTTCAGTTAACCTGGGGCAGTCCAGTCAAGATTTCAAGAAATCTCTCAATTTGCAGAGTAATCTGATTCAACAAATTCCTTCATCACCACTTGGGGCATTCGAATGTCAAAAGTGTTCAACAAATTCCTTCATCATCACTTGGGGCATTCCAATGTCAAAAGTGTCTAAAGATTCCTGCATCACCTGCTGGAAATTACAACCACCAACAGAATAACGACCAATTCCAGATTCGATTCCTGTATCCAGCCAGGGCATATCTGTAGACGACAATTTCCAGATTCGATACCTGTATCCAGCCAGGGCATATCTGTAGACGACCAATTCCAGATTCGATTCCTGTATCTAGCCAGGGCATATCTGTGAGTAACTGATTGTAGATTCGATACCTGTATCCAGCCAGGGCATGTCTGCATGAAGAGTTTAGAGATTCGATACCTGTATCCAGCCAGGGCATGTCTGCATGACCAATTCTAGATTCGATTCCTGTATCTAGCCAGGGCATATATGTGAGCAATCGATTGTAGATTCGATACCTGCATCCAGCCAGGGCATATCTACATGAAGAGATTGAAGATCAACACCTGTAACAAGCCAGGGAACCATCTTTCTTTCTCAGGTCAGAGATCAACACCTGAAACAAGCCAGGACAGTATCTCCTCGACCAACATTTCTTAAGTTCCAGATCAACACCTGTAACAAGCCAGGAAAATATCTGTGGACGACTGATTGTGGATTAACACCTGTAACAAGCCAGGAAATCATCTACATGAAGAGATTGAAGATCAATACCTGTAACAAGCCAGGGAACCATGTTTCTTTCTCAGGTCAGAGATCAACACCTGTAACAAGCCAGGACAATATCTCCTCGACCAACATTTCTTAAGTTCCAGATCAACACCTGTAACAAGCCAGGAAAATATCTGTGGACGACTGATTGTGGATTAACACCTGTAACAAGCCAGGAAAATATCTGTGGACGACTGATTATGGATCAACACCTGTAACAAGCCAGGAAATTATCTACATAAAGAGTCTCTTTCATCACCACTTGGGGCATTCGAATGTCAAAAGTGTTCAACAATTCCTTCATCACCTCTCGGAAGATACAGTTTCAGATACGCTCCAGACACGATCTCAAATCCAAGATGTAGTTTTACACGAACTCATCATCAGGAAACCCTACACCGGTTCCTTCTCAAACTCAAAAGAGTTTTGTAATCCCCAACCAGAGAGCCTTACAGAATCTAATTCCCCTCAGAATCAAGTTTCAAAATCCCCAGTGGAGCCAAAACTGTCAATCCCCAGCAGAACTAAAACTTCCAACTATCAATCTCCAAGCAGAGTGAAGACTCTCATTTTCAGGTCCCCACAGAATATTTGAATATTCTCCAGTGAAGATCTCCTCAAGACGAGAATCCCCAGTAGATTGGCATACAACCCAAGCTCCGGATTCCCCAACAGCGGTCCCAGGATTTCTCACTTTCAACAATCAAAAGATTCTTGCCTTCCCCTGCAGCAGTCAAGAATTCACTTTCCCCGATAGCAGTCATGATTCTCCTATCCCCAGCGGAGTTCATCAAATTCCCCAACATAACTTATCAGTGGAATCCCCAGCGGAGCTCTCATCAAAACCTCAACGAAGTATCTCTTCCCACAGAGTAATTCCCCGCAAAGTAATCTCCTCACCAAATTTATTCCCCAACGGAGCCGTCTTCTCCTACAGGTTTATTCTTGTAACCATCATCCCCAGCGGAAGCAAAGAACTTCACTCTTCGACATCAGCCTAGGATTTGAGTTCCCGACACTCGTCAAGGATTTATTTCACATTTCATACATCCTGCTTACATACATGATAAAGTGCATATAACACTATCTCATTTTGAGCATCATTACCTCATGCATCTCATACATCATGACATTGCATACAACTAACGTCTTGCCTTTTCAGGAAAAAGGACAATCCAAAGATGATTACTATCAACTGTCACAATTCCAGATTCGATTCCTGCATCTAGCCAGGGAATATCTGTGAGTGATTGATTGTAGATTCGATACCTGTATCTAGCCAGGGCATATCTGCATGACCAATTCCAGATTCGATTCCTGTATCTAGCCAGGGCATATCTGCATGAAGAGTTTGAAGATCAACCCCTGTAACAGGCCAGGAAATTATCTTTCTTTCTCAAGTACGCAAGTTCTCGCTAAGGAATCCCTTACGCGATCGACACCCCGGATGGCATCTTTAAGCCCATCTCCACAACTATCCATTACATTTCCAGATGGCATCTCTAAGCCCATCCCCCAATAAGATTCTGTCACATCCCTAGATGGCATCTTTAAGCCCATCACCAAATGGCATCTTTAAGCCCATTCCCTCTACCATCACATCACCGAGTGCAAATTTTTGGGCACTCTAGTTTCCAATCTCCTTTTACCTTCGAGTCGCGAAAGGCAAACTTGCCAATCTAACTCTTCAGGTTCAAGAAGATTGAACAGGGGCAACTGTTGTACCCCAAAATTTGCCCTCGTATTTTTTTCATAAGAAATCACAGCTTCGGGCTTTTCCTGATTTTTCAGATTGGCATAAGAATCAGTCAAACAGACTTTTCTTATCAGTCAGACAAAATTAGGGTTTTCATTGATTTTAAAGCAGTTCAAACAGATTGCTTAGGTTTTGTTTGAGTTGGCTCAGGTTTTGATCAGGCGGACGCTTCTCTGACAATTTAATCAAGAACTAGGGTTTGTGCGCATATTTCTCAAAAAAGAATTAATTCTACAGTGCTTTTCAAGTTATTCTGAGATATGAGCTGGGGCAGTTGAATTAAGAACTTGCAGTGCTTGATTTAGTCAGTAAAATAAAAAGGACATGTGGACATTTGTTGTTTAGCTGTGCATTGCTTTGGATATTTGAAACGCCGGGTTTATTATTGATTGACCACAGTGTTTATTAATTGTTTATTTATTCTAAGCTAGGATAATTGAGATTTATTTCCATTTATTATAATTTAAGAATTTATAAGTAATTAAATAGACAGCTGGAAATAGAATTAACTGGTCAAATTTGGATTTCATTCATCTTTAATTATTTGTTACAATTGTTATTTAAATACGGTATTTATTTACAAAGTATTTATAATAATAATGGTTACAATGATTAAAATTGAAATAAAATTAAATCCTAAATTCCTAAGTCTTCATCTTCTATCCATTGCTCCTTTGCTCAATTATCTTTACCTGCAAAAAGAAAAGAAAAAGAAGTCAAATGCAGTCAAAATAATTAAGAGCAGACAGATAAAAAAGAGGACTCATCATTAAAGGCGACTGGCCGGAATCAGTTGTTCACCTCTCTGCAAATCACAAGATTTCTCTTGGTTCACAAAGAGGGATGAAAGGCTTGCAATGAAACATGAAATGCACAAAGTTGTAATATTGCACAATTTCAAAATGATCAAACAAACTGCATAGTTCATGATTCAAAATTGTCAAGCAAGACTGCATAAAATGCCAAACAAAATCCAAATGGGCAACCAAGAAGGCAACTGAGCAGTTACTGAATATACCAAAAGAACAATGCAAGTCACAATTTCAAACTAAATGTCAACTAGAGCTGTCCAAAGAAAGGCTGTCAAGAAGTACACACAATATGCAGAAAATCTTGAAAGTACACAGAGAAAAGAAGTATGCAGAGAAAAACTAATGTACAAGCAAGCATGTTCAAATCATCACTTTCTAGCCTGTCACCTTTTCAGAATAAGGACAAATCTAAGCAATATTTTTATGCTTTAATCTGTACTGGAGAGAGAGAAGAGAAAAAAGAAAAGGAGGCTTACAGGCTTTAGGCAAGAAGATATAAAACAATGATACCAACACAGTACCATGGGGGGAAGAAAATATCACAAGAGGGAAACACCCCCAAACTGTATCAAACATTCAAACACAAACCAGAAGTTCAAGCATCCTGCCCAAACCTGCGTTTCCAAACAAATCTGTCCAGCTCTAAGCCTAACCTGTGTCAAACCTTAAACCTGTAACCATACAAACAATCAAATCCAAAGCCTTTCAAAGCACATTAACCTCTAAGCCGGCAAACATTAAAAACATCAAAAACTGCCTGAACTGTCAAGCCTAAGCTCATACCAGAAGCCTTAAACTTGCTCCAAGCAAGCCTAAAAGCCAAAGGCCTCCAAACCTCACAACAAACCTTAAACCTGCATTCAAAACATCAAAGCCTGCAGAAGCCAAGCTCAACCTGTCAAACCAGAACATCAAACAAAAGGCCTAAACCTGGTCAAGCATCAGAAGCCAAGCCTGTAAACACACTAAGCCTAAAACCTGCTTGAGCCTTAAACAAAATCACAAGCCTATCAAGCCAAAGCTTCGTGCCTGCATCAAAGCTATACCAAACAACTTGTCCAAGCCTAAACCATAAGCCTTGAACCAGTACCATAAGCCAAGCCTCAAACTGAAGCCCAAAATCTCAGAACTCAAAGAGTTCATCATCGAGTAACCAACATATCAGGTATCTCAGCAAGCCAACAAGAAGAAGAGGAAAAGGCAACTCAAGCATACAAGGCAATAACCAGCATATCAAGCATTCAAGGCAACTCAAAGTCAGACAACACAAACCCTCATAATTGCTTCATCACTGGGCCAACAATAACATCAATATTTCTCAGATTCAGAGGTATACAGAAACAAGGAAAAGAAGCAATCAAAGGCATCAAGCTAGCATACCAGGCATCTCAGATAAACAAGCATATTAGAAAGGCAAACATATCAAATATTCAGAGGCAACATAAGCAAGTAAAAGAGAAGAAGATAAATAAGTTGTTTTCAGATAGTCATCATCAAATCAACAACAAAGAGGTAAAAAAGTAAAGATACCAGGAAGCTAGCTCAAACATCACACGTTTCCCCTCGCCTCCGGCCGCCCACAGCGCCTCCCAATCCACTTTCTCCTCCGTCTCCAAGGGTCAAGGTAGTATCTCTTCTTCTCTTTCCTTTAACGCTCCTCAAATAGAAAACAAACAATGACACTTAAAAATCATAAAATAATAATCAGAACATGCACAAACTAAAGCAAGAGACGTAAATGGGGAATTTTCTACCTTTGCTTGTCACCCCTCGAACAACCCATGGAGGGAGAAGAAGTGGAAGCTGCGCTGGTTGGCCCTAGACGGAGGAGAGCTCAGTAGCTATGGCGAAGGAGACGAACGAAGACGAAGAGGACGAAGTGAACGGCGCCTTTGTGTTATCAAACAAACCCTAAGTCCCAAATGAATGAAATACCAAAACCCTAAACGAAAATGTTATCAAAACCACAATGGGCTTTGCCCCTTTCACACGCCTAAAGCCCATTCACAAAATCCAGCGCGCACCCCCCTTTTGTTGTTTCTCAGTTAGTTCTATTTGGGCCATCAAATATCCCTTAGCCCATTTTCCTTTTTATTTTATTTTTTACATAAACTAACATACTAATTTTTACCTCAATTTTGATCAAACTCTTTCATTTTCTTTTTATAAATTTTGTAAAGTAGAATAATCCACTAACTCTTTTTTTATTATCTTTCTAGTATAATTAATAAACACATAAGAAAATAGATTATCTTTTATTTCTTTTTTTGATTGAATATTTTTTTATATGTAAATACATAAAAATTAGAATTTCTTAAGATTAAAACTTTTGTTTTATACATATTTAACAAAATACAAAATTGATTTGTACATAAAAAATACTAACATTAATACCTAAAAAATAGAACTTAAAACATTTTCTTTTCTTTTGTTAAATTTTCTTATTTGTACATATTAACAAAGACACAAAAGGAAATAAATACTTAATAATACATTAAAATTCACATTTTTCGCACTTGTAAATAAATCATACACTTACACAAATACATTGATACATACATGTTTGCTTTATTCTTATACATTGCTATACACTACATATTACATTTGCGATTGATTCGATTTGGTTGTAAATATTTGGATACTGCTCTCCTAATAAGTCTTATCCCCATTTGTAAATATTTGTACCCCCACTCCTGGATACTTATTTGTAATAGCGTAGATTTTAAATTCTCGCAATTTATCGCTTTCAAATATACCATGGTTAGACCTAGGGTTTGTATGTACATAAAATCAAACGCTAGATAACCTAATACAAAGATAAATACATGAAATCAATACACCTTTCACACTTGCACCCCTAGGGTAATCCCGCTTGTTGCCTTCCAAAATGGGCCATGCTTGCATGTTGAGTATCTTTGGCAAAACAAAACAAAACAAAATGATCATAGTTCCTCGATGACGCTTTCAAAAGTTGCCTAATCAAAAATGATCATAGTCCCTTCAAGCAAAATTGCCAAAGACACTTGGCACCATTGCATTCATGGTCCATACGATGACCCGCGCCTGTCCCGTTAAACATCCTAACGCAAGATTGTCCACCAAATACAATGGTGGAACAAAATTGTTAAAAAGGGTTAAAACATGAGAAAAACCTTTGAGTAAATTTAGGGGTAGACAACTCTTAGTAACTTGATCAACTTGCAAAAACACTTGCCTACTTTTCAAAACCACACTCCACAAACACTTTCAAAACAAACTCTCAAAAACATTTGAAACATCTTTTCGAAAAGATACACACCTTTGTAAAACACTCAAACACGAGTCATTACAATGGTTGCCTAGACAAGGCGTCTTCTTCAAAAACATTTTCAAAACACACACACACACCACAATTTCAAGCAATTGAAAATCGAGGCAAGTGATATAAAACAAGTAACTAAGAGCCCATGGATAACCATGGATGAAAAGGGTGCTAATACCTTCCCTTTTCATAATCTACCCCCCCCCCCCCCGAACCAACGAAACATCTCAAAAGGTTTTTTCTGTGCTTTTTAACCTTTCCTTAGGATAAAATAAAAAGTCGGCGGCGACTCTTGCTAAACCGAACAAGTGCAAATACAAACGCAAAACCTCAAGTCAGTTCTCCCACCGTATCACACCTGGTTATTCCGCATTTCTTGAGAGATTTCTTAGAATCTTGACTGAACTTCCCCAGGTGTGCTGGATAGTGACATATCATGCCCCCTTGTTGATAGGAGATTTGTCATTAGAAGTGTCATCCCACTTGAAATAATTTTGTTCACTGAGAGAGCTTTCGTTCACTGGACATTCGTTGTGTGAATTTCTCCACTGTCAAACAAATAGCCATATGCAAACAGTGATATTCAATTAATGCAAAGTTTATGTTTGTCTTGAAACTTTTGAAAATGCATTTTAGCAAGTAAAGAAATTTTTGTAAGAAAAATTCAACTCAGGGTTTTGAGTAAGCCCTTACAGGAGTCAGGATACCTTTTGTAACAGTATGCTTTCGAACTAACCCATTCTTCAATTAGGACTTTTGAAGGGATGTAACGTGGCTTGGTTCACGATTTAAGAAACAAAGGATAAAGGCTCAAAGTGTATTAGTACCCACTCGCTCTTCGTGACGTTCTTCAGTCCTAAGCTTAGTTAATTATACGTTTGAACTCCAATTGAGTCTGGAATGACGCGTTGGTGATGGCTCAGACAAGTTAAGTTTGTCGGAATGGAGTTATTTTTGCAACATTTTTCATGTTGTTGAGGATTTGTAGTGACCTCTTTCTTTTTATTTGTTATCCCTAATTTTGCCTGATTGTCCTTACGGTCAGCGGGATGCCCCAGTTTTTCTTAAGTCTCCTTTGTAGGTTTTGACTTAGTGAGCTTTTCTCTTCGAGAGATAATGACTTCCTATGCAATAAGGAACCATCACTGTCTTTTGGTTCCAGAGGAATGTTTTTGATATCATTCGTTGTATTACGAGATGAGAGTTTGCGGTTAAATGCGCGTTTGAATTAACTGGGAGACTACCATGCCCCTGGTTTTGATTAAAGGTTTGATTTCGTGCAAAAAAAAAGGAAACTCCTACTTCTTTGGCTCGAAGGGGTTGACTAGGGATTATCTTCCTTATAACTCTAGTGTTTAGGATTTTAAAGAACGCGTGTACATCGTCAGCAAGGTCTGTCCAAAAGCATACTGTATGAGATTAAGGCATTGTTTTCGTCATCCTCCCTCTAAAGGCTTGTAAATTTTAGCAAGAGTTGAATGTCATAAAGTGAGTAAAAAGCATAGTTTAAATGTAATGAAAATGAGTGGATCAAATCAAGACAAACATATGCAATGCATTAATGAAACACAGTTTGACATTAATAGATTATTGTTTGAATAACAAGAGAAATTACAATTGAAAATCCAAAATGAACAAGACGCTCTCAATGGTTTGGCATAGGAGCAGTGATCACGTTTGGAGTCTCTGGAGGGTCAAACTCAATCTCCTTGGCGTCAATTAAATCTTGAATCTTGTTCTTCAAAGTCCAACAACTGTCAGTGTCATGTCTGGGACTATAAGAACGGTAGGCACATCTTACGTTTGGATTGTAATTAGAAGAGGAGGTATCGGGATTTTGAGGAGGATTCTTTGGCGTGATCAACTTCAACTTCAGAAAATGTTGTAACGCTTGAGACAAAGTCATGTTGATGTTAGTGTACTGCCTTTCTTGATATCTTACCATACGGCTATTGCTCTGTCTTTGTTGAACAGGTGTAGGATTAGAGGTCAGGATTGCCCCTACATGTTGATCATGATAACTCTTTTGACCATACACAACATTGAACTCTTTCTTCCCATCGTATGGCTTTTTGTGAGCATCAGAAGGTGTAGCTCCTTGGATCTTTCCACTTTTGATGCCAACTTTGACCCTTTCTCCAGTCAGTACTAGATCGGTGAACCTGGCCGAGGAGCTTCCGATTAGGTATTTGAAGAAAGGTCCCGTCAAGGTTCCCATGAAGGTTTCAATCAGCTCTCTGTCAGTTAAAGGGGCTGCACCCTACCAGCCAGATCTCTCCACTTTTGGGCGTATCCTTTGAAGCTCTTGTTGGAACCCATGGTCATGTTTTTCAATTGCACACGAGTTGGTGCAAGATCAGCATTGTACTAATACTGCTTGTAGAAAGAAGCATCTAAATCCTCCTAGGTGTGGATGCGAGAACTCTCCAATTGATAGAACCATTCGAGTTGAGTCCCTACTAGGCTTTCTTGGAAGAAATGGATCCAAAGCTTTGGGTCAGTTGTGTGTGGTTGAATCTTGCGGACATAAGACTTTAAGTGCATCTTAGGGCAAGATACTCCATCGTACAAGACAAAGGTAGGATTTTGAACTTTGGGGGGATGACCACTCCAGAAACCAAACCCATGTCTCCTAAATCCAAGCCGGGTATCTGTTGAATCTCCATAGAACTGAGGTGATCCTCCAGCTATTTGTACTTATCAACAGTTGAAGGTGATTGTTCCTCAGAGTAGTCAGCTTTGGCTTCATCAATCTCCAGACTGGTCCTCTAGGTCTTCTTCTCAATTTCAGGACGCTTACTGACTTCTTGGAATTTTTCTTCTTGTCTTTGAGAAGAAGGGTCTTCAGATCCTCTTGCCCTTTCTCCAAACTTATGAACATCTGTTGAAATTGGGCATTTTGTGCCTGAAGATCTTTGATGCTTTGTTCAGAAGACATCTTTGTTGAAATAAACAGTGAAGATGATGAGAAGCCTGTAATGGTACCTGTTTATGCAATGCTATGGATGGGATGCGTATGCAATGATTTCAAGGACTTTGGGAATTTTAAACTTTGCAAACCAAAATGAAACAAATATTTTATTAGTAGAATTCAAGGTACAATTGCCTCTTAGGAGTTACAATAAAAAATTCTAAAAACTAAAAAAAAATCAAGTTTCCCATGGATGCTTCCTCTTCGTGCCGAGATAGACATTAAGGCTTCTTTCCTCATGAAGCTGCTTTGTGAGCTCTAAGACCTTCTTATCCTAGGCATAGAACCGGTCCCTATAAGTATCCCGCTCCTTCTTCAACTGGATCCAAGACCTATGTAGTTCTTCAAGATCAATGGGCATATCAGGATGAAGAACAGTGTAGGGAATATCCCCTTCAGTAACGGGTTCCACAATCACGGGTAGGACGACTATGTAGGGCATTATAAGTTTCTAAGCGCGAGCTCGTACCCATTGGAGATAAGGTTCCATAGGAATGGAATTCTTCGACCCCAAAGTCTTGCCGTCAGATCTGTTTATCATGCCCCAAGCTCGTATGAACCTCTGGCGATACCCTTGAACATCCCCCTCATAGTTAAATACAATGCCCTGGATAAGTAACTCATGAGTACCATCCTTTCAAGCATAACCAAATTGTCGCAGAGCCAAACAAGGATTGTAAGTTATGCCTCCCCTAATGCCAAGTAGTGGGATGTTAGGGAACTCCCCACAATGTTAAATAATAGAAACATCTCCCATAAATCGGGAATACCAGAGAATATCCGCGTGAGAAAGTGACATTATCCTTTACGACCAACCCAAAATTTCTTCATTCTTCAGCACTGACTTAGGGAGGTGAGAAATAAACCACCTCGACAGTAATGGCATGCAGTACATAAGGACCCCCTCTTCTCTTCATGGTACGAGTATGGAGAGCGTGCAAGATATCTCCGAGCAAGGTAGGCACAGGGTTGCGAGAGAGGAAAATCTTGATAGCATTCACATCTATGAGTAAGTCCGGATTAGGGAAAAACACTAACCCATAGATTAGAAGGGCCAAGAACTCCTCAAAGGCCTGGAAATCCAAATCATCCCAAAACAGTCAGGCCCTGTCTATTAGGAACTTGGCTAGAAAACCCTTGACTCCGCTTCTCGTTTCCCAATTGGATATCACGTCGGCCCGTTTTAGATGCAAAGCTGAGGAAATAATTTCTGGCTTCAGAACTTCTTCTAAATCTATGAAAGGCACCTGGTCAAGAATGGATATACTCAATAACTAAGAGAACTCTTCCATGGTAGGAACCAACTGATAGTCTGGAAAGGTGAAGCAGTGGTGCTCAGGATCAAAGAACTGAAAGAGTACACCCATCACCTTTTCATCAAAACTTGAAGTAACTACGTCGAGAAGTCGACCATGTCTCTTGGTGAACGTAGAAGTTTCAGGAACTCTCGATACTAGTTCTTTGAGTTGGGGAGGTGTTCTCACAAAGCTAATTCGGATAGTGTTTCTACGAGCGGAAGCCATGACCTACAAAATAGAACAAAGATAAAATCCTTCGGTCCTTGAAATGGTCAGTGTAATAAGAACGGATGTGATGTTATGATGCATGATATTGTGTTCAAATAGAATAAATCACACACAAGCCAAGCACACAATAGGCCTTAGGTTCAAAGGCTTGCATGAGGTTAAAGGTAAGTACCCTCTTGAAGTTTTGTTGGTTTCAAACCTGTCTTAGAAAAGTAATCGGGTTCTAAGGATTCTCGATATCACTGATCATCCTCTATCGGGCATTGTTTCAGCTCAGGCAATCTTTTCTTGCGGCCGAAATATCCCGAATGTCTGATCAACGAGTTTTGTATCGAGTATCAACCAATCCTCAGCTTTATACCGAGGCCGGCTATCTCACTACTTTCTAATGGCCAAGTTTGTTCAACTAAGGTTCTAAGGTCCGTTAGTGCTTCACGACACCACGCGGCGGCCCCATATTCTCTTCATTTCCACACGAAGGATACCGGTACCAACCAAAATGTCACACCAATACAGCCATCGCTTAAACCATATCAGTCTATGCCGTACAGTATCCACGATCTTTTGTTGTTTACCTAATAAGTGTCCCCAGATCCGGGTGTAGGATTTTTAACAATACCCAAGCGGAAAATCCTTAAATGTAAAGAAAACAAATCAAACAAAGAAAAGCAAGTAAAGCTGATCTAACCCTAAGGTAACCCCACTTTTATCGATATTTCCCCAGCAGAGTCACCAGTTCTGTGGTACGGTGGCAGAAATGACTTGGGTGTTTTGCGTTTGATCGCAAATGTTGCGGTTAGCAAGAGTCGCCGCCGACTTTTCTTTTATCCAAAAGGAGAGGTGAAAAAGCACAGGAAAGACCTTTGAGATTGTTTCTTGAGTTCGGGGGGTAGATTATGAAAAGGGAAGGTATTAGTATCCTTTTAATCCATGGTTTTCCATGGGCTCTTAGTTACTTTCTAGATCACTTGCTTTTGTTTTAAAATGCTTTGTGTGGTTTTTGAAAGTATTTTGAAAAGAGGCCATTGTTTAGGCAATCTTTGTAATGATTCTCGTTCGTAAGAATGTATACAAAGATGTTGATCTTTTGAAAATGTTTCCAAGTTTATAATATATTTTGAAAAGTGTAGGTGTTTGTTTTGAAAATAGCAAGGATGTTTGTTTTGAGATGGAGCAAGTAATTAGGAGCAATATACCTACTCAAATGTCTTTCTTGTTCATTTTCTTTTCCTTTGACATTGTTGTCTTACCATTGATTTGGTAAGCAACCCTATCTTTAGATGTAAGCGGGACGGGCATGGGTCATCGTATAGCCATGATTAGAAATGTTGCAAGGTATCTTAGCATTCTTTTTGAGGGACTAAGGTCATTTGTAAGGTAACTTAGAGAGCGTCATCGAGGGACTATGATCTTGTATTTGCTTGTTTTTTTTACTAAGATACCTCGCATGCGTAATATGGCCATTTTGTATAAGGCAACCAAGTGGAATAACCCTAGGGGTGCTTGTGTGCAAATGTGTTGTTTTCATGCTTTGTTTTTGTCTTGAATATGGGTTGTCTATTTGTTGTTTTTATCTCATCATGCACACCCTAATTACTAACAATACATGAAAGCAATAAAAATGAGGAAAAGTAAAGTCCTATGTTATTACAAACATTAGGGGGATGGGGTGTACAAATTCACAAATGGGGATTGCAAATTAAATCAAGTCCTAAGTTACTATTACAGCCATATTGAATGGATAAGAATGTACAAGAACCGTAAAACGAACTTTGTTTTGTTTAAGAAAAGAGTAAATTTTAATTAAGAAAATATTTTTTGATCTTTTTGTTTTAAGAAGTAAGATAAAGCATGTAAAATGTAAAATGTTTTTGGTGTTTTTGATTAGTGAAAATAGAAGTGATATAAAAAATAGTAAGGAAAAATAAAATAGAATCAGCGCATTGCTGAACTAAAAGAGATCAAAAATTCTGACTCTGGCGTGCTGCAAAAATAGAAATTATATTAGTAGAAATAGGTAAAGTCAGAAGTTCTGGGTCCGCTGAGAACAAAGAAGATTTCAGAAGTTCTAATGCCACTGGCAGAACTTCGTCTCCCTCTCCATGCTAGTCAGAGCATCTGCAACTTGGTCATTTCTCAACAAAACAGAAGATGCGCATATAACAGTCATGGCAGGTTTCATAATGTTTCAGAAACAAAAGATATCAAAACTATAAATCAGAAGCAAGCATGACTTTGCTAATCCTAATTCTGAGTTATAATTTCTTCAAGAAGTTCTAAACTGAAATTCTCTCTACTTAGGCAGGCAAGTATATGAAACCTCAGAATGTGTACAGCATCAGAATCAGGATGTCTACATTGTATTTTTTAACAAAGTTTCCTGACAATGCCAAGTAATATGATGAGAGTCAGAAGAAGCTTACCTTGCAGCTGGAAAATGTTTTGTGAGCTAGACTCTGGCTCTGACCGCTTGTGATGTTCTGAACAGCTTCCTCTCATGTTCAGCAGGCTGGAAACTTTCAACTTGGGTTGTGAGTGATTAGAAAATTCTAGAACAGCCAAGGAGAAAAGTTATTTCTTTGAGGTGGATATTGATGGTTAGTGTGTTATAGTTTGACTACAGAAGTTAGGTTGGCTTTTGAATGTATATCAAAAACTGTATGGGTGGTTTTGGTCGAGAAACACTTGAGGAAAAATGGAATTTGAATGCAAGAATCAAAAGCTAACAGGTTTTGTATTTTGTGCTTGCAGTTTTTGGACTCTTGGAATTTTAGCAGGGGTTCAGGGCTTTTCTTTCTCAAATTTCTGACCCTTCTACAGTTTCCAATGGCTTTCAATTTATAGGCAAAGATCTTGTAGCTTAGAGAGTGCAACCATCACATGCTAGGGTGATGCCTTGTTGTTGAAGCAAGTATGGTGGTTAGTAGCCTTAGCAGCGCCTAAGCTGGAATTGTAAGCAGGAATTAAGGAAAGGTAACTTCAAAAGCAAAAGCAACGCATGGGCCCATCACACTTTTGTACAAGAGTTCGCTTTTCATAGACAGTAAAGGTACTTCTATGACACACGTGGAGAAATCCTTTGAACAAAGACCCAGAAGTGGTTGTGAGCATTAAGTGATGATGAGATTGATCAAACCAGAAATCCTGCAACGTGATATTCTGCATCGTTGCTTAGTTCTGGATCAGAAGATCAGCTTCAGCGTGACTTAGAATAGACATCCAACTTCTTATATTTGTATCTCCTTGCTCCAGTATGTTGTGAAGGAGCTCTCAGACTTTCCAGGGAGCTTGCAGCACGCTTTATAACCTTCTTTGAATTACCCTTGCAAACTCTGACTGAACCTTTGTGAAAACTGGCCCAGAAGTTCTGACCAAAATCTGTTTTTAAAGTGTCTAGAATTTGCTGAGTGCTTTAGTTTTATGGACGTGTCTTTGAGGAGTTATAACTTGAAATCCTAGCATTTCTAGGAGAAGTTCTGTTTTGCAATGTTTTATATCTCATTGAAATCTATAACTATTGTATCAGAAGTTTTTCCAGAATCAGGTTGCATCATGGTGAAAATCTGGCCAGAAGTTCTGAGCTTGTCATATTTCTTAAACACTTAGAAAAATTCTAAGTATTTAGACTTTTGACTTTTCCAAAATAGTTTTGACTTTTTAAATTCTTGATGAAACATGTCTTGATGAAATATGATTCTTGAAACTTGATTTTGATCAAATGTCAAAGTTTGACTTTTCAATGCGCAAATGACCATTTTACCCTCGTGAATGACTTTCTTGGAAAATTTGTAAATCCAGGCTTGAAATTGAAGGTGAGCAAACTTGAGGATTCAGGGTGATCCTTTGAGAAATGAGAGGGAAAATTTTGGGGTACAACACATATATCTATGTATCGACTCATCCTGAGTCTAAAAGCCTGCATGTGTCAACGCATGGCCTTTGAGGTCGACTCATACTATTCTGTCATGAATATTTTCTGCGATTTCACTGTGTTTTCACCAAGATTTCCCTACCTTAGGCCCTAAAAACATCCTCTAATCATAGGTAATAATCAATTATAATAATCCTATATTTCTACATCAATTATACAACATTAGGGCATCATTACTCATCTCTAAATCCTTGATCTTCATCATAAAACAATATATACATTCCAATCATAAACAAGATAACTTTTCACATCTAATCCCACATACTACTTATCATAAACCCTATTATAGAGTCAGAACCCCACCCTTACCTTGGATTGAAGGTTGCTCTACGACTTTTCCGATTGAATTTTGTTCTGCCTATTTTCCTTCTTTTGTGCAACTTTCACGTTCTCTTCCAACCCTTGTTTTCTTTCTCTTCTTACTGCTACTTCCTTTTTCCATATTAATTCTAAATAACTAATATAATAACCCTATAATAATTATTATGTATAAATAGGCTTAAAACTCCTACACCCCCTTCTACTACTTCTAGTCCTTAAATTAAGCCCACATCAAATAATATTATTATTCTAATATTATTCCACGACTTAATAGAATAATTAAATCCAATAACAACAACACATCAACTATCATCATAACACAACTCCATAAATAATCTAAAAATAATTTAATTAAATAATTAATTAAATTACGGGCGTTACAACTCTCCCCCACTTAGAATATTTTCGTCCTCGAAAATTTACCTCAATCAAACAACTCAGGATAAGAGTCCCGCATCTTGCTTTCCAACTCCTAAGTCATGCTTTCTCTGGAAGCTCCTAGCCAAACCACTTTAACCAAAGGAATCTCTTTGACCCTTAGAGTCTTTATTTCACGATCCGCGATCCGAACAGGCATCGTCTCCATCGTAAGGTTATCCCGTACTTGCACATCATCCATATGAATTACATGAGATGGATCTGAAATATACTTCCGGAGTTGTGACACATGAAACACATCATGCAAATTCGAAAGATTAGGCGCTAAAGCCACTCTATAAGCAACATTCCCCACTCTATCTGAAATCGGATATGGTCCAATAAAACGAGGAGTGAGTTTCTTAGACTTCAATGCTCGTCCAACACCAGTCACAAGTGTGACTCTCAAAAACACATGGTCACCCGCTTGAAATTCTAAATCTTTCCTTCGCTTATAATGATAACTCTTCTGTCTACTTTGGGAAGCTTTCATCTTTTCTCGAATAAACTTCACCTTCTCAGTAGTCTCACGAACAAGTTCAGGTCCAAGTACTACACTTTCACCAGATTCAATCCAACATAAAGGAGTTCTACATCTTCGACCATACAACGCTTCAAAGGGTGCCATCCCGATACTAGAATGGTAATTATTATTATAAGTGAACTCTATCAACGGAAGGTAAGTATCCCACGAACCTCCATGCTCAAGAACACACGCCCTCAATAAATCTTCCAACAATTGAATAGTTCGTTCAGTCTGACCATCTATCTGATGATGATACGCCTAACTCAACCTCAACTTAGAATCCAATGCTTCTTTCAACCTCTTCCAAAAATCAAAAGTAAACCTCAGATCTCTATCTGACACAATGCACAAAGGAACACCATGTAGCTTCACGATTACACTAGTGTAAATCTCAGCCAACTTCGACACTGGAAAACTGATGTTAATAGGAATAAAATGATCCGACTTCGTAAGCCTATCAACAATCACCCAAATTGAATCATGTCCTCGTAAAGTATTAGGTAACCCCGTCACAAAGTCCATCGAAATGTTATCCCATTTCCATTCCGGAACTTCTAACGGTTACATCAACCCTGCAGGCTTCTGATGTTCAACCTTCGACTTCTGACAAGTCAAACATGCATACACAAACCAAGCCACATCACTCTTCATTCCAGGCCACCAAAACAAATCTTTCAAATCTTGATACATCTTCGTAGCTCCTGGATGAATACTCAACTTACTTTTATGACTCTCTTCAAGTATCACTTTCTTCATACCAACATAATCAGGAATACAAATCCGGTTATGAAATCTCAATACACCTTGTGCATTTAGCTTGAACTCATTATTCTCAGACTGATCGATCCCAACCATTAAATCTACCAGTTTCACATCCAACTTATGAGCTTCTTTGATACTGTCTAGAAATTCATTATTAATCTTCAACATACCTAACATAACACTCCATGGTGTCACCTCGCAAACCAAGCTCATATCTTTGAACTGTTCAATTAATTCCAACTATTTAACCATCATTGCTGACATATGTAAAGTCTTTCGACTCAACACATCATCTACCACATTCGCTTTTTCTGGATGATAATTCAAACTGAAATCATAATACTTTAACAATTCCAACCATATCCGTTGCCTCATATTCAGCTCCTTCTGATTGAATAAATACTTTAAGCTCTTATGGTCACTAAACACTTCAAATCTAGAACCATAAAGATAATGCCTCCAAATCTTCAACACAAAGACAACTGCAGCAAGCTCTAAATCATTCGTAGGATAGTTCTTCTCATGAGTCCTCAACTGCCTTGACGCATAAGCAACTACCTTATCATTCTGCATAAGCATACCTCCTAAACCCATCTTAGAAGCATCACAATATACCACAAAAGGCTCTCCTGGATTAGGTAACGTCAAAATCGGAGTCGACATCAATCTCTTCTTCCATTCTCTAAAAAATTCTTTGCACTGAACATCCCATACAAAAGCCCTACCTTTACAAGTCAACTTAGTCAACGGGAGTGACAACTTAGAAAAACCTTCTATAGTAGCCAGCTAATCCCAAAAAGCTTCTAATCTTAAGAGCTGACTTCGGGGTTTCCCATTGCAACACCGCATCAACCTTCGATGGATCTACAGCAATACCACTACCTGAGATCACATGACCAAGAAAACTAACCTCCTTTAACCAAAACTCACACTTGAACAGCTTTGCATACAACTTCTTCTCTTTCAAAACTTGTAATACTACTCTTAAGTGTTATGCATGCTCTTCTTCTGACTTAGAGTAAATCAAAATATCATTAATAAACACCACCACGAACCAATCCAAATAAGCATGAAAGATACGATTCATGTATTCCATGAACACTCCCAATGCATTAGTAACATCCAAAGGCATCACTGAATACTCATAATGTCCATAACGCATTCTGAAAGCCGTCTTCTGGATATCTTCATCCTTCACTTTAATTTGATGGTAACCCGACCTCAAATCAATCTTACTAAACACACGAGCATCCACCAATTGGTCCATAAAGTCATCTATTCTTGGAAGTGGATACTTGTTCTTAATCGTCACTTTATTCAGCTGTCTATAATCAACACAAAGCCTCATACTCCCATATTTCTTCTTTACTAACAACACTGGAGCTCCCCACGGTGATACACTTGGTCTTACAAACTTCTTTTCAAGTAAGTATTCCAATTGCTTCTTTAACTTTGACAATTCAGATACAAACATCTTGTATGGTGCCATAGACACAGGTCTGGTACCAGGTACAAGATTAATAATAAATTCAACTTCCCTCTCTGGCAGTACATCAGGAATTTCATCGGGGGAAACTTCAGGAAATTTACACGCCACCTGTAATTCCTCAATTATATCTTGAGTCTCTACAGATAGCGACTCCGTCAATGAGAACATTTGTGCTTCTTCTTGCATCAACTTCCTCAACTGTCTAGCAGACAACAGACTATCTTCCTCTTCTTTAGGAGTAGAAAACCTCACAAACTTGTCATAACAGTTAATATGAACATAGTTATACTCTAACCAGTTCATACCCAAAATCATATCCAACCCTCTTAATGGTAAACAAACCAAATCAACAGCAAAGTCTCTATCGAAGATCGACAAGGGACACTTTAAACACACAAAAGAAGTAGTCACTGACCCCTTGGCTGGAGTGTTGACGACCATTTCTCCATTCAGGGAAGACAACATAAGACCCCATCTTTCAACACAATCAACAACAATAAAGCAATGAGTAGCACAGGTATCAATAATTGTAATTAAAGGAGTATTATTAATGAAACATGTACCTCTGATAAGTCTGTCCTCAACAGCTGTTTGATCCTCAACCAAAGCGAACACTTTGCCACTTGTTTGCACCCTCTTTGTTTTCTGACACTGACTACCAATGTGCCATTCTTCACTATAATTGAAACAAATAACATCCTTATGTTTGCACTCAGATACAACATGCCCAATCTTACCATAACGGAAACACCTCTTTACCCCAACAGTACACACATTACTCTTATGCCCAGGTTTTCCACATTTGAAACAAACCACACCAGCAGGAGAATCTCCCCCACTAGTCCTCTGACCCTGAGAAGCTTTATGTTTACCTTTACCAGTTGGGATATCATAAGGCTTACCACGATTTTGTTTGTGCTTACCCCTCTTCTCACTGATAATCTTGTAATGAACATTATTATCCTCCTCATAAATCCTGAAACTATCAATCAAATCAGCAAAGACACAGATCTTCTGGTATCCAACTGCCTTCTTAATCTCTGGGTGCAACCCGTTCTCAAACTTGATGCACTTCAAAAAATCAGCATATGCCTCACCGTAGTGCGGATAAAACTTAGTCAACTCAGCAAACCTTGCAGCATACTCAACAACTGACATATTCCCTTGCTTCAGCTCAAGGAACTAAATCTCCTTCTTACCACGAACGTCTTCAGGAAAGTAATTCCTCAGAAATTCCCTATGAAACACAGCCCAAGTGACATTTTCACCCGCAACTTCCAATCTCTGACAAGTCTCTAGCCACCAGTCATCAGCCTCGACTTCCAGCATATGAGTACCATATCGAACCTTTTGCGCTGGAGTGCAGTCCATCACACAGAAGATTCTCTCAATCTCTTTCAACCAATCCAATGCTCCGTCAAGATCATACTTCCCTTTGAAGGTAGGCGGATTCTCTCTCTGGAAAGTCGCCAAACTATGAGATCCAACATTCTTGTCAGCATTCGGCTGATTCTCCATCGCATGTGCCATTGCTTCTAAAGCAGCAGTGTAACACCCCTTCTAATAAACCCCGAATTAAACGATATAATTAAAATCAGAGAAAATAAAATTTGCACGGAAGGAGTGTCACAACATCAATTCACATATTCAAGAAAAACGGACATGACATATTCGTTACTTTAATCATTTAATCACATAATACATTCATGGCATATACTTTCTTTTTCGTGCAAACGCAACAGAATCATAATAACTTCATCTCCAAAGGAGGAATCAAAATATAAAATTCAAGGCATTAAGCCATACGGTTCATACACCAAACATGTTATCAAGTCATAATATACATCAACATATAATCAAAAGAATGGGTTATATACAAGTATAATCCATATACAAAATATACGAGTTCGAATGCGGACACCTAACCCCCAAGTGTTACAACCAGAGCATCGACCCGATAAACTAAAATAAAACGGATTACAATCCAAATGCATCCGCTAAGCTAGTGCCTCGCACTACCGTCTTCGGTACCTGAACAATGTCGTAGCAAGCATTTTCCAACAGAAGGGTAAGAATTCCAACAAACATAAAGTATGTAATTTAAAGCAAATGAAATGCATTAAATAAAGGAATCTTACTCTTTTTCCAACTCTTACATAAACTACATAATATATTCATTTAATCAAATTCTCATATTCAACAACTCAAAGAAAACAGACACAATCAATTTCATTTACCAATTAGCACATATTGCATAATATTCAACAACACATAAACTCAATAAAACGTGTACATGCGACTCGACACAACGACACGACTCATGCATGTGGTACCAATCATCTATTATCCTTCGGACTTGCCGATGTCTATCCCTCAGACAGATAATCACAAAAGCCCATTCCCTAAGCTTTAAAACCCCCACTCTGAGTTTGGGACGAGCCACTAGCCTCCACGAGACTAACATACATCGCCTCTTGACACGACCTATGATGCGGTGTGTAATTCAATCAACAACAATATGCAAATCAAGACATCCCTCTATCTCAGTTACAAGCATACATCACCATAATTCAACTCTATGAATTAATCTCACAACATTGCACAACAAACATCATTTATTTCATTTTCAACAATTATCACACAACACCAAACTATTCATAAATCAAACACATCATTTCCGGAATCGGCAATTAACCAAATATCTCGAATATTCAACACATCTACAATTTAATTCATCTCCGGTCGTACTCAAAATATTAAGTTTTACCGATTAATCGTAACCGGTTATATTAATTAATCACACAACAACATAACATTTATAAACCGAACATGTTATTTTCGAAATCGGTATTTCACAATACAATTCCAATATACCACACGTCTACAATTTAATTCCTCTCCGATCGAATCCAAAATATCAAATTTTATCGATAAACCGTAACCGATTATATAATTAATCACACTATTAATTATAATATATATTAATATATTAACTAAACTATTTTACTTATATATATAATATAAAACTAACAGTAGGTTAGTTAGAAATTTATATATATAATGAAAATTAATATTTTATTAAACTAATTTAATATAATTAAATAAATACTATAATAACATTCTCCATTTCTCCTTTATCATTTTCCGGTCTCAAAAAATAACTCCACCATAATTATCTACGCGTTTAACTTAGTTACCCCGTCAAATTTCATTAATTTCCGGATAACTAATTTTACCGTCTAAACCGGCTAATTTGAAACAACACAGTCCCGATCAGTCTCCGAAAACGTCGCAATCTCAAAAATTGACTCAACCATAATTACCTACGCATTTAACTTAGTTACCCCGTCAAATTTCATTAATTTCCGGATAACTAATTTTACCGCCTAAACTGGCTAATTTGAAACAACACAGTCCCGATCAGTCTCCGAAAACGTCGCAATCTCAAAAATTGACTCAACCATAATTACCTACGCATTTAACTTAGTTACCCCGTCAAATTTCATTAATTTCCGGATAACTAATTTTACCGCCTAAATCGGAAAAAAAAACCGAAATCAAATGCAATAAAAACATACTAGATGTTTAGAGAAAGTCTAACCCTTACCGATTAATCTCTGAAGCAAGCTCTTCAATTTGATTCCAAAAATTACTCCTCTTCTCTTCGACCCTAGTTTTTCCCCCTTTCTTCTCCTCCTGCTACTTTCTTTCTTCTTTCTGTTCCTAACTCTTTTTTTCTACTGTTTTCTTTCTAACTTATATAAGATATTTATCCTTTACTTATATAATATATATTATAAAACTAAAATATATTATTATATTATAAAACTAACATATAATGTAAAAGTAACTTATATTATATATATATATATATATATATATATATATATATATATATATATATATATATATATATATATATATATATATATATATATATATATATATATATATATATATATATAAACTAACGTACACTTATATATTTATATATACTGTACTTGTTAACATATATACTTACATTATTTATATAATAAAACTAATTCATATTATTTAATTAAACTAATCTTAATAAAATTAAATAAATATTTTAATAATTTAATTATCACTAATTAATTAATTAATACACACTAAAATATAATATTATGATATAAAATAATCATTTTTTAGTAAATCAAATAAACCAAATTAATCAATTATCGGACCGAATAACCGACTAAATAATTATTATTTTATCAAAATAAATATCAACCGGTTATTTTAGAAAATAATAATATAAATAATATTAATTAAAACTATTGGAAATCACATACCGGACCGAGTAGTATACTACCGATTAAGTAAATATAATTTATCAAGACAATATTATTATATCGAATCTTATTTCCCGGTCAAACCGATTAAATCTGACTTTATTTCAAACGGTCAAATTCCAATAATAATATTATTTCTAATATTATTGCTCCGGTAACTGACTCTCATTAAATCTCCGGTTAACCGAA
Organism: Vicia faba; assembly: GCA_948472305.1. Classification (NCBI taxonomy): domain Eukaryota; kingdom Viridiplantae; phylum Streptophyta; class Magnoliopsida; order Fabales; family Fabaceae; genus Vicia; species Vicia faba. The sequence continues at coordinate 128,192,271 of OX451741.1, forward strand.
TAAAATTCAACTCTATTTGATAATCCGACAGCACTTCTCAAACGATACCGACGATCTGATTAATTACCAATCTTCATCTAAATTAAATAATTAATCATTATTTAATTTAATTAACTAATTAATTAAATTCGGGCTGTTACAACTCTCCCCCACTTACAGATTTTCGCCCTCGAAAATACGACTGAGACAAACCACACTGAACCTGCTCATGTATCCGTCCACCCAACTCGCACTTCCACCAAGTAACATACGAAAAACACCAAAAGACGCGGACATCTTCTTAACATCAAGATCCAACAAAAACACAATGTCGAGGTGCAAGGCCCATACCATGCACTCGTCAATAAACTGACGACACCAAGAATAACCAAGTCGAGAACACACTGGTTCACCTGAGATTCTTGACACAACAAGGTCATTACCCTCACTACGGTAGCACCCCCTCGATTCCTCATCCAGTGTAATTAATCAAAACCTCAAGCCGTCCAAATAAACACATCCGAAACATACAACTATCACGATACATCACAACCTCTGATCCATCAATTCTAAAATCTTTTCTTCGATTTCGATTGATCAACATCCATTGGTCCCTAAAGATACGACAGTATCCTACTTTCTCAAATCTTGTCCACAATCACTTAGGACTTCCAACCTCAAAAGCTTAACTCTGGTGAAACCTCCTCGTTATGTTCCACTCAATTCTCACACCATTGTATCGACAACTGCACAAACTTTTCATTTCGAGACGTCAACTATCACCTTCAACTTACCAAACAGGAACCCAATCCAAAAATCACTTTCTCGAAAATCTTAACCATCGTCGCAGTCTCATACCCTATTCCTTTGGAATTAACGGTAAATCATACTCTTGCAATAACCAAACAGTTCAAGTCCAGAACCACGACATCATACTTCTCGAATCTAACACGAATGCTATCACAAGTACAATACTCTTCCTCATAAACCATAGATCATCTTAAAGTACTTGAGGCTACCAAGCCGTCCCAAGATACTTCACCGCCAAAACTTATCTTAATCACAATCCAGTAATCCACCATGGTTATCAATAACCGATAAAATCCATATTGTAGAAGTACATGATTTCACTTCGACTCTCTAAACTTACATCTCAGTAAGTACTTCCAAAACGAATCTGAATTCACCTTCTTAAATCCATTGATTCCTCAAACCAGATTTTTCCGACTTTCTTTAGTATCATCTACGATACTCTTAATGATCCCCACAATTAGATGCAGTCTCTTCACAAACCATACTCAACTTCGAATTGTTTCCAACAATTCAAATCTCAATCTCTCATAGTCCCTACATACATACAACTAAAATCTTCATGTTTCCAAATGAATGCAACCGCATCAAACTTTAACTCAAACGTCCGACAAAATCTTCTCATGAAAGCCCTGCTGTTCCAAGTCACAATTTACACTTATCAACTCTACGCCAAAACACTCCTTAAGTCCAAAATGAAACATCTCTGTACAATGCACCAAAGTAAGCACCGCCAAAATAAATGCATTCCTCAATCTCTTCATAATTCATAATAATCCACTTCTCACTGCGAAGTCCAAATAACAACTCGACCTCTCTAGTCAACAATATCCATAACAAAACCAACTTATGAAAGGCCTTTAATCGAATTCAATATAAATAAACCATCCAAAACAAGGAAACTTCTATTTCTCAGAAATAACCTCTCGGAGCTTCCACAAGGTGCAAATCAAATCTTCATGGCTACTCATAATGTCGCCAATCCATAATGCTTATTCCATAATCAATTATCCATAGACACAATTGTAGCTCTTACAGCTACTCATGAGAGCACTGTTTATATATTCCATAATCATGCACGATGTATTAGTCATCCTACTGATATAACCGAATACTCGTCACAACTATATCTTATCCCAACCATCCTTCTGAATATTCTCCAGCCTTCACACGAACTGTCTATAAACAACCTTCAAATCAAACTCACTAAATACAACAACTCTCAACGACTGATTCCTCCAAATATCACTTCCCAAGAGTATATTCTTATCCTAAACATTCATTCTGGTCCTTTCATTTAAAGTGACCCACAACCTCGGAAATTTCGTTCTCTACAAACAACACAACAGGCGCATTCCACGGCGACTCATTTGGACGAAGAAACTTCTCCTCAAACAAATCCTCAAGTTGACTCTTCAACTTTCTCAATCTAGAAGCAGACCTCTTATAAGCATCCTCGAATTCTAACTAGTCCTAGTAACAAAATCCATTAAGACTTCACCTTGCACTCTCACACTGTTCCACTTACTTCATCACCAAACAGTTCATATAAAAAAAATTACATCCAATAGGTCACATGCCTTTATCTTTCTCTCACCAAGATCCAAATCTCTCATTACGCAAACCATAACGCTTCTCTTCTTGCCGACTCAACTAATTTAACACACTGTAAAGCTGGCACAATAAGTCCATCCCATCCAACACGATCCCGGCTACTATCAATAAGAGATTAAGGGTGATCAGTTCCTCAATTTGTCAATAGATAGTCAACAATCATGACGGTGGCATCAACCATCGTTACCAAACCACAGCAGTGTCTTCAATCTTACCCTTCAAGCTACTTAAACATAACCATGCTTGAAGCATCAACTGCTCGACAATAATTACATTTTACAATCGGCGGTATACTGAACCAACCTCTTGCACAACACTCCGGAGAAGAAAATTCTCCCCCACTTATTTCACACGTACCTCTGCAGACAACGAAAAGGAAACAATCAAGTATCGACAGTGTTTCACACACATGTCGCATACCAAAAGGGAGTAAACACATAAATAACTTGGCCGATAGACCGACATGCTCTGATACCACTATTGTAACACCCCTTCTAATAAACCCCGAATTAAACGATATAATTAAAATCAGGGAAAATAAAATTTGCACGGAAGGAGTGTCACAACATCAATTCACATATTCAAGAAAAACGGACATGACATATTCGTTACTTTAATCATTTAATCACATAATACATTCATGGCATATACTTTCTTTTTCGTGCAAACGCAACGGAATCATAATAACTTCATCTCCAAAGGAGGAATCAAAATATACGGTTCATACACCAAACATGTTATCAAGTCATAATATACATCAACATATAATCAAAAGAATGGGTTATATACAAGTATAATCCATATACAAAATATACGAGTTCGAATGCGGACACCTAACCCCCAAGTGTTACAACTAGAGCATCGACCCGATAAACTAAAATAAAACGGATTACAATCCAAATGCATCCGCTAAGCTAGTGCCTCACACTACCGTCTTCGGTACCTGAACAATGTCGTAGCAAGCATTTTCCAACAGAAGGGTAAGAATTCCAACAAACATAAAGTATGTAATTTAAAGAAAATGAAATGCATTAAATAAAGGAATCTTACTCTTTTTCCAACTCTTACATAAACTACATAATATATTCATTTAATCAAATTCTCATATTCAACAACTCAAAGAAAACAGACACAATCAATTTCATTTACCAATTAGCACATATTGCATAATATTCAACAACACATAAACTCAATAAAACGTGTACGTGCGACTCGACACAACGACACGACTCATGCATGTGGTACCAATCATCTATTATCCTTCGGACTTGCCGATGTCTATCCCTCAGACAGATAATCACAAAAGCCCATTCCCTAAGCTTTCAAACCCCCACTCTGAGTTTGGGACGAGCCACTAGCCTCCACGAGACTAACATACATCACCTCTTGACACGACCTATGATGCGGTGTGCAATTCAATCAACAACAATATGCAAATCAAGACATCCCTATATCTCAGTTACAAGCATACATCACCGTAATTCAACTCTATGAATTAATCTCACAACATTGCACAACAAACATCATTTATTTCATTTTCAACAATTATCACACAACACCAAACTATTCATAAATCAAACACATCATTTCCGGAATCGGCAATTAACCAAATATCTCGAATATTCAACATATCTACAATTTAATTCATCTCCGGTCGTACTCAAAATATTAAGTTTTACCGATTAATCGTAACCGGTTATATTAATTAATCACCCAACAACATAACATTTATAAACCGAACATGTTATTTTCGGAATCGGTATTTCACAATACAATTCCAATATATCACACGTCTACAATTTAATTCCTCTCCGGTCGAATCCAAAATATCAAGTTTTATCGATAAACCGTAACCGGTTATATAATTAATCACACTGTTAATTATAATATATATTAATATATTAACTAAACTATTTTACTTATATATATATATATATAATATAAAACTAACAGTAGGTTAGTTAGAAATTTATATATATAATGAAAATTAATATTTTATTAAACTAATTTAATATAATTAAATAAATACTATAATAATATTCTCCATTTCTCCTTTATCATTTTCCGGTCTCAAAAAATAACTCCACCATAAGTATCTACGCGTTTAACTTAGTTAACCCGTCAAATTTCATTAATTTCCGGATAACTAATTTTACCGCCTAAACCGGCTAATTCGAAACAACACAGTCCCGATCAGTCTCTGAAAACGTTGCAATCTCAAAAAAATAACTCAACCATAATTACCTACGCGTTTAACTTAGTTACCCCATCAAATTTCATTAATTTCCGGATAACGAATTTTACCGTCTAAACCGGCTAATTTGAAACAACACAGTCCCGATCAGTCTCCGAAAACATCGCAATCTCAAAAAATGACTCAACCATAATTACCTACGCATTTAACTTAGTTACCCCGTCAAATTTTATTAATTTTCGGATAACTAATTTTACCGCCTAAATCAGAAAAAAAAAAACCGAAATCAAATGCAATAAAAACATACTAGATGTTTAGAGGAAGTCTAACCCTTACCGATTAATCTCGGGAGCAAGCTCTTCAATTTGATTCCAGAAATTTCTCCTCTTCTCTTCAACCCTAGCTTTTCCCCTTTCTTCTCCTCCTGCTACTTTCTTTCTTCTTTCTGTTCCTAACTCTTTTTTTCTACTGTTTTCTTTCTAACTTATACAAGATATATATCCTTTACTTATATAATATATATTATAAAACTAAAATATATTATTATATTATAAAACTAACAATAATGTGAAACTAACTTTTATATATATATATATATATATATATATATATATATATATATATATATATATATATATATATATATATATATATATATATATATATATATATATATATATATATATATATATATAAAACTAACGTACACTTATATATTTATATATACTGTACTTGTTAACATATATACTTATATTATTTATATAATAAAACTAATTCATATTATTTAATTAAACTAATCTTAATAAAATTAAATAAATATTTTAATAATTCAATTATCACCAATTAATTAATTAATACACACCAAAATATAATATTATGATATAAAATAATTATTTTTTGGTAAATCAAATAAACCAAATTAATCAATTACCGGACCGAATAATCGACTAAATAATTATTATTTTACCAAAATAAATATCAACCGGTTATTTTAGAAAATAATAATATAAATAATATTAATTAAAACTATTGGAAATCACATACCGGACCGAGTAGTATACTACCGATTAAGTAAATATAATTTATCAAGACAATATTATTATATCGAATCCTATTTCCCGGTCAAACCGATTAAATCTGACTTTATTTCAAACGGTCAAATTCCAATAATAATATTATTTCTAATATTATTGCTCCGGTAACTGACTCTCATTAAATCTCCGGTTAACCGAATAAAATTCAACTCTACTTGATAATCCGATAGCACTTCTCAAACGATACCGACGATCTGATTAATTACCAATCTTCATCTAAATTAAATAATTAATCATTATTTAATTTAATTAACTAATTAATTAAATTCGGGCTGTTACAAGCAGCAAGTGCAACATCATTCCTTCCATCCATCTCAACTTATCACTATGACATAAACAACGGTTAGAACTCAAGTTAACAATACTCAATTGTTAGACAACTACCACTCGATAACTTGGTCTGACGGACCAACCTTTGCTCTGATACCAACTTTGTAACACCCCAATTCTACCCGAAAAATTATGAATGTAAATCAGAGTTTAAAATTCATACAACTGAATCAGGATGCCACAAATTCAACATAAAGACACATTGCATTCAACATGGATACATAACACTTTAAAACTTCGGAAGAACCAACAGCAGAATAATTTAATCTCTTAATCCATCAACTTGAACGACTACGCAGCGGAATCATAATAACATCTTTTTCCATCATTACAGCAACTTCAAAATAACACATACTTAGCAACAATCAAATTAAAGTTCAACAACTGAAATAATCAATAATTAAAAGCAACAAGCGCTCATCCCCCCGAGTGTTACGTAACAGGGCAATGACACCAACTCGAACTACCTAAGGTATACTGCCTTCACTTCGGATTACCTGCACGTTACCAATGTAAGAGTAACATTCAAACAGAAGGGGTGAGATATCTAACAATATAATAAAACGTATGATATATAATATATTAAACTAGATCACATAATGTCACCACTTCTCATCTTATAAACAAAAATAATCGCAACAGAATACCAACAATATACACCTCTACCGCATCAATACACAACTTCTTTATGCAATCATATAATGCGACTCAATACTATGCAAATGTATGTGGTACCATTGGAGCAAAACTCCAATCTCAAAATAATTTCCAATAAATAGAGGCATCAACAAGGCATAAGCCTTCATCTTAATATTCTCCAATACATGCCATCTTAACGAGCATCAGCTCCATCTTGATATGCAATGTATGCGACACAATCATGAATATAGTAACAACAACCACAATTAACAACAACTCAACACAACATCATCGTTGGCCAGAAGCCTACATCTTAATAGCTGCCAATTATTAGAGGCATCTCAACATCATTCATCAATATTATTCATCAACATAATTCATCAACGTTATTCATCGCATAATTCATCAACATAATTTTACAACAACTTAGCCACAACAACAATACAACGATAGATCGACAATCCCTCAACGTTATCCATAGGCCTACAACATGATAATGCCTATAATTAATTAATCATCTAAGGCTTATCTCTAATTACCAAACCTCTACATTTTATTATTATGAAATAATACATCATTATCATCATTAATCTTACTGTTATGAACCAAGCAATAATCTATAATCATCTTATCCTCATCATACTTCACAAAATCATCATAGCGATTAACGCGGGAAGCTAACTCTAATCCTAATTTGGGTTACTAGGATTATTCTTCTTATTCTTCATTCTAATCCTTAAGAATGAATTTTATCGCGTCATCTATTTAACGCTTCAAACAACACCTCAAACAGAATTCGTAAACTCAAGTTACAGCCTTTAGAAACGAATCTGCCAAAAATCAGACTACATGAGTCGACGCATAATGTCTTGAGTCGACGCGTACTGGGTTAAAATCCTGCATGAGTCGATGCGCAATCCTCTTGTATCAACTCATACTGAGTCTGAAACACTATATGTATCGATGCATAGCTCTATGTATCGACTCATCCTGAGTCTAAAAGCCTGCATGTGTCGACGCATGGCCTTTGAGGTCGACTCATATTGTTCTGTCATGAATATTTTCTGCGATTTCACTGTGTTTTCACTGCGATTTCCCTGCCTTAGACCCTAAAAACATCCTATAATCATAGGTAATCATCAATTATAATAATCCTATATTTCTACATCAATTATACAACATTAGGGCATCATTACTCATCTCTAAATCCTTGATCTTCATCATACAACAATATATACATTCCAATCATAAACAAGATAACTTTTCACATCTAATCCCACATACTACTCATCATAAATCCTATTATAGAGTCAGAACCCCACCCTTACCTTGGATTGAAGGTTGCTCTACGACTTTTCCAATTGAATTTTGTTTTGCCTCTTTTCCTTCTTTTGTGCAACTTTCACGTTCTCTTCCAACCCTTGTTTTCTTTCTCTTCTTACCGCTACTTACTTTTTCCATATTAATTCTAAATAATTAATATAATAACCCTATAATTCTCATTATGTCTAAGTGGGCTTAAAACTCCTACACCCCCTTTCTACTACTTCTAGTCCTTAAATTAAGCCCACATCAAATAATATTATTATTCTAATATTATTCAACGACTTAATAGAATAATTAAATCCAATAACAACAACACATCAACTATCATCATAACACAACTCCACAAATAATCCAAAAATAATTTAATTAAATAATTAATTAAATTACGGGCGTTATAATAAGCAGTTACATAATCGGAAAAAACGTGAAATAATAAAACACACGAAAATGTAAAATAAAGAGAAGAGAGAGGAAATTGTTTTTTGATAGAAAAAAGTTTGATGACTGACCTAATAACCTAATTAATAAAAATAAATTGATTAATTAAACTAAACAAACCCTAAAAATCTAAGTTGATTTTAATTTAATTAATAAAAGGGTTAATGAAAGAAAACCTAAAAAACTAAATTATGGTTAATTAAATACAGACCTAAAAATTAATTACGGTTTGTGAAAATGTTAGGGTTTTGAAAAGAAGGATTTTTTGTAAAAAAATAGGGAAAGGAAAGAGTAAGAAGAAGAGAATCTGTAAAAAAAAGAACCAAATGATAGGGGTGGGTGTTGAACCCACACCCTTGGAACCCTCAACCAATACCTTTACCACTTGGCCAAGCGCATGTTGGTGATAGCAAACAGCTTCAACGTGTTTTGTTTATCATCCTGCAAAAATATGAAAATATAAAGAAAATAATGGATAAAGGCTAGATCGAACCCATGCCCTTTGATACCAATGCCTTAACGCACACGCTTCAACTGCTAGGACGGTGATACATCCATTAACTTATATCAAACAATAAATATATAATATAAGATCTTTGCCTGAACCGGAGAGATACCGGAGCCCTAGCTCTGATCATCTTCTTCGGTTGCCTTTTTTCAACAATCTGCAAAAATCAAAGGCGTTAGCACATCAAAATCACCCTACCCCCTAAATCGAGGGTTACGAGTCCAATGGAAGGATTATTGTGGGCTAAAATAACATGGTTTAAGAGCCATGGCGCAAACGATGTAGATCGGTGCAAACATGGTGTTCTACGATTTGGCGTGCATGGGATGATTATGATGATCCAAACCTATTCAAATATATCTCAGAAGTATGTTAGTGACATTAGTATGGCTTAAAACAAAACAAAAATCAAAATACGAGTTTCGAAAAAGCATGAAAACGGAGATGCCATGTGTGATACGGTGGGAGAACTGACTTGAGGTTTTGCGTTTTGTCGCAAATGTCGCGGTTAGCAAGAGTCGCCACCGACTTTTCTTTTATCCAAAAGGAAAGGTAAAAAAGCACAGGAAAGACCTTTGAGATGTTTTCTTGAGTTCGGGGGGTAGATTATGAAAAGGGAAGGTGCTAGCACCCTTTTCATCCATGGTTTTCCATGGGCTCTTAGTTACTTGCTTAGATCACTTGCTTTGCTTTGTTTGAAATGGTGTTTGGTGTGGTTTTGAAAGTATTTTTAAAAGAGGCCATTCGTTTAGGCAATCTTTGTAATGATTCTCGTTCGTAAGAATGTATACAAAGATGTTTGTCTTTTGAAAAATGTTTTAATGTTTTGTAATGATGTTTTTGAAATGTGTGTGTGTGTGTGTGTTTGAAAATAGCAAGGATTGTTTGAAAAGGAGCAAGTAACTTAGAAGCTATCTACCTACTCAAATGTATTTCTTGTGCATCTTTATTCCTTTGACATTGTTGACTTACCATTGATTTGGTAAGCAACCCTATCTTTGGATGTAAACGGGACGGGCTTGGGTCATCGTATGACCATGATAGCAATGTTTCCAAGTATCTTAGCATGTTTGAGGGACCAAGATCATTTTGTTTAGGCAACCTTTGGATATCGTCATTGAGGGACTATGATCTTATTTTTGTTTTATTTTGCCAAGATACTTCGCATGCGTAACATGGCCATTTTAATTTAGGCAACCAAGTGGGAGAAACCCTAAGGGTGTTTGTATGCAAAGTGTGTCATTTTTCATGCTTTTGTCTTGAATTAGGTTTTTTCTATTTGTTTTGTTTTTGGTCTTGTCATGCAAATCCTAATTTACTAAACATGGTATATGAAAGCAATAAATTGCGTAAAATAAACTAAGCTATTATAAAAATTATTATACGAGGGGGGATAAAAGTTTTAAATGGGGATTTTGCACAAATATAAATCTAAAAATATTATTACAACCCAATCGAAATATTGCGTGAATTGAATAAATATACAAGTATTTAAAATGCAATGCAAATGTATCTATGTTAAAATGTTTTATGTTGTTTTTTGTATGAGAAAATAATTTATTTAAACCCTAGAAAAAGGAAAAAAAATATTATTTATTTTTGAAGGATGAAACCCTAGTTTTCAATTAAAAGAAAATATATGTTCTATATTATTATTTTGCATATTTTTTGTATAAGAAAATAATAAATAATATTATATGTAAATATTAAAAATTAAGTATGTATAAAAATGATTATTTATTATTATAAATAGTATAAAAAATGTTAAGTATTTTTAATTGTATTTACAAATTATTTAAGAAAATAAAATCTATTTATCCTAATAAACTATTTTTTTTATGCAAGAAATAATAAAAAATAAAAAATAAAAATGCAAAAAATAAAGAAATTATTTTTTATGATTTTTATGATTCAGAAAAATAAATAAAAGCCATAAATGTGAAAATATAAAATAAATACAAAAATATAACAAAGTTAGTCAAGGGGGTGTAGATAACAAGTCAGGAGGTAAAAATATCAACAGCAAAGGCCCAAGGCGCCAAAAGCCCAGAACATCATCCCTGACCTTCGTCCCTCTCTTCTGCGTGCGTTTTTCCATTCAAACTGTAACTTTCACATGCTTGCACAAAAACAAAATCTCATAACATGAAACATGTAGCATTTGAGCTCATGATTCCAACAATATAAACTATGTAACCTAACTCTAAAAGATCAAGGAGAATTTTGGAACCCCTAATTCGTGACCTAAAAAATTCAAGAACTTCAAGCTTCAAATTCTCACAGCATAGTTAATATAAATGAAAAGTGTGCATATGTACAGCTTCACCATGTTATGGACTACATTTTTTCTTCATAAATCGTGGCTTGAGGATGCCTATTCAGAGAGATAGAGTTTAGGAAATTACCTCCTTCAGCTGGATTTGGATAGAGCAATGTAGGGACTTTAATGGAGGCCTGAGGATTGTGTGAGCTTCCTTGAACTTCCTTCAAGCTATTCCAATGCCTAGTTTGCTTTGTGGATGGCTAGAACTTCTTGCACAAGTCAAGCTGCAAGCTTCAAGGTTGAAAATGGCAATGGCTGAAACAGGGGTTACAGAACCAGGGTAAGGGCTTGGCTTGCTTTGGTATGATATGTAGAAGGTGTTTGAAGTGTTAAAATACAAAACGCACGAGTCAAAAATTAGTTGGCTTGGGTTTTACATAAATGTTGTGTTTGGACAGAAAAATGGTGGTTTTGAGTTTGAGTGAGTTCTGGCTTTAATCCAATCGTGCTCAGCCTTGCCAAATGTTTGTGTATTTGTATAGAAATGATACAAAGTCCACTCCTTACTAGCTGCACAAGTTTTTGACCTTTTCACCAACTTTCTTGCTTTTGAAGTAAAGTGACAAGACCATATTCACATGCCTGTCCTTGCTTGCTTGAGGGCTGCAAAGAGCTTGTACCAATTTCCTGAGAGTTGTGTAAGTTTCTTGTACCAAAGAGACAGGTCCAAGGCTCAAGATTGACAAAGTTGTAAAAACTCACCTTTATGAAAATGGCAATGTGAACTTTATGCCTAAAATGGAATTACAACTTGTGTAAAGTTCCAAAAGCAAAGATAAAGCCTTTAACTTCTGAGTTTACATTTAATTATGGAGTGTAGAGTGAGTTTAGGACCTGAAAAGCAAGATTCAAACAACATGGATTGGATTTGCAACTTGATGCTATGTGAAAATGGCTTGATCAAAAGTGATAAAATGCCAACTTCCCTCCTTCGATTCTCCCTAACCAAAAATGATCTTGGAGAGTTTTTGGAAATTTTGGAAAGCTTGCAACATTCTATATAATCCATATTTGAAATACAAATTAAGATACCTCTTGGAACTAGGTGGAAAGTTGCCATGAAGTTGGGTCAAAAACCTGCCTAAATTAGGGCAAATTTTCACTAAGTTAAAAAGTTCATGGACCTATGTTCAAAAATTCATAACTTGAAATCCAAGCATCTTTTGGAAAAAGTTTGTGAATAAAAGTTGTAGATTTCATGGAGGACTACAACTTTCATGTTGGAAGTTTTATTTGAATCAAAATTCATCATTGTGGAAAAGTGGTGAAAAGTTGGGAAAAAATAAGAAACTTTTTATACTTAGAAAAATTCTAAGTTATGAAAATTTTCAAATCAAAACCCTAATTTTAAATTTTGAGTTCCTTGGTGAACAAGTTTCATATTTTGACATATCTTGATGAATTATGACCCTTGGAACTTGATTCTGACCAAAAAGTCAAAGTTTGACTTTTCAGTGTACAGTTGACTTTTGATCAGTTGACTACAAAATTCATCTGTCAATCCAATGAACTTGAGATCTTTTGAACCATGTAATTAGGTAAAGATGATGCCATTGAACCCTTTAAATCATGTTTAAACCCAATTGGTCATTGGCTAGGTTAAAAATTAGAAATTTCCCTTTCTCAGTCAAAACCCTAATTTTGATGATTTGATCAAATTTCTTGAAGAGTTGTGATCCAAACTTGATCAAATGGTACATATGAGTCTAAAATTTTGTTGTGGATCAAAAATTATGAAGTTTGACTGTAAATTGGCCAAAGTTGACTTTTTCCCCAATACAGCTGATTTTTAGGTCAACTATCCAATTGACTGATCAAAAATGTGGTTCAACGCTTGAAACTTAATATGAGCAATCTTAGGGGTCCAAGATGGTGTATGAAAGTCATATTAAGCATTGGTGGTCCAAAAATACTTGTGCAAACTCAAACCCTAATTTTAGGTTGTCAATGCAAGATGAGGTGTCTTGAACTGACCAAACCCTAATCTTGTCTTAAGTCTAAGAAGTCTTGTGAGAAAAGTCTTGATAAATGAGAGGGAAAATTTTGGGGTACAATAGCTGCCCCTGTTCAATCTTCTTGAACCTGAAGAGTTAGATTGGCGAGTTTTGTTGTTCGTGACTCGAAGGTAAAAGATGATTGGACACTAGAGTGCCCGTAAATTTGCACTCGTAAAAATGTAGTTGAGGGAATGGGATTAAATATGCCATTTGGAGAGGTGATAGAATCTTGTTGGAGATGGGCTTGTAGATGCCATCCAAGAATGTTTGTTGAATTGTAAATTGTAAGTTAAAAAGAATGAGTATCAGAATGGTGTCCGTATTTGGAACGTATCTGAACTGTATCTGGAGATTGAATCTGTATGAGCAATGGAGTAGCGTCCGTGTATGGAGCGTATCCGAGCTGTATCTGTACTTGAATCTGAGTGAGTGACAGAATGGCATCCGTGTCTGGAGCGTATCTGGACTGTAATTGAACTAGAATATGAATAAGTAATAGAATTACTTCCGTGTCTGGAGTGTATCCATAATGTATCTGTACTTGAATCTGAATGAGTGACAGAACGGCATCCGTGTCTGGAGCGTATCTGGACTGTAACTGAACTATAATCTGAATAAGTAACAGAATGACTTCCGTGTCTGGAGTGTATCTGAACTTTATCTTGAAATCTGAATATGAATGAGTAACAGAATGGAATCCATGTCTGGAGCATATCTGGACTGTAACTGAACTAGAATCTGAATAAGTAACAGAATGACTTTCGTGTCTGGAGCGTATCTGGACTGTAACTGAACTAGAATCTGAATAAGTAACAGAATGACTTCCGTATCTGGAGCGTATCCGAACTATATGTGAAATCTTTGAATATTGTTAATGGTAGCTGTTAATCTTATCCTGAAAAGGGTAAAATGTTAGCTAAAACACAAATTTATGTTGCATGAAATGTATGATGCAATAAATGTGCTTTATCAATTTTTATGATATATGAATGTAATGTATGCGCATGTAAGCTGATTTGCTGTATTGCTGAGGAAAATAAATCCTTGACTGTTGAGGATAAGAAATCCTTGGCGACTTCACTGGGGATATAGGGATTCTTCATGTCTTGAAGTTGGAGTATTGACAAAAACTCCGTTGTAGGGGTAATGCCATGTACTGCTTGAGGAATCTGCTTGGGGAATCCAGAGAACTTTGATGACTTCTGTTGGGAATTGAGAATGAGAATCTTCATTCTGTTGGGGAGCAATGAAAACTCTGTGGGAAAAATCTTATTCTTGTTTGGAAAAAGTTCAGGAGTTTTGGTCGTCTGCCACTCTACTGGGAAGTTATCCTAGGTTGGGGAGAAACAATAGTTAACTGTTATCTGGTTGCTTTTCATACTTCAAGACAACTTGTTGGGGAATTTGAAGAAACTGGATGGTTTCCACTGGGGATTAATAGTTTGAAGTTTTAGCTCCGCTGGGGATCTTAATGATGTACAGCAAGGATTGCTCATGGAATATCCTAAAGACGTTTTCTTGTTCTTTCAACCTGTCAGTAATTGTTCTTTTTCATCCTGTTTATTTGTAAACACTAATTATGTTCAAATGCATATGTTCATTAATGAATCATTGGACGTTTTTGCAAATAAACACAAGTGTAAAAAGAAAAGGACAAATAGTTTTCTGCACTTTGAAGAGATATATTTGTATTTACTTTGAATAAGTATTTTGTACAAAGGAGACAGACATCCTAGTAAGAGGACGGTGTCATGAAAGTAAGAAAAATTTATACAAAGAAAGATACCTATGTGTAAAAAAAATCCCATGGGGTTCCCATTCTGCTATAGCCTTCGTATCTCCGAATATCTTGTCCATTTGTTGCTTCGTCCGAAGGTGATTGAATAGATCAAAAGCTCCAGGTTTGTCAGTGAAGAGATTGTCCTTAAAGTGATCCGACGAGACATAGTCATACGCTTCAATTCCCTAACTTTTGCCTGAACCGCCCTTTCGGGTTTTTGATCCACCGGGAAACCCTTTTTTTGCCCAAGTCTCCCTTTCGGGTTTTCAACTTACCGGGTGTACATATTTTTTTATTTTATCCCTAACTTTTGCCCGAACCTTTTGGTTCGCCGGGATGCCCTTGTTTTTCCTAGGTGTGTCAACCTAGCGGGTCTTTTATGCGTAGTATCTTTTGACTATGTCTGCGTTTGCAGGGTCACCGTCCATGGTGGTTAAGATCATTACCCCACCAGAAAAGATGTTCTTGATTACAAATGGTCCTTCATAGGTAGGAGTCCATTTTCCCCTAGGATCACTTTGTGGCAAGATGATGCGCTTGATCACTAGATCTCCAACTTGATATACCTGGCGTCTGACTTTCTTGTTGAAAGCCTTGATCATCCGCTTTTGATACGTCTGACCATGGCAAATAGCAGTAAGCCTCTTTTCATCAATTAAATTCAATTGATCAAGTCGGGTCTGGCTCCAATCGTCTTCACTCAAACCTGCATCCTTCATGATTCTTAAAGAGGGGATCTGAACCTCAATAGGTAAAACAGCCTCCATGCCGTAAACCAAAGAATATGGTGTTGCCCCAGTTGATGTGCGAGCCGTGGTACGGTACCCATGGAGAGCAAACGGTAGCATCTCATGCCAGTCCTTGTAGGTGACTGTCATTTTCTGTATGATCTTTTTAATGTTTTTATTAGCAGCTTCAACTGCACCATTCATCTTTGGCCGATAGGGGGATGAATTGTGATGTTGAATTTTGAACTGCTCGCACAGGGCGGTGATCATAGTATTGTTAAGGTTTGTATCATTATCAATGATGATCCTTTCTGGGATACCGTACCGGCAAATGAGATTCTGCTTGATGAAGCGGGCGACAACATTCTTAGTAACGGAGGAGAAGGAAGCTGCTTTGACCCACTTTGTGAAATAATCAATGGCCACTAGAATGAAGCGGTGTCCATTGGAGGCTGTAGGCTTGATCTCCCCAATCATATTGATTCCCCACATAGCAAAGGGCCAAGGAGCTGTTAAGAAATTTAGAGGAACCGGAGGCACGTGCACCTTGTCTGCATAGATTTGACACTTATGACAGGTCCGGGAATGTCGATAGCAGTCTGCTTCCATGGTAGACCAGTTATAGCCTGCCCGTAGGATTTTCTTCGCCATCGTATGCCCGCTAGAGTGAGTGCCAAAGGTACCTTCATGCAGTTCAGCCACGATCTTTTCAGCTTCAATCTTGTCCACACAATGGAGCAGAATAGAATCATGATTGCGTTTGTATAGGATGCCATTACTTAGGAAGAACTTAGCTGAGAATCTCCTTAAGAACTTTTTGTCATTGACTGAAGCTCCTTCTGGATATTCATGAGTCTCGAGATACCTTTTGACTTCATGAAACCACGGCTGGTCCACTAATTCTTCGGTATTAATCTCGTGACAGTGTGTTGGTTCGTCCATTCGTTCAATGGTGATCTGGGGAGCCTCGTTATCCCGATTAAGTTTAAAGATGGATGACATTGTAGCTAGAGCATCTGCTAGCTGATTTTCTTCTCGCGGGAAGTGCTCGAAGGTAATCTGCTCGAAATGTGGTAACAATGTCAAAACATGTTCTTTGTAAGGGATAAGGTTTGGTTGCTTAGTGTTCCATTCTCCTTTGATCTGACTGATGACCAAAGTTGAATCCCCAAACACAACTAAAGATTTAATTCCCAAGTCTATGGCAGCCTTGAGACCAAAGATGCATGCTTCATACTCTGCCATGTTGTTCGTACAGTTGAAGCAAAGTCTGGCAGTAAAAGGAGTATGGCAACCTTCTGGGGATATGAGCATAGCGCTGATACCGTTACCAAGTCCATTAGATGCCTCATCAAAGTACAGGGTCCATCGGGATCCTTGTTCAGGTCCGTCATATGGTCTGATTCCTTCACAGTTGTCTACTGTCATGATGTCTTCGTCAGGGAATTCAAACTTCATGGATTGATAATCTTCTACAGCTTGATGAGCAACATGATCAGCTAGTACACTGCCCTTTATAGCTTTTTGGGTAGTGTATTGTATGTCATATTCTATTAGGATCATCTGCCATCTAGCTATCCTTCCAGACAAAGAAGGCTTCTCAAAGATGTACTTTATCGGATCCATCTTAGATATCAGCAGAGTGGTATGAGTCAACATATACTGTCTTAGCCGGCGAGCAGCCCATACCAGAGCGCAACAAGTTTTCTCGAGCAGTGAGTATCTGGTTTCACAGTCGGTAAACTTTTTGCTCAGGTAATAAATAGGGTGCTCTTTTCGGCCATACTCGTCATGCTGCCCCAATACGCACCCCATTGAGTTCTCCAAAACGGTCAGATACACGATTAGTG
Organism: Vicia faba; assembly: GCA_948472305.1. Classification (NCBI taxonomy): domain Eukaryota; kingdom Viridiplantae; phylum Streptophyta; class Magnoliopsida; order Fabales; family Fabaceae; genus Vicia; species Vicia faba. Next base: position 128,209,881 of record OX451741.1, read on the forward strand.
GTCTTCCCTCGACTGGTGGCATCAAGACAGGAGGTTCTTGTAGATAATCTTTGATTTTGTCAAAAGCAATCTGACAGTCATCATTCCATCTAACTACCTGATATTTCTTCAACAGTTTGAAGATTGGCTCACAAGTAGACGTTAGGTGAGAGATGAACCTAGCAATGTAGTTCAGGCGTCCCAAGAATCCTCTGACTTCCTTCTCAGTGCGAGGAGCGGGCATTTCTTCTATGGCTTTGACTTTGGCAGGATCAACCTCGATGCCTTTGTTGCTGACAAAGAAACCTAAGAGCTTACCGGACCGGACTCCGAATGTGCACTTGTTTGGGTTCAACCTTAATTTGTACTCCTTCAATCTGACAAACAGCTTTTGCAGGTGATCAAGGTGTTCTTCTTCCGTTTGTGATCGGGCTATCATGTCATCTACGTAGACCTCTATCTCATGATGTATCATATCATGAAACAAAGCTACCATGGCACGTTGATAGGTTGCCCCGGAATTCTTCAGTCCGAATGGCATCACTTTGTAGCAGAACGCACCCCACTGTGTGACAAATTTAGTTTTCTCCATGTCTTCAGGTGCCATTTTGATCTGGTTATAGCCTGAGAATCCGTCCATGAAAGAAAATACTTTGTGTTGGGCTATATTGTCAACCAGGATGTCGATGTGCGGAAGTGGAAAATCATCTTTAGGGATGGCCATATTTAAATCTCTATAGTCCATGCACATTGTCACTTTGCCGTCCTTTTTAGGCACGGGAATAATGTTAGCAACCCATTGTGGATAGGAAGTAACAGCCAGAAATCCAACATTAAACTGCTTCATAACTTATGCTTTGATCTTCTCTGACATGTCAGGTCTCATGCGGCAGACTTTTTGCTTCACTGGTGGACAGTCTTCTCTTGTGGGTAGACGGTGTACCACAATGTCTGTATCGAGTCTCAGCATGTCTTCATATGACCAGGCAAAGATCTTAACATAATCATGCAATAGCTAAATTAGGCGCTCCTTGACACTCGGCTCTAGATTGGCACCCACTCTGATATCCTTTTTATCTTCCTCGGTGCCCAAATTGATTGTATCCAACAACTCCTCATGAGGTTGAATAGCTCTTTCCTCTTGTTGTAGTAATCTGGCCAATTCCCCCGGCACCTCACAATCTTCCTCACCTTCGTATTCGGCTTGGTAGATCAGATCTTCAGAGTCACTGAAGGCTATAGCAGTATCGTTACCCATGGGATCCGGAATGGAAGGGTACCTGCATTTGTGAGTGTGGGTATGTGTAAGGGTATAGCCATCTTAAAACAATAAAATGTAAAAGAAAGACAATGAGCACAAAAGGTTTATATATGAAAAAGCGTCCATGATTCATTGAATGGCATATGAAAATGAAATAAAAACCCTTACAAATGGACCGTTGTGCCTCGGGTAAGACACAAGGTTGAAAAATGTACGAATTGGTTGTGAATTATTACAAGTCCAACAAAAATGTAAAAAGATAAATTACTGCGATATGAAATTTATTGGGATGAAGTCTTTGGCTTTCCAGTTGCGAAGTCCTCCACTGACAGTATGAAATATCCAATCTTCCAAGCTGCCATCTTCTTCACTGTCTTCCTCAAGTGCATTGACCGCTTGGTTGGTAATCTTCACAGGTGGCCTCCGACACGGGCGCGGCGCACAGCCTTCTGAGCAGTTGAAGTAAATCCCAAGCCAAACTTGTCTGATTTGTAAGGGATGTCTGGAAGTTGCCCCCAGATGGTGCATCTGCCTTCTTCCACTACTGCCTTTGCATCCTTTAGAGATGACATCCGAGGTGGAGGTCTTGTGATCATAGGAACTGAAGATACCGCCTTGGTTGCCGCTATTTCCTGAGAAACTTCTTCAAAATGTTGGAAAGGGGTTTCAATGAATTCGCCATCCAATTCCACATATCGGAAAGAATTCAGATGACTAATCATGTATTCCTCTTCCCCATGGACAGTTATGATCTTCCCTTGGACAGGGTACTTCAGCATCTGATTTAAAGTGGAGGTGACAGCACCGGCATTGTGAATCCAGGGGCGTCCTAATAGACAAGAGTAGGAGGGACGGATGTCCATCACATAGAAGGTTGAATTGAAGGTATGAGTTCCCACCTTGATCGGGATGTCCACCTCCCCATGGACCATCCTCTTAGAGTCGTCAAATGCTCTCACAATTATGGTACTGGGTTTTAAAGTCAGCCCCTCACAATCCAATCTATCAAGGGCTTTCTTTGGTAAGACGTTCAGGGATGAACCGGTATCTACCAAGACATGGGCTAGGGTGGTTCCTCTACACTCCACCGAGACATGCAGCGCGTCATTGTGTTTTCTCCCTTTGGGTGTCAAGTCGGCATCAGAGAAACCCAGGCCATTGTCAGGTGTCAAACTGGCCACACACTCTTGGAATTGATCTGCAGACGTCTCTTGCGGCACATGAGTTGTCTTCAAAAACTTTACCAAAGCTTTAGCATGTGCCTCAGAGCACAGCAACAATGCTAACATAGAGATTTTGGAGGGGGTCTGCCCCAGTTGTTCAACCACATCATAATCACTCTTCTTTATGATCCTCGGGATTTCTTCCATCTCCTTCTTGGATGTTTCAGGAATAGCTAGTGATTGAGCCTTCGTCCAGACAGGCTCTTCTTGCATGTTTTTTTCTTTATTCTCAGTAGTGGAAGTAGGGATGAGGATTGTATTGTCTTTGTCGGTAGATACACTTGCAGGTATAATCACTGGTGCAGAGGTAATCTTCGGAATGGCCACGGGTCCGAAGACTTCCTTTGGAGGGGCAATCTCTGGAGAGAAAATTATTCCACTACGGGTAATTTTGCTTGTTCTGGAAATGTTACTGATGTCGAAATTGTCCTCTTATGAGCTTTCTCCTTCGGCAGCCAGTTCATCCTGTTTAATACCATGGTAGTAGATTTCTCCACCATAATTCCATGGTGCCGTTTTATCTGATTTGTACGGGGTTGGCCCGGGCATTGTAATCTTAAGCAGAGCAGTCTTTGGAGCAGATGTAATCCTAACGGGTCTTTTAGGGACCCTGGAAGGATTGGCGTAGATGGTTATTATTGAAACTTCTTTAACTGGAACGGGTGAAATAGGAGCTTTCTCAAACAAAATTGTTGGTTATCAATCAGTTGTTGGATACCTTTTTTCAACAGAGGGCAGTCAAATGATGAGGATAGGCAAACATGGCAGTCTTTTTCACAACCTGGGAATATACCAGCCTTCAACAAATTCAACTTGATGGTCAGGAGAGGAGTTAACAGTTCATCCACGGCGGCAACAAATAAATCTTCCTCGATAGCATTGGCATTGCGTCCATGCCTAGGCATCAGAGCGGAAATGACATTCGATTTCTCAGGCGCTTCAAATTCAACTTCCTTAGCGTCTATCAGGTCTTAAATCTTTTTCTTCAGAGCCAAACAATTGTTGGTGTCGTGCCCTGGACTTTCAGAATGATATGTGCACTTGGCATTCGGATGGTAGTGAGGAGATGCAGTATTGGGATTTTTAGGGGCCTCTTTTAACATGGCCAGATTTAACTTCAGAAGATGTGGTAGGACTTGGGCTGGAGTCATGTTGATCTTGGTGAATTGCCTAATTGGCCTTTCCACCCTTTGCTGGTTATTTCTCGGCTGATTATTTTTCGGCTAGTCTGATGCAGGCTTTTGAATCATAACAGCCCCCACCGTTGATCCGCACTCGGTTCTTCCCTGATTCCTCTGTGAATAGAAAACAGGCACTTCCTTCTTTCCAGTGAAGGGCTTTTTTACAGCTGCAGAGGTAGACGCGTCCTTCTGAATTTTCCCGCTTCTTATACCGGTTTCCACCCTCTCGCCAGTTAAAATCAGTTCAGTGAACCCTGCAGAGGAGCTTCCAATCATATGATTAAAGAAAGGGCCTGATAGAGTTCCCAGGAACATGTCCACTAACTTTCTTTCAGATAAAGGGGGTTGCACCCTTCCGGCTAGATCCCTCCACTTTTGGGCGTAGTCTTTGAAGCCCTCATTGGACACCATAGCCATACTCTGGAGTTGAGTACGGGTTGGTGCCAAATCAGCGTTGTATTGATACTGTTTATAGAAGGCTGCTGCCAAGTCTTCCCAATTGTGTACATCAGCCCTCTCCAACTGGTAGAACCAATCAAGTTGCGTTCCTGATAAATTGTCCTGGAAAAAGTGAACCCACAAGTATGTCCGCAGAATATGGCTGAATCTTCCTGACATACGACCGAAGGTGCATTTTGGGACAAGATACCCCATCATACTTGGCAAATAAAGGCACTTTAAACTTCGGCGGGATTACTATTCCTGACACCAGCCCTAATTCCTCGAAGTCTAGCTTCGGTACTGTGATACGGTGGGAGAACTGACTTGGGTTTTGCGCTTGTTTTCGCAAATGTTTCGGTTTAGCAAGAGTCGCCACCGAATTTTTATTTTATCCTAAGGAAAGGTTAAAAAGCACAGCAAAAACCTTTGAGATGTTTTCTTGGGTTCGGGGAGTAGATTATAGAAAGGGAAGGTATTAGCACCCTTTCTATCCATGGTTATCCATGAGCTCTTAGTTACTTGCTTAGATCACTTACCTTGCATTTTCAATTGTTTGAAATGGTGCTTTGTGTGTGGGTTTGAAAATGTTTTGAAAAGAGGCCATTGTTGTGGCAACCTTTGTAATGATCCATGTTTGAATGTATACAAAGGTGTATTTGTCTTTTGAAAAGTTTTCAATGTTTTTGAAAGTTGTTTTGAAAGTGTGTTGTGATGTGTGTTATGATGTGTGTTTTGAAAAATGGCAAGGATTGTTTTGCAAGGTTGGTCAAGTAACCAAGAGCTATCTACCCTAAATTTCTCAAAGATCTTTCCTATGTTTTAACCCTTTTAACAGTATTGTTCCACCATTGTATTTGGTGGACAATCTTGTGTTAGGATGTTAACGAGGCGGGCGCGGGTCATTGTTTAGACCATGATTGCAATGGTGCCAAGTGTCTTTGGCAATTTTTCCTTTAAGGGACTTGATCATTTTTAGGCAACTTTCGAAAGCGTCATCGAGGGACTATGATCATTTGAATTGTTTTGTTTTGCCAAAGACACCCAACATGCAACATGGCCCATTATTGAAGGCAACAAGTGGAGTAACCCTAGGGGTGCAAGTGTGATTGGTGTTGTCCATTTTCATGCTTTTTTGTCTTTGAATTAGGTCAAGCTATTTTTCTTTATTTGATTTTTGCATGCAAATCCTAGGTCTATCATGGCATAATTGGAAAGCTTTAAAATGCGAAAAATAAAATACTAAATTATTACAACATAATTATGGGATGGGGGGTACAAATGTTCAAATGGGGATATTTAGCAAGAAATTTAAATCTAAACTATTACATCCAAATTGAATATACAAGTTATTTTAATTATACAATAATTGAATAAATACAATAAATATGCAAAATGCACAAAAATGGTTTTATATGTATGTAAAAGATTTTTCATGTGACATATAAACAAAAAATAAAAAAAGTTAATTGTGGGATATTTTCATGTTTTAGGGCAAAACCCTAATTTTGTAAATAAATCGTATTTATTATTTATCATATACAATATTTATTAATTATATACAAAAAGTAATAAAAGAGAAGTATATTATGAAAAAGTAATTTTTGAGGACAAATATTAAAAAAAATAAAAAATGTATTATTTTTGTATTTTTATCCTAAATATTTTAATAAATATATAAGTATTTATATTATGTATTAAAATATATTAAATATGCACAAAAATAAAAATATTTATTATTTACAAAAAAGTGTATTTTTTAGAAAATGTTTTCAAAAGGTAAAATAAAATAAAATCAGAAAATAAAATGTATTTGTATTATTTTTTAGTATTTTAAATAAAAGTATATATGTTATTTTATATGTATAAGTCCAAATAAAATAAATAAAATCCAAATAAAAATGCAAAAATGGTTGAAAAAATATTTTTTATATTTTTTATATTTTGACAAAAAATAATAAGTCAGGGGAAAAAACAAAAAGTCAAAAATAATTGAAAAATCACACAATGGGCCAAGGGGGTGTAAGTGGGAAATATTGGTGTAAACAGAAAAACAAATCAGGCCCAGCCCAAGGAGGCTTGTCTTCAACCTCCAGCCATTTTCAAACACAAAACGCGCGTTTTCTCTTGTCAAGCACAGATCCTGATTCTTTGACTTTCAACAAAAACTTACAACATCAATGTTATAGAGCATTATGTCACGATTCTAAACATATAAAGAAGTTGTTCTAACTCTCAGAAATGAGAGAGAATTTCTCCTCCCCCAATTCTTGACCTAACTTTTGTTCAATGTTCAGATTCAAAATTCTCTCAGCACACACAACATAAATGAAAAGTGAGGATATGGGTAGCTTCAGGGCCATGAGTAGGACATATTTTCTTCACAAACCTAAGCCTAGATATGCTTGGATAGAGAGATAGAAGTTCAAACTTTTACCTGTTCAGCTTGAGTCGTGCACAACAATGGAGGTGCTTTCAATGAAGTTTGAGGACTTGTACAGCTTGCTTGAGGTCCAAGGATGCTCTTCTAACCTCTAGCTTGCTTTGAAACTAACTGAATCGAGCTATGTAACTCAACCTGCACAACTGAAAAAATGAAAATGGCAAACTTGGTTAGGGGTGTTACAGTCTGTTTCCAAGGCTTGGGATAGTTTGTATGGATGTTATGGAGTGTGTATGAAGTGGTTTTGGCCAAGGCGCACGAATGGATTGAGCTGACCAAATCAAAATGCAGCAGGTACCCTGTTTTGCAACAAAACTGTGTTTTGATGAATGAGAAGGTTTGAACTCTGGTTGATTCATGTTTTAGGTTAGTTGGATCAAGTGAAAAGTGTTTGCAAAGTTTGTTTAGGCTCTTGCTTGCAGGAAGTGCATGTGGTACTAGTTTTGCAAAGTTTCTTCTTATCTAAGCAAAGTTTGTCAAACTTGATTATAGGCTACTACAGGCCCCTCAAGAATGCTGCCTTTTCTCTCCTTGATCAGTGGGATTAGTCCATAATCTTGTGCCCAAAAGATCTGCTTTGTACTTCTTAGATTGTAAACTTGACATAAAGTGCTTCTTTACAAGAATGGCTAAAATGCTTTTTCCAAATATGGCTTAATCTTGTATGTAATGGTTAAATACACAAAACAAGACATGAACACAAAGGATATGCATTAAATTATTGAGTGTGGATGAGATAAAAGGCTTGTAATCTAGTTTGTGCAAGCTGAGTTCAAAATGCCAATGTTATGTACATGAATTTGGCCATGAACAAAGTGACTTTTGCCCATCTTGACAAATTCGATTCTCCCTAACCACAAGGGTGTTTGAGAATTTCTTGGATAATTTGGAAAGCTTAGAATGTGTACTACAATCCATCTTTGTAATGCAAGTTGAAATTCCAAGTGGAAGCATGTGAAAAGTGGCCATGAAGTTGGGCAAAAATCCTGCCTAAAATAGGTAAAAAAATTTCTAAGTTAAGAATGTTTTGCACCCCTATTCCAAAATTCATAACTTGAGCTACAAACTTATTTTGAGAAAACTTTGTGAATCAAAGTTGTATATTTTGCAATATACTACAACTTTCATGTTTTGAGTTTAGCTTGAATCCATTTGCATCTTGAAGAAAAAATGGGACAAAGTTAGGAAAAAATTAGAAAATTTCATACCTTAGAAAAATTCTAAGTTATGAAATTTCTTCATTTCAAACCCTAATTTGTAATTTTTGGTTTCTTGATGAACAAGTTTCACAATTTGGCATGTTTTGATGAAAAATGAATCTTGACACTTGATTTTGACCAAAAAGTCAAAGTTTGACTTTTCAGTATACAGTCAAATTTTGATCAGTTGGACTGGAAAATTCATCTGTCAATCCTGTGCATTTGGGACTTTTTGAACTTGTTGAATGTGTCAAGACCATGCCATTGAGTCCTTTAGGCCATAAGGGAGCTTGATTTGCCATTGGTTAGGTCAAACAGTCAAAAATTGCCTTTGTGCAGTCAAAACCCTAAAAATGACCATTTTGCCCTTTTGGTGATCTGATCAAATTTCTTGTGGAATTGTGATCCAAACTTGACCAAATGGTTCATATGAGTTCAATATGTTGATGAGGGTCAAATTTCATGAGGTTTGACTGTCAATTGGCCACAGTTGACCTTTTCCCCAATACAGCTGATTTCTAGGTCAACTGTCCAATTGACTGGGCAAAGATTGGAATCAAGGCTTGAAACTTGGTATGGATAAACTTATGGGTCCAACATGAAGCATGCAAGTCATCTTGGGACTTTTAGGTCAAAATATCTTTGTGCAAACTCAAACCCTAATTTGGGTCAACAGTGCAAGGAAGAGTCTTGAGCAGAGCAAATCCTAACTTGTTCTTGAACTCCAAGGGTCTAGTGATGAGGAAATGTTGAAGAAATGAGAGGGCAAATTTTGGGGTACAACAGTTGCCCCTGTTCAATCTTCTTGCACCTGAAGAGTTAGATTGGCAAGTTTTCCTTTCGTGTCTCGAAGGTAAAAGGAGATTGGACACTAGAGTGCCCTTAAATTTGCACTCGTCAGAACAATGGATGCGGGAATGGGCTTAGAGATGCCATTTGGAGATGGGCTTAAAGATGCCATTTGGAATGTTTGTTGAACTGCAATGTGACAAGTCAGAAGAATGAGGATCAAAATGCTATCCGTGTCTGGAATGCATTTGAACTGCATCTAAGGACTGAGTTTGTATGAGCAGAAGAATGGCCTCTGTGTCTGGGGCGTATCTGAGCTGTAACTATGCTTGAAGAATGAATATCAGAATGACTGCCGTGTCTGGAGTGTATCTGTATTGTATCTGGGTAACAGAGAAACATCTGTATGGAGCAACTGCGTGCCGGGGACAAATTTTGAATGATTGACAGAATGGCAACCGTGTCTGGAGCGTATCTGGACTGTATCTGCAGTTGAAAGTCATATGAGTAGCAGAATGACTTCCGTGTCTGGAGTGTATCTGAAACTATAACTGGGATTGAGATCCGTATGAGTAATAGAATGATTTCTGTGTTTGAAGTGTATCTGAAACCGTAACTGGGATCTAAATAAATGACAGAATGACTTCCGTGGCGAATGCACTGGGGAGAATCAAACTGCTGTTGTAAGGGTCAGAATGGTATCCGTGTTTGGAATGCATTGAACCTTGAGGTAGATAAATGAATCTGAATGATAGATAGAATGGCTGCCGTGTTTGGAGCGTATCTAGTCTGTATCTGATTGTTGTAGTCTGAATGAGTAGTAGAATGACCGCCGTGTCTGGGGTATATCCATACTGTATTTGAATAATTGTTAATGATAGCCTTTTAATCTTATCCTGAAAAGGGTGAGATGTTAGCTAAAACACAAAGTTATGTTGTATGATATGTATGATGCAGTATATGTTATATCAATGTTTATGATATGAATGTAAATGGATGCGCATGTAAGCTGAAGAGCTGTCTTGCTGAGGATAGATGAATCCTGGAGATAAGGAATCTTGACTGCTGCCAGGGAAAGTGAATCCTTGACTGTTGCAGGGGAAGACAAGAATTTTGATTACTGAGGATGAGACATCCTTGTTTGACTACTGCTGGAGAATTAGGAGCTTGGGTTGTATACCAATCTTCTGGGGATTCTTGTCTTGAGGAGATCTTCACTGGAGAACATCTGAATATCCTGTGAGGAACTGAGGATGAAAGTTTTCATTCTGCTTGGGGAATACAAGATCTTCAATCGTTGAGGGATCTTAGGACCACTGCGGGGAATTGGAATTCCTTGGTGACTTGCAGGGAATGAGAATTTCTGATGATCTCTACTGGGGAGTTCAGAATCTGGTAGACTCATGCTGGAGAGGTGTGACTGAGAATCTTCAGCTTGGTGGGAAGTATCTCTATGGGGAGAAGGTTCACTAGCTTGGTTCCGCCGGGGATTGATGGTTGGAAATTTTAGCTCCGTTGGGGATTGTATTTTCAGATTTTTAAGGCTCCACTGGGGATTCTGAAACTTAACTCTGAGGGGAATTGAGTTCTAGAAGGCTCTCTGGCTGGGGAAATCAGTGTTAGGAAAGCTTTCTCTGATGAGGATCCTGAAGTCTAACTCTGTTTGGGGAATTAAATTCTGGATCGAGGAATTTGGAGTTTTAGATCTGCTGGTGATTTCTTCTGAAAGGGCATCAAGATATCTACCTGTACCTTCGGCCTATCAGTAATCATCCTTCTTGATTTGTAAGGAAAATGATTATGTTCAAATGCATATGCCTATTTAACAAAACATTGGACGTTTCTCAACATAAATGTAGAAAAGCAAGAGAAGACAAAGCAAATTTCTGTATTTAGAAAAGTATTTGTATTAACTTTCTATGAGTATATTTGTACAAAGGAGACAGTCATCCTAGTAAGAGGATGTTGTCGTAAAAATTGAAAAATTTATACAAAAGAAAGATGGCTATGTGAAACAATTCCATGGGATTCCATTCTGCTATAGCCTTTACAACTCTGAATATATGTCCATTCAATGCTTTGTCCGTTGATGACTGGATCGATCAGAAGCTTGGAGCTGGTTGATGAAGATATTGTCCTTAAAGTGATCCGACGAGACATAGTCATAAGCTTTAATTCCCTAAATTTTGCCTGAATCGCCCTTTCGGGTTTTCGATCCACCGGGAAACCCCTTTTTGCCCAAGCCGCCCTTTCGGGTTTTCGACTTGCCGGATGTACAGATTTTTTTTGTTTTATCCCTAATTTTTGCCTGAACCGCCCTTTCGGGTTTTCGGTCCACCGGGATGCCCATTTTTGCCCAAGCCGCCCTTTCGGGTTTTCGACTTGTCGGGTTATTTTATGCGTAGTATCTTTTGATTATGTCTGCATTCGCAGGGTGCGGCAAATCGTCGCCGTCCATGGTGGTCAGAATTATTGCACCACCAGAGAATATGCTCTTGATCACAAATGGTCCTTCGTATGTAGGAGTCCATTTGCTCTTGGGATCACTTTGCGGTAAGATAATCCGCTTGATTATGAGATCTCCGACTTGATATACTTGACGTCTGACTTTCTTGTTGAAAGCCTTGATCATCCGTTTTGATACGTTTGACCATGGCAGACAGCAGCGAGTCGCTTCTCGTTGATCAAATTGAGTTGATCAAGTCGGGTCTGAATCCAATCATCTTCATTCAAACCCGCGTCCTTCATAATCCTTAGAGAAGGAATCTGAACTTCCATGGGCAGGACCGCTTCCATGCCATATACCAAAGAAAATGGGGTTGCCCCGGTTGAAGTACGTGTCGTCGTACGATATCCATGCAGAGCAAACGGTAACATCTCATGCCAGTCCTTGTAAGTGACTGTCATTTTCTGAATGATCTTCTTAATGTTTTTATTCGCAGCTTCAACAACACCGTTCATCTTTGGCCGATAGGGAGATGAATTGTGATGATAAATCTTGAACTGTTCGCACAATACGGTGATCATAGTATTATTCAGATTTGTACTGTTGTCCGTGATGATCCTGTCCGAAACACCATACCGGCATATGAGGTTTTGCTTGATGAAGCGGGCAACCACATTCTTAGTAACAGAGGCGAAGGAAGCTGCTTTGACCCATTTGGTGAAGTAGTCAATGGCAACCAGGATGAAGCGATGTCCGTTGGATGCCGTGGGCTTGATCTCTCCAATCATGTCAATGCCCCACATTGCAAATGGCCAAGGAGCTGTCAAAACGTTGAGAGGAACCGGAGGAATATGAATCTTGTCAGCGCAGACTTGACATTTGTGGCTAGTACGGGAATGCTGATGGCAATCCGCTTCCATGGTAGACCAGTAATAGCCCGCCCTTAGGATCTTCTTAGCCATAGTATGCCCGCTCAAATGGGTGCCAAATGTACCGCTGTGCATCTCGGTCATGATTAACTCTGCTTCAGCTTTGTCTACACATCGGAGTAAAACACAATCATGGTTGCGCTTATAGAGGATGCCATTGCTCAGGAAGAACTTGGCAGCAAATTTCCTTAGGAACTTCTTGTCATTTACGGAAGCTCCTTCGGGATATTCTCTAGTCTTGAGATACCTTTTGATTTCGTGAAACCAGGGTTGTTCCACTACTTCTTCGGTATTAATCTCGTGACAATGTGCAGGTTCATCCCTTCGCTCGATGGTGATTTGGGGAGCCTCGTTATCCCAGTTGAGTTTAAACATGGAAGACATCGTAGCCAGAGCATCTGCTAGTTGATTCTCTTCTCGCGTGAAATGCTCGAAGGTAATTTGCTCGAAATGAGGCAACAATGTCAGGACATGTTCTTTGTATGGGATAAGATTATGATGCTTGGTATCCCACTCTCCTTTGATTTGACTGATAACCAAAGCCGAGTCCCCAAATACGATCAAAGATTTGATCCCCAAGTCTATAGCAGCCTTGAGACCAAAAATGCAAGCTTCATATTCAGCCATGTTATTTGTGCAGCTGAAGTAAAGTCGAGCCGTGAAAGGCGTGTGACAACCTTCCGGGGAAATGAGTACCGCACCGATACCGTTTCCAAGTGCATTTGAAGCACCATCAAAGTACAGGGTCCATCGGGATCCCTTTTCAGGTCCGTCATACGGTCCATTACCTTCAATGTTGTCCAAATTCATGATGTCCTCGTCTGGGAAGTCGAATCTCATGGGTTGATAATCTTCGATAGCTTGATGAGCTAGATGGTCAGTTAGTACACTCCCTTTTATAGCTTTTTGAGTGGTGTACTGGATGTCATACTCAGTTAGGATCCTTTGCCATCTAGCTATTCTTCCAGATAAAGCAGGCTTCTCGAAGATATACTTGATAGGATCCATTTTGGAAATCAACAAGGTGGTATGAGTCAGCATATATTGCCTTAGTCGGCGAGCAACCCATACCAAAGCGCAGCAAGTTTTCTCGAGCAGTGAGTAGCGAGTCTCACAGTCGGTAAACTTTTTGCTAAGGTAATAAATAGCATGCTCTTTTCGACCGGACTTGTCATGCTGGCCCAAAACACACCCCATTGAGTTACCCAAAACGGTCAGATACATGATCAATGGTCTTCCTTCGACGGGTGGCATCAGAATAGGAGGTTCTAGCAAATACTCCTTGATCTTATCAAAAGCAGCTTGGCAATCGCTGTTCCATTCGACTACCTGATCTTTCTTTAATAATTTGAAAATTGGCTCACAGGTAGAAGTCAGATGAGAGATGAATCTGGCAATATAGATCAAGCGCCCCAAGAACCCTCTAACCTCCTTTTCAGTACGGGGAGTAGGCATCTCTTGTATTGCTTTCACTTTTGATGGATCGACCTTAATGCCTTTGTTGCTGACAATAAACCCTAGAAGTTTACCAGACCTAACTCCAAAAGTACACTTACTTGGATTCAGCCTGAGTTTGTACTCTTTCAACCTGGAAAACAGCTTTTCTAGATGTTCAAGGTGTTCCTCCTCTGTTTGTGACCGAGCTATCATATCGTCTACATAAACTTCGATCTCATGGTGTATCATATCATGAAATAAATCTACCATGGCGCGTTGATAAGTTGCCCCTGCGTTCTTCAGTCCGAACGGCATCACCTTGTAACAGAAAGTACCCCATTGTGTAACAAAGGTTGTTTTCTCCATGTCCTCGGGGGCCATTTTAATCTGGTTGTAGCCCGAGAATCCATCCATGAAGGAAAACACTTTGTGCTGAGCTGTGTTGTCAATCAGAATGTCGATATGTGGTAGCGGAAAATCATCTTTGGGGCTGGCCCTATTCAAATCCCGGTAGTCCACACACATCCTGACCTTGCCGTCTTTTTTAGGTATTGGCACGATGTTAGCAACCCATTGTGGATAGGATGTAACAGCCAGGAAGCCAGCGTTGAATTGCTTCATCACTTCTGCTTTAATCTTCTCAGACATGTCGGGCCTCATTCGGCGGACTTTTTGCTTTATCGGTGGACAATCCTCTCTTGTAGGGAGACGGTGAACCACAATGTCTGTGTCTAAACCCGGCATGTCTTCATAAGACCAGGCGAAGATTTCAACGTATTCATTTAACAGCTGTATCAGGCGCTCCTTGACACTTGGTTCCAGATTGGCACCCACTTGTACCTCCTTCCGGTCTTCCTCTGTTCCTAAGTTGACAGTTTCCAACAACTCTTCGTGAGGCAAGATGGCCCTTTCCTCTTGCTGTAGAAGTTTGGCTAATTCCCCTGGTACTTCACAACCTTCGTCATCTTCATACTCAGCCTGATTGACCAGATCTTCAGAGTTATTGAAGGACATAGCAGAATAGTCACCCATGGAATCCAGAGTGGATGGGTACCTGCATTTGTGAGTGTGGGTGTGTGTAAGGGATAGCCATCCTTAAACAAAAAATGCACAAGGAAAGAAAATGAACACAACAGTTTATCAATGAAAAACGTCCAATGAATCATTAAACATGGCATATGGATATGAAGATAATCAAAACCCTTACAAATGGACCTACATGCCCTGGGCAAGGCATGAGGTGAAAAAGTAGTGTACGGATTGTTCAAAAGCAATTATTACAGACCACAGGAAATGTTTGACAGATAATTACTGATTAATAAAAGTAATGGGGACAAAGTCCTTTGCCTCCCAGTTGCATAGTCCCCCTTCGATGGTTGGGTAGATCCAATCTTCAATGTTGGCCTCTTTGTCTTCACCTTCCAAAGCATTGATCCCATAAGGAGAGATCTTGATGGGTGCTCTTTCAACCTTTGAGCGGCACATAGCTTTCTTCCCCGCAGCAGTGAATCCTAAACCAAACTTGTCTGTTTTGGGAGGAATATCCGGCAACTGCCCCCATGTTGAGCTCTTTCCTTCCTTCATTGCGGCCTTCGCGTCTTTTAGAGATGCCATCCTGGCCATCTGCTTTGGTACCTCAGCTACCACTTTTGCTACTTCCACCTCATGAGAGACTTCCTCGAAGTGCTGGAATGGTGTCTCAATGAATTCAGCCTCTACCTCTACATACCGAAAGGAGTTTAGGTGGCTGATCATATATTCCTCTTCACCGTGGACGGTTATGATTTTTCCTTTGACATGGTATTTCAACATTTGATGTAGGGAAGAGGTGATTGCCCCGGCATTGTGTATCCATGGTCTCCCCAATAAGCAAAAGTATAACGGACGGATGTCCATCACATATAAAGTTGAGGGGAACACTTCTGTGCCAACCTTAATGGGAATGTCTACCTCCCCGTGTACCATTCTCTTTGACCCATCAAATGCCCTTACAATGATATTACTTGGCCTTAACTCCAAGCCTTCACAGTCTAATTGGTCGAGAGCCTTCTTAGGCAGCACGTTCAGAGAAGAACCAGTGTCGACCAGAACATGGGCCAGAGTAGTTCCTTGGCATTCTACTGACACATGTAATGCGTCGTTGTGTTTTCTTCCTTTTGAGGTTAGGTCAGCATCAGAGAAACCTAAACCGTTGTCTGTTGTGAGACTGGCTACACAGTCTTGGAATTGGTCGGCAGAGGTTTCTTGGGGCACATGGGCTGTTTTCAGGAATTTTATCAATGCTTTGGCGTGTGCCTCAGAACAAAGCAGTAATGCTAACATGGAGATCTTCGAGGGGGTTTGCCCCAGTTGCTCTACCACGTCATAATCACTCTTTTTAATTATCTTCAAGATATCCTCCATCTCTTTCTTAGAGGTTTCCGGGATGACCAAAGGTTGAGCCCTCGTCCCGACGAGCTCATCTTGGGTCCCTTTACCCTTATCAGCAGAAGTAGGAGGGACAACAACAGGAACAACAGTTTCTTCAACCAACGGAGTTTTAGCGGAAAGTTTTATTGGTGCAGGAATAACTTTGGCAGCAGATGAGGGTCCAAAGATTGCCTTTGGGGGGGAAATCTCTGGAGAAAATATTCTCCCACTTCGGGTGATCTTGCTTGTGCCGGCAATGTTTCCAATGCTGGCATCTTCTTCATAAGAGCTTCCTTCGGTTATTTCAACTTGTTTAATACCATGGTAGTAGATTTCTCCACCGTAATTCCATGGTATTGATTTTTCAGAACTGTAGGGGACATGCCCTGGCATAGTTATCTTCAGAGGAACAGACTTTGTAGCGGATGTAATCTTAACAGGCTTTTTGACGGCCTTGGAAAGATTGGCGTGAATGGTGATAATTGAAACATCTTCAGTGGGGGTTGGAATAGCAGGAACTTTTTCAAACAGAATTTGTTGACTGTCCATTAGGCCTTGGATGCCTTTCTTCAGTAATGGACAGTCGATTGGCAGAGAGTAACAACAGTAGCAGTCTTCTTTGCATCCTGGGAAAATCCCAGCCTTTAACAGATTTAACTTGATGGTTAACAGCGGAGTTATCAGGTCATTGACATCAGAAACATACAAATCTTCCTCAATAGCATGGACATTTCGACCATGCTTCAGCATCGGAGCAGATATCACGTTTGGCTTCTCTGGAGCATCGAACTCCACCTCTTTTGCATCTATCAAGTCTTGAATTTTATTTTTTAGTGCCCAACAATTTTTTAGTGCCCAAATCTTCGAAATCCAAGCCGGGAACTCTCTGCAGCTCCATAGCTGCCAACCTGTCTTCCAAGTTTTTGTAGTTATCATCGGCGGGCGGGTATTGTTGCTCTGAGTAGTCTTCGTCTTCTTCAGCTTCGGATTCGGAAGTTACCGCAGCCCCTTTTCCTTTACTGGTTCCTACTTCAGATGTAGGGGGAAATTCAAGAACTCTTCTGGCTTCACCCTCAAACCTTCTTCCCAGGGTAGCCACCCCGACTCTCTTCTTCTTCTTTTTCACTTGCTCTTTGTTCCCAAGCAAGGATTTTAGATCCTCCTGACCCTTTGCCAAGGTCATCAGGAGATGTTGAAACTGTGAGTTTTGAGACTGCAAGTCCTTGACCGTCTGTTCGAGATCCATCTTACTGAAATAAACAGCAGAAAGATAAGGAAACCTGGTGTGGAGACCTGCTTATGCACATGATGAATGATATGCTTATTTATGCAATGCATTCAAGCATTTAGAAATTCAAAATTGTTGCAGACAAAAAGAACACACGTCTTATTAATAAGAAGAAATTTTGTCAGTACATAAATGCCCCATGGGCCAAATATTACAAAAAAAACTTCTCAAGGTAAAAAGACGTTGCGCATCCTCTTTGGTGCGATGTAGGTGTTGAGGGTCTCTTCCTCATAGAGTCGGCGGGTAAGCTCCAAAACCTTCTTCTCACTGGCGTAGAAGCTGGCTTCAAAAGTATTCCGTTCCTCCTTGAGTTGGATCCAACTCTTCTGCATCTCCTCCCATGATGTTGGCATATCAGGATATAGGATGGCGTAGGGAACCTCTCCTTCCTTAACGGGCTCTTTAATCACAGGGAGAACATGAGGGTAAGGCATCATTAGACTCTGGGCTCGGGTTCGTACCCACTTGAGATAAGGCTCAAGAGGGATGGAGTTCTTGTGTCCCAGTGTCTTGCTATCTACCTTGTTAGGCATCCTCCAAGCTCTGATGAATCTTTGGCGAAGTCCTTGCGCATCGTTGTCGAAGTCAAAAACTAGGTCAGGAATCAGCATGTCGTGAGGGCCATCCCTCCGTGCATATCCAAATTGTCTCAAATCTAGACAAGGGTTGTAGGTAATGCCTCCTCTAATGCCAAGCAATGGAACATTAGGGAACTCTCCACAACGATCGACGATGATGACATTTTCTCTGGACCGAGAACACCAATGCACATCAGAGTGAGTGAGGGTCATCAATCGTTGTGACCACCTTAAGCCTTGGTCGTTATTCAAAACAGATTGTGGAAGGTGCGAAATAAACCACCTTGCAAGGAGAGGAGTACAGCACATGAGAACACCCCTCTTTCTCATTGTTCGTGTGTAAAATGAGTGGAGGATGTCCCCAAGCAATGTTGGTATGGGATTCCTGGATAAGAAGATCTTGACGGCGTTGACATCTATAAGCTGGTCAGGATTTGGGAACAGGACCAACCCATAAATGAGGAGTGCCACAATTTCTTCAAAGGCTTGTAGATCCAATGAATTCCAACACTCTTGTGCCTTCTCAATCAAGAATTTTGCTAAGAAGCCTTTGACACCGCTTCTAGTTTCCCAATGCCCCTTGATGTCAGATGGTTGCAAGTGTAGGGCTTGAGCAACATCTTCAGGCTTTGGTTCTTTTTCCGTACCGTTGTAGGGTAGTTGATTAAGAATAGGAATTCTCAAGAGTTGAGAAAATTCCTCCAAAGTGGGCACCAATTGGTAGTCGGGGAATGTGAAACAGTGGTGAAGGGGGTCAAAGAACTGGAACAACACCTTTACCATGTCCTCTTCAATGCTGGTGTTGACTAGGCTGAGCAGTCTACCATGTCTTTCACTGAAGGGAGAGCTTTCCGGAATTCTGGATGTGAGCTCCTTGAGTTGAGGAGGGATTCTCACAAGGTTGACTTGGATAGTTTTCCTGCGAAGAATTTCCATGACCTACAAAACAAGAACAAAGATGAAGGTCCAAACCCTTGAAATGGTTAGTGTATGCTTATGATGCTTTATGATGTTCATGATGTATGCACAAACATATGTACAAGCAATTCACACAAAACCCTAGTTTCAGGCTTGCATGGGGTTTCATAGGTAAGTACCCTCTTGAGTGAAGTTGGCTTAAAAAACCTGTCCTATAAATAGTAACCGGGTTCTAAGGATCTCAATATCAATGGATTGTTTTCCATGTTCATTGTTTTGGTTTAGCCACTTAACTAGCGACCAAAATATTCCAAGAAAACAACCCTCAATGAGTGTAGTTATCGAGTATCTACCAACTTCGGACTGCACCAAAGCCGGTCATCTCACTACCCCTAATAAAAGGCCAAGATGGTCAAGTAAGGTTCTAGGTCATTAGTGCTTAGTGACATCACTCAGCGGCCTCGTACTCTCCTTGATTGAACTCAAGGGTTACCGGTACTCACAAATATGTCGCACTAATATAGCTATTGCTTCAACCGTGTCGGTATACCCTGCACAGTTTCCACAACGTATTGCTATCTATGAATGTTTCCCCAAATCCGGGTATAGGATTTCAAGCCCAAACAAGATAATCAAGATGTAAAGCAATCAAATCAAACAATTAGTCATGCAAAAGGGTGATCTAAGCCCTAAGGTTACTCCACTTTCAAATTACTCCCCAGCAGAGTCGTCAGTTCTGTGATACGTTGGGAGAACTGACTTGGGTTTTGCGTTTGTTTTCGCAAATGTTTCGGTTTAGCAAGAGTCGCCACCGACTTTTTATTTTATCCTAAGGAAAGGTTAAAAAGCACAGCAAAAACCTTTGAGATGTTTTCTTGGGTTCGGGGAGTAGATTATAGAAAGGGAAGGTATTAGCACCCTTTCTATCTATGGTTATCCATGGGCTCTTAGTTACTTGCTTAGATCACTTACCTTGCATTTTCAATTGTTTGAAATGGTGCTTTGTGTGTGGGTTTGAAAATGTTTTGAAAAGAGGCCATTGTTGTGGCAACCTTTGTAATGATCCATGTTTGAATGTATACAAAGGTGTATTTGTCTTTTGAAAAGTTTTCAATGTTTTTGAAAGTTGTTTTGAAAGTGTGTTGTGATGTGTGTTTTGAAAAAATGGCAAGGATTGTTTTGCAAGGTTGGTCAAGTAACCAAGAGCTATCTACCCTAAATTTCTCAAAGATCTCTCCTATGTTTTAACCCTTTTAACAGTATTGTTCCACCATTGTATTTGGTGGACAATCTTGTGTTAGGATGTTAACGGGACGGGCGCGGGTCATCGTTTAGACCATGATTGCAATGGTGTCAAGTGTCTTTGGCAATTTTTTCTTTAAGGGACTTGATCATTTTTAGGCAACTTTCGAAAGCGTCATCGAGGGACTATGATCATTTGAATTGTTTTGTTTTGCCAAAGACACCCAACATGCAACATGGCCCATTATTGAAGGCAACAAGTGGAGTAACCCTAGGGGTGCAAGTGTGATTGGTGTTGTCCATTTTCATGCTTTTTTGTCTTTGAATTAGGTCAAGCTATTTTTCTTTATTTGATTTTTGCATGCAAACCCTAGGTCTATCATGGCATAATTGGAAAGCTTTAAAATGCAAAAAATAAAATCCTAAATTATTACAACATAATTATGGGATGGGGGGTACAAATGTTCAAATGGGGATATTTAGCAAGAAATTTAAATCTAAACTATTACATCCAAATTGAATATACAAGTTATTTTAATTATACAATAATTGAATAAATACAATAAATATGCAAAATGCACAAAAATGGTTTTATATGTATGTAAAAGTATTTTTTATGTGACATATAAACAAAAAATAAAAAAGTTAATTGTGGGATATTTTCATGTTTTAGGGCAAAACCCTAATTTTGTAAATAAATAGTATTTATTATTTATCATATACAATATTTATTAATTATATACAAAAAGTAAATAAAAGAGAAGTATATTATGAAAAAGTAATTTTTGAGGTCAAATATTAAAAAAAAATAAAAAATGTATTATTTTTGTATTTTTATCCTAAATATTTTAATAAATATATAAGTATTTATATTATGTATTAAAATATATTAAATATGCACAAAAATAAAAATATTTATTATTTACAAAAAAAGTGTATTTTTTAGAAAATGTTTTCAAAAGGTAAAATAAAATAAAATCAGAAAATAAAATGTATTTGTATTATTTTTTAGTATTTTAAATAAAAGTATATATGTTATTTTATATGTATAAGTCCAAATAAAATAAATAAAATCCAAATAAAAATTCAAAAATGGTTGAAAAAATATTTTTAATATTTTTTATATTTTGACAAAAAATAATAAGTCAGGGGAAAAAACAAAAAGTCAAAAATAATTGAAAAATCACACAATGGGCCAAGGGGGTGTAAGTGGGAAATAGTGGTGTAAACAGAAAAACAAATCAGGCCCAGCCCAAGGAGGCTTGTCTTCAACCTCCAGCCATTTTCAAACACAAAACGCGCATTTTCTCTTGTCAAGCACAGATCCTGATTCTTTGACTTTCAACAAAAACTTACAACATCAATGTTATAGAGCATCATGTCACGATTCTAAACATATAAAGAAGTTGTTCTAACTCTCAGAAATGAGAGAGAATTTCTCCTCCCCCAATTCCTGACCTAACTTTTGTTCAATGTTCAGATTCAAAATTCTCTCAACACACACAACATAAATGAAAAGTGAGGATATGGGTAGCTTCAGGGCCATGAGTAGGACATATTTTCTTCACAAACCTAAGCCTAGATATGCTTGGATAGAGAGATAGAAGTTCAAACTTTTACCTGTTCAGCTTGAGTCGTGCACAACAATGGAGGTGCTTTCAATGAAGTTTGAGGACTTGTACAGCTTGCTTGAGGTCCAAGGATGCTCTTCCAACCTCTAGCTTGCTTTGAAACTAACTGAATCGAGCTATGTAACTCAACCTGCACAACTGAAAAAATGAAAATGGCAAACTTGGTTAGGGGTGTTACAGTCTGTTTCCAAGGCTTGGGATAGTTTGTATGGATGTTATGGAGTGTGTATGAAGTGGTTTTGGCCAAGGCGCACGAATGGATTGAGCTGACCAAATCAAAATGCAGCAGGTACCCTGTTTTGCAACAAAATTGTGTTTTGATGAATGAGAAGGTTTGAACTCTGGTTGATTCGTGTTTTAGGTTAGTTGGATCAAGTGAAAAGTGTTTGCAAAGTTTGTTTAGGCTCTTGCTTGCAGGAAGTGCATGTGGTACTAGTTTTGCAAAGTTTCTTCTTATCTAAGCAAAGTTTGTCAAACTTGATTATAGGCTACTACAGGCCCCTCAAGCATGCTGCCTTTTCTCTCCTTGATCAGTGGGATTAGTCCATAATCTTGTGCCCAAAAGATATGCTTTGTACTTCTTAGATTGTAAACTTGACATAAAGTGCTTCTTTACAAGAATGGCTAAAATGCTTTTTCCAAATATGGCTTAATCTTGTATGTAATGGTTAAATACACAAAACAAGACATGAACACAAAGGATATGCATTAAATTATTGAGTGTGGATGAGATAAAAGGCCTGTAATCTAGTTTGTGCAAGCTGAGTTCAAAATGCCAATGTTATGTACATGAATTTGGCCATGAACAAAGTGACTTTTGCCCATCTTGACAAATTCGATTCTCCCTAACCACAAGGGTGTTTGAGAAGTTCTTGGATAATTTGGAAAGCTTGGAATGTGTACTACAATCCATCTTTGTAATGCAAGTTGAAATTCCAAGTGGAAGCATGTGAAAAGTGACCATGAAGTTGGGCAAAAATCCTGCCTAAAATAGGTCAAAAAATTTCTAAGTTAAGAATGTTTTGCACCCCTATTCCAAAAATCATAACTTGAGCTAAAAACTTCTTTTGAGAAAACTTTGTGAATAAAAGTTGTATATTTTGCAATAGACTACAACTTTCATGTTTTGAGTTTAGCTTGAATCCATTTGCATCTTGAAGAAAAAATGGGACAAAGTTAGGAAAAAATTAGAAAATTTCATAACTTAGAAAAATTCTAAGTTATGAAATTTCTTCATTTCAAACCCTAATTTGTAATTTTTGGTTTCTTGATGAACAAGTTTCACAATTTGGCATGTTTTGATGAAAAATGAATCTTGACACTTGATTTTGACCAAAAAGTCAAAGTTTGACTTTTCAGTATATAGTCAAATTTTGATCAGTTGGACTGGAAAATTCATCTGTCAATCCTGTGCATTTGGGACTTTTTGAACTTGTTGAATGTGTCAAGACCATGCCATTGAGTCCTTGAGGCCATAAGGGTCTTGGTTTGCCATTGGTTAGGTCAAACAGTCAAAAATTGCCTTTGTGCAGTCAAAACCCTAAAAATGACCATTTTGCCCTTTTGGTGATCTGATCAAATTTCTTGTGGAATTGTGATCCAAACTTGACCAAATGGTTCATATGAGTTCAATATGTTAATGAGGGTCAAATTTCATGAGGTTTGACTGTCAATTGGCCACAGTTGACTTTTTCCCTAATACAGCTGATTTCTAGGTCAATTGTCCAATTGACTGGGCAAAGATTGGAATCAAGGCTTGAAACTTGGTATGGATAAACTTATGGGTCCAACATGAAGCATGAAAGTCATCTTGGGCCTTTTAGGTCAAAACATCTTTGTGCAAACTCAAACCCTAATTTGGGTCAACAGTGCAAGGAAGAGTCTTGAGCAGAGCAAATCCTAACTTGTTCTTGAACTCCAAGGGTCTAGTGATGAGGAAATGTTGAAGAAATGAGAGGGAAAATTTTGGGGTACAACAGGTACTCTCTGTATCTCCATAGCAGTTAGACACTCTTCCAAGTGTTTGTATTTGTCATCCGCCGGAGGGTATTGTTGTTCAGATTAGTCCTCTTCTTCCTCTTCTTCCTCAGAATCAGATGGTACTGCCGTCTCCTTTCCTTTTCTTTCCCCTTCCTCAGAGGTTGTTGGAAATTCTAAGGTCCTTCTGGCTTGTCCCTGAAACCTTCTGCCCATAATAACCACACCAGCTGGCTTCTTCTTCTTTTTCTCTTTTTCTTTTTCTAGCAGAGTCTTTAGCTCCTCCTGCTCCTTGGCTAAGGTCAAGAGTAACTATTGAAATTGTGTATTCTGAGCTTGCAAGTCTTTAATCGTTTGTTCGAGATCCATCTTGCTGAAATAAACAGTAAAAGGATGAGAGAACTTGTTGCAAAGACCTATTTATGCTCATGATGAATGATATGTATTCATGCAATGTTTTCAAGGATTTAGAAATTCAAATTTGTGTCAAACAAAAAGGAACACACGTTATATTAATAAATTAGAATTTGAGTACATCAATGCCCCTAGGGAAAAATAATACAAAATTCTAAGATAAAAAGACATTGCGCATCCTTTTTGGTGCAATGTAGGTGTTGAGAGTCTGCTCTTCGTGAAGTAACCGAGTGAGTTCCAAAACCTTCTTCTCGCTTGCATAGAATTGGGATTCGAAAGTATCGCGTTCTTCTTTGAGCTGTATCCAACTCCTTTGTAGGTCTTCGAGTGATGTCGGCATGTCAGGATGTAGGATGGTGTACGGAATCTCTCCTTCCTTAACAGGCTCTATAATCATTGGGAGAATGGAGGGGTAAGGCATTATAAGACTTTGGGCGCGAGTTCGTACCCACTTGAGGTAAGGCTCAAGAGGGATGGAATTCTTGTGTCCCAAGGTCTTACTATCTACCTTGTTTGGCATCCTCCAAGCTCGGATGAACCTTTGACGAAGTCCTTGATTGTCGTTGTCGAAGTCGAAAACCAAACCTTGAATCAACATATCACATGAACCATCCCTTCGGGCATAACCAAACATCTCAGAGCCAAGCAAGGGTTGTAGGTGATGCCTCCCCTAATTCCAAGTAGAGGGACATTAGGGAATTCCCCACAACGGTCTACAATGATAACATTATCTTTGGATCGAGAACACCAATGAATATCATAATGTTTAAGTGTCATCAACCTTTGTGACCACCTCAAACCTTGCTCATTCTTCAAGACTGATTGGGGAAGATGAGAAATAAACCATCTTTCCAGGAGAGGAGTGCAACACATGAGAACACCTCTTTTCCTCATTGTACGAGTGTGAAAAGAGTGTAAGATGTCTCTAAGCAATGTAGGCACCGGATTGCGTGACATGAAGATTTTGACAGCACTCACATCTACGAGTTGGTCAGGATTGGGGATCAAGTGTCAGGTTATGTTTTTAATATAATTTCATTGAAAATAGGAAACTGTTGTGTTGAATATTAAATGGTTAATTAAGATATTATTATGTTGATTGATTTTATCATTATGATTAATTCCACATGGCTCATGCATATTCGAGTTTCTAATAACTAGGTTCGTTTAGACTACTATGTTGATCTAGGCCAAAATACTTCTGCTCAACATTGTTTTTTAAATCAGTTTTAAATAATAATTTTGAAAGGTAATTTTTATTTGGGGATCTATTCACCCCCCTCTAGATCGGGTTCCATAGTCTAACATATCAGTCAATCAAATCGCCATACAATGCCATATATAATGCAATGCAACTTCTTTAGATTCGTGCATGTGGTACCAAAACTTCATTGATGACATCGTCGTCGTTTTCTCCAAAGATCTCCCCCATAGGATCGATTTCCTCTTGGAACCATAGCACATCAAAAACCACACTCAATCCACACTATGAGATTAAGGCCATCACTGAACTATTGGTCCTACAAAACTCACTGGAACAACGTCCCACAACCATCACTGGGCTACGCCCTAACTTATGCCATGAATGCATGATGCGAAACATATTAATAACTAAATGACCACTACTAGTCAAAATACATC
Source organism: Vicia faba (assembly GCA_948472305.1). NCBI lineage: Eukaryota > Viridiplantae > Streptophyta > Magnoliopsida > Fabales > Fabaceae > Vicia > Vicia faba. The sequence goes on from OX451741.1 coordinate 128,235,304, forward strand.
ATCATTCATATAATCATCATAAATATCAACACATACTTCATAACACGAAACAACATCATCATAACATCAATAATTCATTGTATACACATACACCATATTAAAACAATCACTGAATCATATTATTCATCAAAGAATAGGTACTTGAAAAAAACATCATATGACTCTTTTTATTCCACCAAGGACACGTCAATCGGAGTCCTGAAACTCAAGTTATGACACTTTTAAAATACTATTGTTGTCCATCGCCTGGTGCTCGCTCGGTGAAGAAGGATGCTCGCTTGAGACTCTCCTAGAGATGAGGAAGAGACATAATCATCCTCATACAAAACTACATGGGCTCTAGTTTCTCTGGTGTCCATCGCCCGACAATTCATCTTGCTCGCCCGGCGACCACCTCTCGCTTCTGCTTCGCCCGACGATGCTCAAGCGACATACCCCTCCCCATACAAGATCCAGAGGCTATGTTTTTCACCGCATTCCTTCGCCCATTTCACTCTTGGAGCTTCTTGGGCGAAGTTCACTCGCCCGACGATGCACATCCATCGCCTGATGATGCAATACGAACATGACTTCCCTGTTGCGATTTCTGCACTGCACCCATCCAATTTTTACACGATTTCATCATATTATAGGTCTCAAATATTCATAATATGATATGGTTTCATCAAATAACAACAACAGAAATTACCATACAACATTTGCATTAATTCTTTATAAGAAAACATCATAATTTCACCAATTTATCATTAAACATCATAATAACATCATCAATCCCAAAACCCCAACACAATCCGACAATTATCTAAACCTTAAATCAATTATAATAACAATGATAAAATCCCTTTTCTTTAGATTCCTAGCAGCAATCTATTCCTCTTTGTGTTATACATAAATCCCTTAGATCTTCCTGTGCCCTAATTCTCCACAACATTCTCTTCTTTTCATGATTGCTTAGAATGAGACTATTTTCTCTCTATTCCTTGTTTAACCCTTGGACCCTTTCTATGGTTTTTCCATCTTACCCTCACTTACACCACAATATTACCACCATATCGCCATAGCCTTTACCTATTATTATTATTCTATTAAACTAATTAAAATAATTCTAACTAATTATTCTAATTATCTAAATTATTCTAAAATACTCTATACCTACTTAATTCTTACCACCTCATCAGACACCACACAAAACATCATATAAAGCATCATGATCATCAAAACATCATATAAACACCACAAATACGTCACAAAAATTCATCATAAATCAATCAAATAATTAAATAAATAATCTAATTATTTTAAGGTGTTACAACTCTCCCCCACTTAAAAGAATTTTTGCCCTAAAAAATTACCTGATGCAAACAAAATCAGATAAGACTCTCTCATCTGATCCTCACGTTCCCAAGTCCAACTTTCACTAGCTGGTACACCCTACAATACCTTCACTTAGGCGATGTGTTTACCCCGCAATTGCTTCACCTTTTATCCTTCTATCCGCACGGGTGATGCTTCAACAGTCAGATTATCTCTCACTTGTACATCTTCCATTTGAATCACATGTGAAGGATCCATAGTGTACTTTCTCAACTAAGACACATGAAACAAGTCATGAAGATTCACAAGCGATGACAGTAAATTAATCTGATAGGCCACCTCACCTATCTTCTCTTAAATCTGATATGGACTAACAAAACGCGACGTAAGCTTCCTCAACTTCAAAGTTCTACCAACACCTGTCGTTAGAGTAACTCTTAAAAACACATGGTAATCCTTTTGGAATTCTATTTCCTTCCTCCTCTCGTCATGATAACTCTTATGATGAATCTGAGAAGCTTTCATCCTCTCTTGAATCATATTTATCTTTTGAGTCGTCTTCTGTACGATCTCAGGTATGAGCACAGTTATCTCGCTTGACTCATGCTAACACAATAGAGTCCTACACCTCCTACCATACAATGCTTCATACAGTGCCATACCAACGCATGAAAACTATTATTGTATGTAAACTCAATCAACGGCAAGTGACTATCCCAAGATCCTCCTTATTCTGGAACACAAGCCCTCATCAAATCCTCCAAAGATTAAATAGTACTTTCTGTCTGACCGTCCATATGCGGATGGTATGAAGAGCTTAACCTCAACTTAGTTCCAAAAGAATTATGTAACCCTTCCCAGAATTTCGACGTAAACCTCATATCTCTAACCGATACGATACTCGAAGGTATTCCATGCAACTTCACAATCTCATCAATATACAATTCAGCTAGCTTCTCCATAGGATGATTAATCTTCATTGGTAAGAAATGAGCTGACTTAGTCAACCTATCCATTATCACCAAATTTTAATCATTGCCTTTAGTAGTATTCAGAAAACCTGACACAAAATCCATAGAGACATAGTCCCATTTCAACTCTGGAATACTTAAAGGTTGTATAAGACCCATAGGCTTCTGATGTTCAATCTTCGACTTCTTACAAGTCAAATAAGCATAAACAAATTTAGAAATGTCTCTCTTTATATTAAGCCACCAAAACAGCTTCTTCAAGTCTTGATACATCTTTGTAGCACCGAGATGAATACTCAACCCACTTTGATGTCCTTCTTCAAGGATACTTCTCTTAAGTTCTGGAATATCCAGAACACACACTCTATTTCCGAACCTCATCACACCATTATTATCAACTTTGAACCACCTCCAATACCTTGGTTAATTAAGGTCAACTGGTCAACCAACTACAAATAATATTCCTAACCTTCTCAGATTTCTTCTATTATACCACTAGTCAGTTTCAACATTCCTAACTTCACACTATCGGGAGTCCCTTCACATATTAAGCTCATATTTCTAAATTGTTTGATCATTTCCAACTCTTGAACCATAAGCATTGACATATGTAACAATTTTCTACTCAATGAATTGACAACTACATTTTCTTTACCATGATGGTAATTCAAATCAAACTCATAATCCTTCAACAACTTAAGCCATCTTCTCTGCCTCATATTCAACTCCTTCTGGTCGAACAAGTATTTCAGACTTTTATGATCACTGAACACTTCAAATTTAGGCCCAAAAATATAATGTCTTCAAATCTTCAACTCAAACACCACAACTGCTAGCTCTAAGTCATGTGTAGGACAATTCCTTTCATGAAACTTAAATTGCCTAGAAGCATAAGCAACAACCTGTCCATTTTGAATTAGCACACCACCAAGACCCATCTTAGATGCATCACAATACATCACAAAAGCATCACTTGGGTTAGGCAAAACTAATATTGGAGCAGTCGTCAACTTCTTTTTCAATTCTATGAAACTTTCTTCACACGCAACATCCCACACATAAGCTTGACCTTTTCGAGTTAATTGAGTTAACAATAATGCTAACTTAGAGAATTCTCCAATGAACCGTCGATAATAACCTTCCATACCAAGAAAACTTCGAATCTTAGTTGTAGATTTTGGAGTCTCCCATTGCAACACTGCATCAACTTTAGAAGAATCCACAGTGATTCCACCACTAGAAATCACATGACCAAGGAAACTCACTTTCTTCAGCCAAAATTCGCACTTCGACAACTTAGCATATAAGTTCTTCTCTGACAACACTTGCAACACAATTCTCAAATGCTTTGCATGTTCTTCTTTGGATTTGGAATAGATCAGAATATCATTAATGAAAACCACAACAAACTTATCTAGATACGAATGGAAAGTTCTATTCATATATTCCATGAAAACACATGGCTCATTAAATAACCAAACATAATCACAGTGTACTTGTAATGACCATACCCTGTTTGAAAATCCGTCTTCGGAATATCATCTGGTTAAACATGAATTTGATGATAACCCGACCTCAAATCAATCTTGCTGAAAACACAAGCACCCACCAACTGATCCATCAAATCATTAATCCACAGGAGCAGATACTTATTCTTAATAATGACTTTATTCAACTGTCTATAATCCACATACAGTCTCATACTTCCATCTTTCTTCTTGACCAATAACACAGGCGCACCCCATGGTGAAACACTCGGTCGCACAAACTTCTTCTCAAGCATGTCTTCTAGTTGTTTCTTCAACTCGCTCAACTCTGAAGCTGACATCCAATAAGGATCCATTAACACTGGACTTGTACCTGGCACCACATTTATAGAAAAGTCCACTTCATGTTCTGGAGGAAAATCATTGATGTCATCTGGAAACACTTCTATAAATTCACAGATGACAGGTAATCCAACACTCGCAGCTTCACGTTCAATTTGCAGCGACTCAAACATTGCAAACATCAAAGCTTCGTCTTTCATAAGTTCATTCACTTGCTTAACAAACAACAACATCAATTCTCCATTATCACGAAACTTAGGGAACCTCAAAGTCTTATTATAACAATTGATGTGAACATAGTTGAACTCTAACCAGTTCATCCTAAGAATAACATCAATTTGGTGTAGAGGAAGACACACCAAATCCATCACAAATATCTTGCCATAAATAGTCAAAGGACATTTCAAACAAACACACGTAGTAGTAATAGAACCACTAGCAGGATTATCTATCACCATAATACCATTCATATTAGATAACTTCAATCCCAACATGTTAGCACATTCACGCGAAATAAACGAATGAGTAGCACCAGTATTAATAATAGCAACCAATTTCAACATCATTAATAAAGCAAGTACCTTAAATCAAGTTGTCCCTCTTAGAATCCTCTAATCCACTCAAAGCAAACACTATACTTTTGGTCTGGGAAACATCAACATTCTTCGGCTTCTGACACTGGGTACTGATATGACCCTGCTCCTCATAATTGAAACATGTTAGACCATCGTTCTTGCATTCAGGAGCATGATGACACATCTTACCACATTTGTAGCACCTCATTACCTTATTCTTACATTCATTAGAATGGTGACCTTATTCACCAAACCTATAAAACTTGACAGGAGCGCGAGCTCCTCCCTCACTTGTCTTCTTCCCACCATAAGCCTTTTGTTTCCCTTTATCAGCTGGGGCATCATAAGGCTTCTTACAATCTTAGTACCGCTTTCCTCTCTTCTCGTTCAAACTCTTGTAGTGAGATGAATGAGATTTGGTGTCTTGTTCATAGATCCTATAACTGTTCATCGACTTTAAAAATACATGGATCTACTGATACCCGATTTCCTGTTTGATTTCTGGATGCAAACCATTCTCAAACTTAATACACCTCGAGAAATCAATAGTCACTTCACTATAAAATGGATAATACTTGTCCAGTTCCACAAAATTTGAAGCATACTCAGTCACAATTAAGTTATCTTGTTTCAACTCCAGAAACTCAATCGCCATCTTTCCACACACATGCTCTGGAAAGTACTTTCTCAGAAACTCCCTGTTGAACACAGCCCAAGTAATAACTTCACCCACCGCTGTGAGTCTCTGACGGGTGCCAACCCATCAATCATCAGCTTCATATGCTAGTTAATGCGTACCAAATCACACCTTTTGTGCCTCTGAGAAATCCATGACTCGAAAGATCCTATCAATCTCCTTGAGCCAAGTATGCGCTCTATTAAGATCATATCTACCTTTGAAAACAGGCGAATGATTCCTCTGAAACGTCTCCAAAACACGAGATCCATCATTCCCGCCAGTATTAGGCTGATGTTGTATAGCCTGAGCAACAACTTGAAAGGCAACGGAAAGTGCAACACTGTTTCTTCTGGCCATTCTACACACAGAAAACTAACGTTAAACACACGCATCGATAGTGTACTCACACTAATCGATCGACAGGATATACACATCATACGAAAACCTGGTTATACGGACCGACCTACTCTGATACCACTAATGTAACACTCTTCTAAATCCACATATATTTCGCATATAATTTTATGAAAAAAACAAATAGAATCACCAACAAGGGTGTCACATATTCATACAAACGTCATATAAATCTTCTTGCTTCGTACACGGGTTTTAAAAATCAATTATAACAAATACTTCATTAATGACAATGTCACTTAAACTTCTTGTAGCCGAATTCATAGTTTCAAAACCCTTTATTAAAAATACTTCATAGAATCCTCATCATACTTTCTCATCTATGATTTACAACTCAATTAAAACAAATACCATGAAAGGTAATTTAAAACTTCAAATTAAACAAATTGACATGATTATTCAAGTCAAACAATCCCATCCCAGATGTTATATATCAGAGTGTTGTACCCAAAAAATTTGCCTCTCATTTCAAAATACTTTCTCATGCTCCTAAGGTTATCAAGTGTTCAAGACTACTCAAGAATAATCAAATGAGTCCTCCTCCTAAGTAGTGGCCTATAATTAGGGTTTTGGTTCTCTCAAAGGAAAATGGGACTTCTAATGCCTCAATTGAGTTTTATGGTTCCTCATATGCTTTAAAGTATCCTCATACCAAGTTTCAAGCCTTACATCACAAATTTTCTCAATCAATTGCTCAGATGAGTGAAAATCAACTATATTAGGTAAAAAGTCAACTATGGTCAACATACAATCAAACTTCAAGATTTTTGGTCAACATAAATATTTTAAAGTTACATTCATCATTTGATCAAGGGTTGATCATAACTCATCAAGAAAACTCAAGATTCACCAAAAGTCAAAAGTTACTAAATTAGGGTTTTCTTTAGGAGAAGTCAAATGAACTTTGACCAGGCATAACTTTCACATGCTTCATCAGAAAATTATAAACCAAAGCTCAATTTGATGAAAGTTCAATTCTCTATACTTTGTTTGTCTAAGCCCAAGGCCCAAAAACTCTTCATTTAAGAGATATGAGCAAAAACATTACAGGTAATTTTAAAAACCAAGAAAAAGACACTTTTTGTCAAAGCAATTTACATCAAGATAAATCTTCAAATGGAAAATTTATCAACATGAGAGTTTCAGGGGACATCTTGAGCTTTCCAAAAAGTCCAAGATTACCTTCATATGACAAAAATTTAGCAAGTTATGAGATGCACAAGTTGGGTAATTTTGTGAAATTGCATGAAACCTCAATTGAACAATTTTGGGCTTTTGGAATAATGGGCCTAATTTTTGAAGTTCAAACGTGCTCATGACATGTTAGAGCACCCCCAAAACCATTCTTATATTTTTTTTTATCATTTTTATTTATTTTATTTGAATTTTTATGTATTTATATGCAAATTAAATCAAATAAATAGCAAGGAGATGGATAAGGCTTAGAAGGCTTTTGTTTCAAATCTTTTGGAGGACCAAGATTGTACAGGAAATCATGTGAGCTTATTTACAAAACCAATCTTCATGTTTGTCTTATTCCAACTTATTTTTCAAGTAAAATCAAAATTTGTTTCATACAAGGTCCAAGCCCATTCTCCTTGACCTAATCTTCATCTATATATATCCTTCATATTCAGACAACAAGGGGACACGAAAAAACCTTGCAAGAATACTCTCACAAAAACCTCAAAATTTCTCAAAGTAGGGCAAACTTGAAACTTTATTTTCAGCCCTTCCCAAAGCAAGCCAGCCATCCCAATCGACTCCTAAGGTGATATAGAGTAAGTATTGATCGTTCTTGATGATCAAAGAGGCCTGAAACACGCATGCATTCATCACCGGTTTCCATACTTTTTGTGACTTTTGTATTTTTATTTTTATCATGCTTTAATTTAAACTAATGCTTTCATTGTGTTCCTGAGATGTAATTGGACAGGTTTGGACCATCGCATGAGTCTGAATCATGCATCACCGTGATTGCACCGATCAACTTTATCTTGCGTATATCTCTTTGTACAGGATGACTCGGCCAAAACTAATGCCACCATTGAATTCACAGCCCTCAAATTAGGGGGTAGGGTCCTATTGAATCACTAATATGCGCTGTTTTGCAAGATAGGGAAACATGCTCACCGGAGAAGACGACCGGAGCTAGGCTCCGACGAGTCTCCGGTCCTTTTGATTTGGTTTATATTATATTTGTTTTGTTTGATTTTACTAACTGATGAAACAACCACCCCAGTTGCAAGGACGCACGCGATAAGGTATTGGAACACAAGGACGTGGGTTCGATCCCTGCCTTTTGCAAAATTTTCTTGTTATTTTACAATTTTTGCATGTTTAATATATTATGTATTACGCCTATGTTTCTAACGCCAACCAGCGCTTGACTTGGTGGCAAGCCATGCATGGAGGATGTTGAAGGGTGTGGGTTCAACACCCACCCTATACATTATTTTTCTTCATATTTTTCATTAACCCTATTTTTTTTTCAAATCACTAACCCTAATTTTCTTAATAATCCTAATTATTTTTCCTAATTAACATTTAACCTAAATTAATTCCTTTTTTTAAAAATCCTAAATAAATTAGGTTTAGTTTTTTCTAATAATTTAATTTTGACCTTTTTTTTAAATTAATTAGGTTAATTAGTATTTTATTAATTAAAATTAATTAAACTTTAGGTTTTATTAATTAAAATTAATTAAACTTAGTTTTTTAATCAACATCAAATTAACATTCAAACATTAAAAAAAACATTTTTTATTTTTTATTTCGCATTTAAATTCTTAAGGGAATTGTTAGGTCACACCATTTTCTCTTGTAATAGTTTAGTTTATCTTTCGCATTTTTTCCTATTATGTAACTGCTTACAGGATGTAATAGTCTAGGGTTTTAATTTCTGTATTTTATTTTCTACATTCTTTTTATGTAATTACCCCAAAGCCCTGTAATAGCTTAGGATTGACTTTCCGCACATTTATATTTCTGCTATATTTTATGCTGTTAGTAATTAGGCATGCATGGAAAGATCTAAAAGCAAATGATAGCAAACCCTAATCTCAAGATAAAATAATTGAATTAAACATACTATTCACACTAGTACCTCTAGGGTAACCTCTCTTGTTGCCTTATGATACTTGGTCATGTCCCTTCGAAAGTGGGGATACTTTAGAAAAAGACCCTTGATCAAATCATCATAGTTCCTTACGAATAAAGATATGATCCCTCGATGACCCTTCGAGTTGCCTATAAAATGATATAGTCCCTACGAGTAAAATGATGATAGTCCCTCTGATACAATTGCTAAAGTATCCTTACATGTTGCCTTCGATGACCATATGATGACCCTACGCATGTCCCTTCATATCCAATGGATAGGGCTACCTACTAACTAATGGTATAGATAATACTATATTTAAAGGAGAAGGAAAAGAATATGAAAGACCTTTAGTGGGTAAGAAACTCTTAATTGCTTTCTCACAATTTTTCTCACAAGCACTTTTCACACATCACTTTCAAACAAATATTTTCAGAAAACTTTGTACGCATTCTTGAGGACTGATACAAGAATAATTACAAAGTCGGCCTTACATTGGCATTTCAAAATATTTTCAAATCACACACAAAAGTGAGTTTTTCAAAGTGAGCTAAGAAATTAAGAGCTCGTAGATAACTACGGATGAAAAGGGTGCTAGCACCTTCCCTTTTCATAACTTACCCCCGAACTCAAAATCTTCAAGATCTTTCCTGTTCTTTTCACCTTTCCTAAATATTGGATAAAAGAAAAGTCGGTGGTGACTCTAGCTATCCGCATATTTTAGATAAAACCAAAAAAGTCAGTTCTCCCACCGTATTATACAGAGCAAGACCCACTTTATTCTATGGGAATTAAATAACACACTCCGAAGTTATCCTCTAAGCTTCAACAAATTATTCTTGATCACTTGCAAGTTACCCACGTATAGAGACAACATTTCCAAACAGAAAGGGTGAAAATATAGTAGTCATGATACAACACCAAAGGAACAACCATCATAGCCTCATGTCATACTCACACCTTCAAGCATCATAATACGCATCAGACACATGGTAATACCATCAATTAGAAATTATCACCAACACGCATCCACAAAACATCAGTCAATCAAATCATCATGCAATGCTATATATAATACAATGCAACTTCTTTAGATTCATGTATGTGGTACCAAAACTTCACTGATGACACCATCATTTTTTTCTCCAAAGATCCCCATCAATAGGATCAATTTCTGCTTAGACCCAGATAAAATCATAAATTTCACTCAACCCGTACTATAGGATTGAGTCTATCACTGGATTATTCATCCTGCAAAACTCACTGGAACAACGTCTTGCAACCATCACTAGGCTATGCCCTAACTTATGCCATTAATGCATGATGCAAAACATATTAGTAACCAAATGACCACTGCTAGTCAAAATTCATTATCATTCATATAATCATCATAAATATCAATACATACTTCATAACACGAAACAACATCATCATAGCATCAACAATTCATTGTATACACATACACCATATTAAAACAAATCACCGAATCATCTTATTCATCAAATAATAGGTACTGGAAAACACATCATATATCTCTTATTATTCCACCAAGGTATAGTTCATCGCATTAGCTTCCTAACGCTTCGAACACGCGTCAATCGGAGTTCCGAAACTCAAGTAATAACACTTTTAAAATAATACTATTGTCCATCGCATGGTGCTCGCCTGACGAAGCAGGATGCTCGCTTGGAGATGAGGGAGTGACATGAAAGTCCTCATACAAAACTCCAGGGGCTTTAGTTTCTCTGATGTTCATCGCCCGATGATGTATCTTGCTCTTCGACGACTACCTCTCGCTTCTGTGTCGATCGACGATGCTCAAACGATGTACCCCTCCCCATACAAAATCCATGGGCTATATTTTTCACCCTATTCCTTCACCCCTTGCTCTCCTGGCGCTGCTTGGGTGAAGTTCACTCGCTTGACAACGCCCATCAATCGCCCAACGATGTAGCACGAACATGACTTCCCTGTTGCAATTTCTGCACTGCATCCGTCCAATTTTTACACGATTTCATCATATTACAGGTCTCAAATTTTCATAATCCGATATGGTTTCATCAAACAACAATAACACAAATTTCTATACATCCTATGCATCAATTCTTTACAAGAAAACATCACGATTTCACCAAATTATCTTCAAACTTCATAATAACATCATCAACCCCAAAACCCCAACACAATCCTACAATTATCTAAACCTTAAATAAATTATAATAAAAATTATAAACTCCTCTTACCTTATACTCCTTGCAACAACCTATTCCTCTTTGTGTTCTACAGAAACCCCTTAGCTCTTCCTGTGCTCTAGTTCTCCACATTAATCTCTTCTTTTCATGATTACACGGAATGAGACTATTTTCTTTCGATTACTTGTTTAACCCTTGGACCTCTTCTATAGTATTCCCATCTTACCCTTACTTACACCACAATATTACCACCATGTCCTCATAGCCTCTATCTATCTATCTATCTATCTATTTGTTTGTCTATCTATCTATCTATCTATCTATTATTATTATTATTATTATTATTATTATTATTATTATTATTATTATTCTATTTAACTAATTAAAATAATTCCAATTAATTATTCTAATTATCTAAATTATTCTAAAATACTCTATACCTTCTTAATTCCTACCACCCCATCATACACCATACAAAACATCATATCAAGCATCATGATCATCAATACATCATATAAACACCACAAATACATCATAAAAGCTCATCATAAATGAATCAAATAATTAAATAAATAATCTAATTATTTTGGGGTGTTACACTGATGAAGTTGAGGAACCTGTTGATGACTATCTATTGGCAAGAGATAAGACGCGAAGAGTCGTCAAGCCACCTCAGAGACTTGGGTATGCAGATCTTATAGCTTATGCCTTAATCTCTGCAAGTGAGGTTCTAGACGAAGAACTTAGAGACCATAAGGAAGCTATGAGGAGTCGAAATAAGACTGAATGGCTGAAGGCCATGGATGATAAGATGAAATCTCTTTATGATAACAACACTTGGGAACTAATCAAGAAACTTGTTGGAGCCAGGTTAGTTAGCTGTAAATGGATTTTCAAAGTTAAGGAAGGAATTAAGGGAGTGGCGTTGAAAAGATACAAGGCAAGCTTGGTCGCAAGTGGTTTCACTCAGAAAGAAGGTGTCGACTTTAATGATGTGTTTTCTGCTGTTGTGAAGCACATGTCCATTTAAATGTTGCTTGCCATGGTGGCATAGTTCGACCTTAAACTGGAACAATTGGATGTGAAAAGTACGTTCTTGTATGGTGATCTAGATGAAACAATCCTGATGAGGCAACCTTAAGGGTATGTTGAAAAGGGAAAGGAATATTATGTGTAAAAGTTGAATAGATATTTATATGGGCTGAAACAATCTCCTCGACAGTGCAATAGGAGATTTGACAAGTTCATTGCACACATAAGTTTCATTAGAAGCCAGTTACACCATTGTGTTTACTTCAAATTTCGTCCCGATAATTCATTTGTTATTTTGTTTCTTTATGTTAATGATATTCTCATAGCAAGCATAATGTCGAATATGTAATGAGGGTGAAGGTTGAAATCAATAAGGAGTTTGAAATGAAGGATTTAAGAGCTGCATCCAGGATTCTTGGGATTGACATTCGAAGAGATAGAAAGCAGACAGAACTATGCTTATCTCAAGAGGCATACCTACGGAAGATTCTCAGCAAGTTTGGTATGTCGAATTCAAAGTCTGTTGTAACTTCAACAAACCCTCAATTCAAGCTAAGTATAGATCAGTGTCCCAGTATTAAGGTTGAAAGAGCTTATATAAATAGCATACCATATGCTAACATAATGGGTTCTTTGATGTATGTTATGGTATGTACTAGACTCGGCATAGCGTGTGTAGTAAGTCTTGTAAGAAGGTACATGGTGAATCTTGGAAAGGCTCACTAGCAAGTATTGAAGTGAATTTTAAGGTACATAAATGGATATTTGAACAGAGTCTTAATTTGTGGTAGAGCCTTGGGTGAAGATAGTAAATCATTAATAAAAGCGTATGTCGACTCTGATCATGCAGGTTGTATGGATTCCAGAAAATCTATTTCTAGACATTTTTTCACTATGTTTGGCACAAGAATCAGTTGGAAAGCGACACTTCACAAGGTTGTTGCCTTATCAACCACTGAAGCAGAATATATTGCCCTTACTAAAACTGTGAAAGAAGCATTGTGGCTTGAAGGTTTTTCTAAAGAGATGAAACTTCAAGGTCAAGTTATCACTATTAAATTTGATAGTCAAAGGGTAATACACCTGTCGAAGAACTCAACTTATCACGAGTGAACGAAGCACATCTATGTGAGGCTAAATTTCGTCAGAGGGGTAATCGAGCGTGGCAAAGTCAAAGTTCTGAAGGTTTCAACAAATCATAATGTTGCTGATATGATCACTGATATTTCCCAGTTATAAATTTTTCCACTGTATCTAGTTGATAAAGTTGCATGAAGAAAGCTAGATTGTTCTTTGATATTAGAGTTTGTTCCAAGGTGGATATTTGTGAGATATTGGATCAAGGTCTATTGGGTCAAAGAGTAGCTTCTGGTTCGGCATGATTTATGCATGATGTCGAAGTATGTTCACATGCTGGTGTCGAAGACCTAGATACTGTAGTCGAAATGTGTTCTAGCATGTGGGTGTCGAAATGTTAGGGTTGTTAGCATTTCATTTTTAATTTTAATTATAATTAAAATTAAAATATTTAGGAGGACCATTTTTTAAAAGAAAGTTTTAAAGAGACTAAAAATAAATATGACATATTTAAGAGGATCAAAAACAAATTTAACCCTTTTTTTTATATTCCATTAGGTCAATTCATTTTATATATGTACATCCACTTGCAATGACGATTTCTCACTTACATATTTTTTAGAAGTATAATTAATTAGAGATATGTTCTCAAGAGTATATCAAATTAATTGAAGTGGGTAAATAAATTTATTTTGGACCAGCAAAAAATATTATAGTTAAGGCGTAATTCATCTCAAATCCATTCCATCCGACCCAAAGAATGCAAAGTACATTTTCTGATCTCCACTTTTCACTATACTTATATAAATCTCGAACTTACTTGAGCGTTAGAGGACTAACCTTGTAGGCCACCTGCACCGTAGTGCTGAAGATCAATAACAAATGTTCAAGATCCTCACTTCTCCAACTACATCCAATTCTAGTTCCAAGATGAAACATTGATACCGTGTGTGGGAATCGACTTCTAATTCATGTTTTTTCCACGATTTTGCATCCACTCTTAAATTCGCTAGTGTATGAACATCAATGATCACCAATCAAGAATGATTAGAACCGAATGCAAAAGGCCTTCATGTTTGATCCGTTCAATCATCCTTTCAACTAAGTTTCATCGAGTTTCCAGATCTCTGAATACTCCAAAAACTCTGCGAAGTAGAAGAATGAATGACTATAGATCCAAATCCAAATATAAGCTAGATTTACCAAACTATGGAGGTAATTGCATTCAAGACCATATTGAAAATTTCTTATCAACCTTCTAATCTCGAATTACCTCAATTATCCATCATTGACGTAATATTTACCATGACAATTTCAAATAAATGGTGAGTCTATAACTACTGTTAATGAGGGACACGGTTCTGGCGCAAAAACTCCAACCGACTCAAACCACGATTGTAAAACCAAGCCAAATTCTGCCCAAAAACTGAAATTGAATCGTACATGTATCGAATTCGCGGTTTAATGGATCGGTTTAAGAGGTTTAGTTCTTCAACAATCTAAAAAGAAAAAATAGTTTTAAAAGGAAAAATGAAAATATGTTAGATCCAACTTTTTTTACAGAAAAAATGACAAAATTAAAATTTATATAAATCATATGATCGGAAAAAAACATTGTATCCTTACCTCTACATTTTTTAGTTTGATACTCCATAACATTTTGACACTATTTGAGTGTCGATATCCTAATTATTAAATATTGCGATTTCAAATAATATTGTGTGTTCCGTGTAGGATGGCGCAAGTTAGTCTTTTAAGATAGGTTTTACGCCCAAGGAGAACTCTTCTCAATGAAGCTGGAACACCCTTCTTCGGATCTAGCCAATTCGAGGGTGTTGGGCGATTGAGCCTTGATACATCACCTTGATCCTAAACTTGGGTGGGGAACAATCCTCTTTGACGCGAAGCACAACATAAAGACATGGTTGCGCCTCTCCTAGTCTAACCTGTTAGTTCCATTGTTTTATGATTGACTAAATTTTGGTAAAACATGGTTCTATATGGATGTTGAGCAAGATGTTGTAACATTTTCACCAATTGTCATGTTAGTTCAGTTGTTATGAGTTTTCAACCAGATGTCAAAGACAGATGTCGTGACATACCGGTCTGTGTCCAACAGGCGCTTCTGTTGGTTATCTCTTGACAAATTTGTTTTGATTTGATGAGATCCTTTTTTATATTCCTCATCATTATGTGCAGGTCAAAGAGAACATTTAGGAACAAAGTGCAAATTTGATTGGATTTCTAAAAAAGGATTTTGGAGACTTTTTAGGAAGATTTAAAAAGATTTGTTCCTATTTTTGTGATAAGATCTTGCATCTGTTTTTAACGTGAAGATTGGATTTTATTTGAAGAGTCCAAGCCCATACTGCAATATTCTATAAATAAGGACTTTCTATGACCTACAATAGCAAGCATTCACAAAGAAGAAACCTTGTGTGCAACTTAAGGTTTAGGGTTTTGGGAGTCTCTTAGGTTTTTAGTGTTTGTGTTATTTGTGTGTCACTCATGTATCTTTGATGCGTTGAGTTGAGTGATTGTTACTTGTCTATCAAGCTATTATTCTCACTCATGAGCTTTTAAGCAAAGAGTTGAATATTGTTCTTGCTTGAAGCTTTTAAGCAAAAATAAGCATTGTTCTTAGTTAAGAGTCTTGACTAAGCATTATTGTTTACTGGAAGTGTAATATTCTTTTAGGTTTATAAACATCGATAACACAAATGCATGTATCACAATCCCATTATACCGTGCATTTAATACAACACGACATTGCATATTAGCTAACATTTTACCCTTTTCAGGATAATGTTGATCAACAGCTACCATAAACAATGTTCAAAGGTTTTTTAGATACAGTTCAGATACGCTCCAGATATGGATGCCATCCTGATAATCATTCAGATTCAACTTTTAGATACATCTCAGATACACTCCAGATACGGACGCCATCTTGATACTCATTCAGATTCAACTCTCAGATATAGTTCAGATACGCTCCAGACACAGACACCATTCTGATACTCATTCAGATTCAACTCTCAGATACAGTTTATATACGCTGTAGACATGGACGCCATTCGAATACTCATTCAGATTCAACTTTCAGATACGCTCTAGATACGGATGCCATCCTGATACTCATTCAGATTCAACTTTTAGATACAGTTCAGATACGCTCCAGACACGGATGTCATCTTGATACTCATTCAGACTTAACTTTCAAATACAGTTCAGATACGCTCCAGATATGGATGCCATCATAATAATCATTCAGATTCAACTTTTAGATACGGTTCAGATACGCTCCATACACGGATGCCATCATGATACTCATTCAGACTCAACTTTCATATACAGTTCAGATACGCTCCAGACACGGACGCTATTCTGATATTAATTCAGTTTCAGCTTACAGATACGGTTCAAAAATCGTTTCTGGATGGAATCTACAAGCCCATCTCCAACAACTTTCCATCATCCATCCAAATGGAATCTTTAATCCCATTCCCTATACCATCAACCATCATCTCACCGAGTGCAAATTTCTAGGCACTCTAATGTCCAATCATCTTCCACCTTCGAGTCACAAATGGAAAAACTCGCCAATCTAACTCTTCAGGCTTAAGAAGATTGAACAGGGGCAGCTGTTATACCCCAAAATTTTCCC
This sequence comes from Vicia faba, assembly GCA_948472305.1. Lineage (NCBI taxonomy): Eukaryota > Viridiplantae > Streptophyta > Magnoliopsida > Fabales > Fabaceae > Vicia > Vicia faba. The sequence continues at coordinate 128,252,154 of OX451741.1, forward strand.
TCTCATCTATCAAGAATTTTCTCACAAGATCTCCTTTGGCTCAAGACTACACTAGGGTTGATCAGCTCAAGACACCTCCTTAAGCATTGATGACCAAAATTAGGGTTTGAGTTTGCACAAGAATATTTGAACTTCCAATGCTCCATATGACTTTCATGGATCATTATGGACCCTCAAGATTACTCATGTCAAGTTCCAAGCTTTGGATCACACTTTTGGCTCAGTCAATTGAGCAGTTGACCTAAAAATTAGTTGTATTGGGAAAAAGTCAACTATGGCCAATTCACAGTCAAAATTCATAATTTTTTATCCACATCAACATTTTAAACTCATATGTATCATTTGATCAAGTTTGTACCACAATTCCTCAATAAATTTGATCAAATCTTCAAAAGGGCAAAATGGTCAAAATTAGGGTTTTGATTGGGAAAGGGCAATTTCTAATTTTTGACCTAGCAAATAATCAATTAGTTTAAGGCATGATCTCAAGAGTCCAATTGCATCATTTTGACCTATTGACATGGCTCAAAACATTGCTCAAGTCCAATGGATTGACAGATGAATTTTCAATCAACTGATCAAAAGTCAACTGTATACTGAAAAATCAAACTTTGACTTTTTGTTCAAAATCAAATGTCAAAGATCATAATTCATCAAAGCATATCAAAATATGAAACTTATTCATCAAGAAATCAAAAATTCAAGATTTCATTTTGAAAAGTTAAAATCTCTAAACTTAGAAATTTTTCCAAGTGTTAGAAATTTCTTATTTTTTCACAACTTTGAGCAAAATTTTCACCATGATGCAAGATGATTCAAAAGAAACTTTCAACATGAAAGTTGTAGATCTCCGTGAAATATACAACATTTCTTTACACAACTCTTTCCAAAATTCCTTGGGTCTCAAGTTATAATTTTAAGAACACATGGTCATGAAACAAAACACTTAGTGAAATTTTGCCCTAATTTGGTCAGGATTTTGACCTAACTTCATGGCACTTTTTCATATAGTTCCAAGGGTAATTTTCAAAAGTGATTCAATGAGGGATTGTATATCACATTACAAGCTTTCCAAAATGTCCAAGAACTCCTTAAGATTATTTTTGAGTAGGGAGAATCGAAGAGATGAAGTTAGAGTTTTCACACTTAAATTACAAGTCATTTTGTGATGAACAAGATTCAAAATTCAAACTTGTGCTACATAACCTCTACTTTGCAGGCCTAAAAATTGTTAGGAACTCCATAATTAATTGCTTGCACAGCAGTTAGAGGTCTCAATTCAAGCATTCAATGCAAGGTCATGCTTTATATCCATTTTGGGAAGAAAGTGCATAATGTCATTTTGATAAAGTAGCTTTTTGCATAAAACTTGTTCTTGAGCCTTGCACTTGTTCTTTTCTGATCATACAAGTCCTATAACTCAAGAGAAACTTATTTAGACACTTACAATCACTCAGCCCATGCTTGTACTTCATCTTGAAACTTGTTTTCCCACTTTTCTTGAAAATCAAGTAACATAGCAATTAGCTTGTAACTTGTACTTATGACTATCAAAAGCACTCAAGACCTTTTGCTTATACATACACAAGTCATTTGCCACAAATCCCACACATGCTTAAGCCCTGAAAACACCAAGAACACAGAATCACCAAAAACACCTCAAAACTTGCCATTTCTGAGTTTTGAATCCAATCTCCAAATTTGCTCGTGCGTTTCTTGGCCTTTTACTTTCAAAAGCTTCTAAATAGCATACACAAACAATCCCAACACCTGCAACACCACTGTAACACCTCCATCATTATCCACCATTTTCAAAAACAGCACCTTGCACCTTGACTTCTCCAGAACTCCTTAGGCACTTTCAGCTCAAGCTAAGCATCACATTAGCTTCCTGGGAACTTGAGGAAGCTAATCTAATCATTGGAACTCACTAAAAGCTACTCAAACTCCAAAAACAATACCCTCTTGCAAGGTAAGTTTTCTGACTTTTGAACTCTTCATACAGGCATCATTAATGGTTTATTTGTGAATGAAAAATGTAGATATCATTACCCTAAAGCTAACCATGTCCATAGTTTTCATTTATATTGCTTGAGCTTATAGAATTTTAGGATTGAAGTTTCTGAAATTTTTAGGGTTCAGATTAGGGCCATTTAAATCCATGCTTGTCTTTGATCTATAATTTTATTGCTTTGCATTTCTGAAATCGTGAGGAAATTTGCTACAAGATTCATGTTTACATTTTTGCAAATGGATGAGAGATGAGAAAGATGCAGGTACTCTGGCTAGGCGTGAGGTTGAAGATGAAGTTCAGGCCATGGACTTGTTTACTATCATATATTTATGGTTTGATTTATATAAACGGATGTATAACCACTCTAGTGGTAGAAGCGCGCGCCTATGACTATAGGGACCTGGGTTCGAGCCCCAGTGATACCCTTTTTACTTGTTTTCTCACATTTTCCATATTTTTGTCATTTGTTTGCAGCGCTGGGCCTCATCCCTTGGGCCTTATATTTTTTTCTTACTACTGACCCCCCTTGCTGGCTATTCACACCGCTGGCCCATTTTATTTTCTTTTTCTCATTTTTATTTATTTGTTTTCTTAAATATTTTATCCAATATTAAACAATCAGAAAAAAAATATAAAAACATTAGATTTATATTTTGACATAGTTTATTTATTTTTTACACAAAAAAATTATTTTATTTAATCATTACTTTATTTATTTTACTAATAGGTTTATAAATTTAATTTAGAAACTAGTTTTTTTAGTTATTTTCTTTCACACAATTAAAATATATCATTTTAATATAAAAAGACCAAAAATATTTTATAATACTATAAATTATTTTTTAAGACAAAAATACCAAAAATATTCTTCTTATAAATTTAATTTCTTTTTTTAATCAATTAATAGATTAGGGTTTTATTTAAGTTCTTTTCCTAGTAAATTTAGGTTTTACTTTTTACTAATTTACTTAATTATTTTTTCTTTTAGTTAATTAGGTTAAAACCAAAACCCCTTTTCTCTAAAAAAATCAAACAAACATCCATTTTATTTCCCTTTTACATTCTTGTATATTTATTCATTTTTTGTACATTATTTATCCAAATTTAATATGGTTGTAAATAAATAATTAGGCTTTATTTTCTGGCAATCATTCTAACGGGTCTTTTGGTGGAGACCCTAGAAGAATTGGCGGAAATAGTCACTATGGAAACATCATTATAAGAAACAGTTGGAATAGAAGTCTTCTCGAAAAAAATCTCCTTGTCATCTATTAGGCATTGAACGCTTGCTTTTAACAAATGACAGTTGGTTGGTGAGGATAAACAGAAATGACAGCTTTCATCACAGCCTGGAAATACACTGGCATTCAACAAGTTCTTTTTTATAGTCAGGAGTGGGGTCACAAGTTCATCAACCAAAGTAACAAACATATCTTCCTCAACGGCGTTGACATTACGATTGTGCTTGGGCATAGGGGCAGTGATAACATTGGTAATTTCGGGTGCGTTGAATTCAATCTCTTTGGCTTCAAGAAGGTCTTGTACTTTGTTTTTCAGAGCCCAACAGTTGTTAGTGTCATGGCTGGGACTCTCAGAATGGTATTCACAGCGGGCATTAGGATGATAATGAGGAGAGGTTGTGTTAGGATTCTTTGGAGCTTCTTTCAAAGTCACTAGATTAGATCTTAACAAATGTGGCAATACTTGAGATAGTGTCATATTAATTCGGGTGAACTGCCTGACTGGTCTTTCCGTTCTTGGCTGGTAGCTTCTTTGCTGAGCAGGTGCAGGTTTAGGAATCATGACAGCCCCCACCATTGGACGGCGTTCAGTCCTATCTTGATTTCTCTGAGGATATATAGTAACAACTTCTTTTTTCCAATAAATGGTTTCCTTACACCAGCAGAGGATGCGTCTTTTTGAATTTTCCCATTCTTTATCCCGCATTCCACTCTTTCTCCGGTCAATATCAATTTGATAAAACCTGTCGAGGAACTCCCAATTAAGTGATTGAAGAAAGGACCGGACAAGGTGCCCAAAAACATGTCTACTAACTCTCTTTCAGATAGGGGAGGCTGGACTCTTCCTGCTAAGTCACTCCATTTTTGCGCATAGTCTTTGAAGCCTTCACTTGAAACCATGGCCATAATCTGGAGTTGAGTACGGGTGGGAGCAAGGTCTGCATTATATTGGTATTGTTTGTAAAAGGCAGCGGCCAGATCTTCCCAATTATGAACATTGGCGCTTTCTAGCTGATAAAACCAATCAAGTTGAGTTCCGGACAGACTGTCTTGAAAGAAGTGTACCCATAAATCCTTGTCAGCAGTATGAGGCTGTATTTTCCTTACATAAGATTGGAGATGTATTTTGGGACATGAAACTCTATCGTATTTGGCGAACACCAGTGCCTTGAATTTTGGACGAATGACAATTCCAATTACTAAACCCAACTCCTCAAAGTCCAATCCAGGCAATTTTTTAATTTCCATTGCACTTAAACATTCTTCCAGATTCTTATACTTGTCGTCGGCCGGAGGATATTGTTCTTCAGAATAATCTTCTTCTTCCTCTTCCTCTTCTGAGTCTGGCTGAGCAACTAATTCATTTCCTTTCCCATCTTGATTATCATTCTCACCAAATGACGTTGCATAGTCTACGGTCCGTCTAGCTTGTCCGTGAAACCTTCTTCCCATATTTAGAACTTCGGTTATTTTCTTTGTCTTCTTCTTTTTCTCTTCAACCAGCAAGGTCTTTAACTCTTCTTGTCCTTTGGCTAGAGTTAAGAACATCTTTTGAAATAGAGCATTATGTACTTGGAGGTCCTTTACCATTTTCTCGAGATCCATCTTACTGAAATAAACAGTGGAAAGATGAGGAGACTTGTTGCAAGAAACCTTCTTATGTTATGATGAATAATAAATGCATATGCAATGATTTCAAGGATTTTTAGAGATTCAAATTTGTTTTAGACAAAAAGGAAACACATGTTATATTAATAATTTAAAGCTTGAGTATATCAATGCCTCTTTAGGCTTACACAGAAATATAAAAACTCTAAGATAAAAAAGTTGTACGCATCCTTTTTGGTGCGATGTAGGCATTCAGAGTCCACTCCTCATGAAGTTGTTTAGTGAGTTACAAAACCTTCTTCTCGCTAGCATAGAATTGGGATTCGAAAGTGTCTCACTCCCTCTTGAGTTTTACCCAATCTCTTTGTAAGTCTTCAAGAGAGGTGGGCATGTCAGGATGCAGGACAGTGTATGGAATATCTCCTTCCATAACAAGCTCAATGATTACCGGAAGAATGGAGGGATAAGGCATCATAAGACTCTGAGCACGAGTCCATAACCATTTGAGGTAAGTCTCAAGAGGGATGGAATTCTTATGCCCCAATGTCTTACTATCTACCTTGTTCAACATCCTCCAAGCTCGGATAAATCTCTGGCGATGACCTTGATCGTAGTTCTCGTAGTCAAATACCAAACCTTGAATGAGCATCTCATGTGGGCCATCCCTTCGGGCGTAACCAAAATGTATTAAGGCTAAGCAGGGGTTGTAGGTGATACCTCCCCTAATGCCAAGTAAAGGGACATTAGGGAATTCTCCACAACGGTTGACAATAGTAACATTATCTATGGATCAGGAACACCAATGAATGTCTAAATGTTTGAGCGTCATCAACCTTTGTGACCACCTTGAACCTTGCTCGTTCTTCAATATAGATTGGGGAAGATGTGAAATAAACCATCTTTCCAAGAGAGGAGTACAACACATAAGGATACCTCTTTTCCTCATAGTGCGAGTGTGAAAGGAATGTAGGATGTCTCCTAGAAAAGTAGGCACCACGTTACGAGACATGAAGATTTTGACGGCATTCACATCTATGAGTTGGTCAGGATTTGGAAACAACACCATCCCATAGATGAGGAGAGCCACAATTTCCTCAAAAGCTTGCAGATCCAAAGAGTTCCAACAGCTTTGGGCTTTCTCAAACAAGAACTTTGCTAGGAAGCCTTTGACACCACTCCTTGTTTCCCAATTAGTTGTGATATCGGATGGTTGCAAGTGTAGATCTTGAGCAATCTCTTTTGGCTTTGGATCTCTTTCCGTGCCATTGAACGGTAGTTAATTGAGAATGGGAATTCTCAAGAGTTGGGAGAATTCTTCCAAAGTTGACACAAGTTGATAATCGGGAAATGTGAAGCAATGGTGTAAAGGATCAAAGAACTAAAAGAGCACATTCATCATGTCTTCATTAGTGTTGGAGGTAACCAAGTTTAGGAGACGACCATGTCTTTCAGTGAATGGAGAATTTTCAGGAATCCTTGAAGCTAGCTCTTTAAGTTGTGGAGGGATCCTTACAAGATTGACTTGAATGGTTTTCCTGCGAATAGAATCCATGTGCTACAAAATAGAACAGAGATAAATCCCAAGATCCTTGAAATGGTTAGTGAATATGAGTATGATGTTATGATGTTCATGATGTTATGTACAAGTATGTATATACAAACGAAGCAAACAAGTCCTTAGATTTAGGCTTTCATGGAGTTTTATAGGTAAGTACCCTCTTGAAGTTTAGTTTGCTTAAAACATGTCCTAGCAATAGTAACCGGGTTCTAAGGAGCTCAATATCACTGGTTTGTTTCCTTGGTCATTGTTTCAGCACAAGCCTCTTTAATGGCGACCGAAATATCTCAAAAAACCAAACCTCAATGAGTGTAGTATCGAGTATCTACCAACTTCGGACTGCACCAAAGTCGGTCATCTCACTACGTCCTAATGGCCAAGTTGGTCAAGTAAAGGTTCTAAAAGTTCATTAGTGCTTCATGACATCACTCAGTGGCCCCGTATTCTCCTTGATTAACTCAAGGGCTACTGGTACCCACAAATATGTCGCACTAATGTAGCTATTTCTTAGACCATGTCGGTATATCCCGCACAGTTTCCACAACGTATTGCTACTTACCTATAAGGTAACCCAAATCCGGGTAGAGGATTCAAACCCAAACAAAGAACCATAATATAAAGCAAACAAGTCAAACAATGAAATCAAGTAAATATGATCTAACCCTAAGGTAACCCCACTTTTAGAATTTTCCCCAGTAGAGTCGCCAGTTCTGTGATACGGTGGGAGAACTGACTTGGGTGTTTTGCGTTTTATCGCAAATGTTGCGGTTAGCAAGAGTCGCCACTGACTTTTCTTTTATCCAAAAGGAAAGGTGAAAAAGAACAGGAAAGACCTTTGAGATTATTTATTGAGTTCGGGGGGTAGATTATGTAAAGGAAAGGTATTAACACCCTTTTCATCCATGGTTTTCCATGGGCTCTTAGTTACTTGCTAGATCACTTGCTTTTGTTTGAAATTGTGCTTTGTGTGGTTTTTGAAAGTATTTTGTAAAGAGGCCATTGATTAGGAAAACTTTGTAATGATTCTCGTTCGTAAGAATGTTTACAAAGATGTTGATCTTTTGAAAATGCTTTCAAGTTTGAAAGGTGTTTTGAAAGTGTTGGTGATTTGAAAGTATTTTGTAAAGAGGCTATTGATTAGGAAAACTTTGTAATGATTCTCGTTCGTAAGAATTTATACAAAGATGTTGATCTTTTGAAAATATTTTCAAGTTTGAAAGGTGTTTTGAAAGTGTTGGTGTTTTGAAAATAGAAAGGATGTTTTGTTTTTGAAATGGAGCAAGTAATTAGGAGCATTCTACCTACTCAAAAGTCTTTCATGTTCATTTTCTCTTTCCTTTGACATTGTTATCTTACCATTGATTTGGTAAGTAATCCTATCTTTGGATGTAAACGGAACGGGCGTGGGTAATTGTATAACTATGATTAGCAATGTTGCAAGGTATCTTATCATTCTCTTTTAGGGACTAAGATCATTTGAAAGGAAACATAGATAGTATCATCGAGGGACTATGATCTTATATTTTGCTTGTTTTTGCTAAGATACCTTACATGCGTAATATGGCCATTTTGTAAGGCAACCAAGTGGATTTTACCCTAAGGGTGCTTGTGTGAAAGTGTATTGTTTTTCATGCTTGGTTTTGTCTTTGATTAGGGTTTTCCAATTGATTGGTTTTAGTCTTTCCATACAAACCCCAATTACTAGCATTTGCATATAAAGCGATAAATTGCGGAATTTAAAATTACTACGCTATTATAATACTTGTGGGAGGGGGTGTACAAATTACAAATGGGGATTACAAGAAAATAAAGTCTAATTATCTATTTACAACTATATTGAATTTGGATAAATAATGTACAAAAAATGAATAAATATACAAGAATGTAAAAGGGAAAGAAAATGGATGTTTGTTTGATTTTTTAGAGAAAAGGGGTTTTGGTTTTAACCTAATTAACTAAAAGAAAAAATAATTAAGTAAATTAGTAAAAAGTAAAACCTAAATTTACTAGGAAAAGAATTTAAATAAAACCCTAATCTATTAATTGATTAAAAAAAGAAATTAAATTTATAAGAATATTTTTGGTATTTTTGTTTTAAAAAATAATTTATAGTATTATAAAATATTTTTTATCTTTTTATATTAAAATGATATATTTTAATTGTGTGAAAGAAAATAACTTTAAAAACTAGTTTCTAAATTAAACTTATAAACATATTAGTAAAATAAATAAAGTAATGATTAAATAAAATATTTTTTTTGTGTAAAAAGTAAATAAACTATGTCAAAATATAAATCTAATGTATTTATATTTTTTTTCTGATTTTTTAATATTAGATAAAATATTTAAGAAAACAGATAAATAAATATGAGAAAAAGAAAATAAAATGGGTCAGGGGTGTGAATAGCCAGCAAGGAGGGTCAGTAGTAAGAAAAAAAAATATAAGGCCCAAGGGATGAGGCTCAGCGCTGCAAACAAATGACAAAAATATGGAAAATGTGAGAAAACAAGTAAAAAGGGTACCACTGGGGCTCGAACAAAGGTCCCTATAGTCACAGGCGCACACTTCTACCACTTGAGTGGCTATACATCTGTTTATATAAATCAAACCATAAATATATGATAGTAAACAAGTCTATGGCCTGAACTTCATCTTCAACCTCACGCCCAGCCAGAGTACCTGCATCTTGTTCATCTCTCATCCATTTACAAAAATATAAACATGAATCTTATAGCAAGTTTCCTCACGATTTCAGAAATGCAAAGCAATAAAATTATAGATCAAAGACAAGCATGGATTTTAATGATCCTAATTTGTACCCTAAAAATTTCAGAAACTTCAATCCTAAAATTCTCTAAGCTCAAGCAATATAAATGAAAACTATGGACATGGTTAGCTTTAGGGCAATGATATCTACATTTTTCATTCACAAATAAACCATTAATGATGCTTGTATGAAGAGTTCAAAAGTCAGAAAACTTACCTTGCCAGAGGGTATCGTGTTTGGAGTTTGAGTAGCTTTTAGTGAGTTCCAATGATTAGATTAGCTTCCTCAAGTTCCCAGGAAGCTAATGTGATGCTTAGCTTGAGTTGAAAGTGCCTAAGGAGTTCTGGAGAAGTCAAGGTGCAAGGTGCTGTTTTTGAAAATGGTGGATGATGATGGAGGTGTTACAGTGGTGTTGCAGGTGTTGGGATTGTTTGTGTATTCTATTTAGAAGCTTTTGAAAGTAAAAGGCCAAGAAACGCACGAGCAAATTTGGAGATTGGATTCAAAACTCAGAAATGGCAAGTTTTGAGGTGTTTTTGGTGATTCTGTGTTCTTGGTGTTTTCAGGGCTTAAGCATGCGTGGGATTTGTGGCAAATGACTTGTGTATGTATAAGCAAAAGGTCTTGAGTGTTTTGGATAGTCAGAAGTACAAGTTACAAGCTAATTGCTATGTTACTTGATTTTCAAGAAAAGTGGGAAAACAAGTTTCAAGAGGAAGTACAAGCATGGGCTGAGTGATTGTAAGTGTCTAAACAAGTTTCTCTCGAGTTATAGGACTTGTATGATAAGAAAAGAACAAGTGCAAAGCTCAAGAATAAGTTTTATGCAAAAAGTTACTTTATCAAAATGGCATTGTGCACTTTCTTCCCAAAATGGATATAAAGCATGACCTTGTATTGAATGCTTGAATTGAGACCTCTAACAGTTGTGCTAGCAATTAATTATGGAGTGCCTAACAAGTTTGAGACCTGCAAAGTAGAGGTTATGCAGCATAAGTTTGAATTTTGAATCTTGTTCATCACAAAATGACTTGTAATTTAAGTGTGAAAACCCTAACTTCATCTCTTCAATTCTCCCTACTCAAAAATGATCTCAAAGAGTTATTGGACATTTTTGAAAGCTTGTAATGTTCTCTACAACCCCTATTTGAATCACTTTTGAAAATTCCCCTTGGAACTATATGAAAAATTGCCATGAAGTTAGGTTAAAATCCTGAACAAATTAGGGCAAAATTTCACTAAGTGTTTTGTTTCATGACCATGTGTTCTTAAAATTATAACTTGAGACCCAAGAAATTTTGGAAGGAGTTGTGTAAAGAAATGTTGTAGATTTCATGGAGATATACCACTTTCATGTTGAAAGTTTATTTTGAATCATCTTGCACCATGGTGAAAATTTTGCTCAAAGTTGTGAAAAAATAAGAAATTTCCAACACTTAGAAAATTTTCTAAGTTTAGAATTTTTAAATTTTCAAAATGAAATCTTGAATTTTTGATTTCTTGATGAATAAGCTTAATATTTTGACATGCTTTGATGAATTGTGATCTTTGACATTTAATTTTGACAAAAAGTCAAAGTTTGACTTTTCAGTATACAATTGACTTTTGATCAGTTGACTGAAAATTCATATGTCAATCCATTGGACTTGAGCAATGTTTTGAGCTATGTAAATAGGTCAAAATTATGCAATTGGACTATTGAGGTCATGCCTTAAACCAATTGATCATTTGCTAGGTCAAAAATCAGAAATTGCCCTTTCCCAATCAAAACCCTAATTTTGACCATTTTGTCCTTTTGAAGATTTGATCAAATTTCTTGAGGAATTATGGTCCAAACTTGATCAAATGGTACATATGAGTTTAAAATATTGATATGGATCAAAAATTATGAAGTTTGACTGTGAATTGGCCATAGTTTACTTTTTTCCAATACAGTTGATTTTTAGGTCAACTACTCAATTGACTGAGCCAAAAGTGTGATCCAAAGCTTGAAACTTGACATGAGTAATATCGAGGGTACATAATGATCCATGAAATTAATATGGGGCATTGGAAGTTCAAATATCTTTGTGAAAACTCAAACCCTAATTTTGGTCATCAGTGCTTATGGAGGTGTCTTGAGTTGATCAACCCCAGTGCAGTCTTGAGCCAAATGAGATATTGTGAGCAAATTATTGATAGATGAGAGGGAAAATTTTGGGGTACAACAAATTGTATCTATAAGTATATCACTGCAGTGATTGGAAGTGAGTGGGATCTCATATCTAGTGGTTTCTAGATAGAAGTTTCACAAGGTAGTTATTAGGCGAGAAGTTGTAAACTAGGATTGGTTTAGCTTTGAACTAATACTATCATAGTGAATTTCCTTCCTGGCTTAGTAGCCCCCAGAGTTGGTGATGTTGCACTGAACTTTATTAACAATTGATTGTGTTCTTTAAATTTATGCAATTTATCTTTCTGCACAATCCACGGTTTTAGCAAGTGCTCTGTCAACAAATGTCATAACATTTGTCCTGACATCGTGTTTCTGTGTTAAGACATCAGTCTTGACCTTTGTATTACAAGTGTTAGAATTTCAATTGGTATCAGAGCAGACACCATGTTCTATCTATTGGGTGAGCTCCTGGGTGACTATTTTCCGGTACTATGGATAAAGAAGGAGGATACAATAACATGCCACCTCTGTTATATGGTTCAAATTATGATTGGTGGAAGGTTATAATGATGGCTTTTTTTAAGTCCATGGACAACAAAGCTTGGAAGGTTGTTTTAAAAGGGTGGGAACATCCTGTTAATACAGACAAATATGGGAATGCATCTGGGAAGCCATAAGAAGATTGGTTTGATGAGGATGATAAATTAAATATTGAGAATTATAAGGATTTGAATGCTCTATTAATGGAGTGGACAAGAATGTTTTCAGAATGATTAATAATTGTATTGTAGCTAAGGATGCTTGGGAAATTCTCAAGATAACTCATGAAGGTACATCTAAAGTAAAGATGCCAAGACTTTAGCTTCTCACTACTATATTTGAGAATATAAAGATAAATGATGATGATACCATCTGGGAATATCATATGAAGGTTCTTGAAATAGAAAATACTTCCAGTGCCTTAGGAGAAAAGATGTCAGAACAAAAATTTGTTAGAAGAATTCTTAGGTCTTTGCCTAAGAAATTTGACATGAAGGTAACAACTATTGAAGAAGCTCAAGAAATAAACAACATGAGAGTTGATGAAATTGTTGGGTTACTTCAAACTTTTGAATTGGCTATAAGTGACAAGTATGAGAAAAAGAACAAGAGCATAGTTTTTGTTTCCAATGTCGAAGATGAAGAAAACCAAGTTGATCTTGATTTTGAGGAAGGACTGTCTAATACCATTATTTTAATTGGGGGAAAATTCAATAAAATTATGAAGAGAGTGGATAAAAGAGGAAGACCAAATGTTCAGAACATCTCTTCTGACATCAAGAATAATGAGGATTTTAGAAAAATGCCAGATCTAAGGACAATACCAATAAAAGCAGAGGCGTTCAATGCTATGAGTGTGAAGGTTTTGGTCATATTAAACTAGAATGTCCCACTTTTCTCAAGAGATATAAAAAGGGATCTACTATGTCTTAGTCTAATGATGATGTGTCAGAAGATGAGGCTAACAATGAAACTGAAAAACTTGTGATGGCTATTTTTGGCAGATGGGCAGATGAAGTGGAAGCTTACGATAAAAGTGTCCTTTTTGAAGACCTTGATGTATCCTACAAGGATACTTGTGATTTTTGCAAAGAAATTCTTAAAATAGTAGAATAATAGAGGAATATTATAGTTGAATTGGAGAACGAGAAGAAGAAACCTCTATGTACTATTTCACATCTTCAAGGTGAGGTATCTCTCTTAAATTTAAAGTTTAATAACATGTCAGATTCTTTTAAGAAGATGAATAGTAAAGCTAATATGAAAGAAGAGGATGGAGATCTAAAAGTTGATTATCAGTCTGATAGTAAACAAAGAAGAATGTCTGAGAAGAAGTCCTTTCCTCCTGAAAGGAAGAGAATGATCAACATGTCCAACAACATGTTACAACATTCTAGAAGACTTGATGACACATTATCCATATTCCAATCTTCAAAATGGATATGTCATTATTATGGTGAGTATGTCCATATTAATCCTTTCTGTTATAAATTGTATGGAGATGAAAAAATCTCCAGTTCATGTTAAGGTTGATCAAGTGAGCAAAAAAAGAAGTGTTGAAAATATAGATAGTAAATTTATTGCTCATACTTCCTTAAGAGACTCAAATGGAGAAGACTGGTACTTTGACAGTGGGTGTTCTAGACACATGACATGGGTTCAGAAGTTATTGGGGAATATTAGGCCTCACCCCACAGGTTCTGTCAGGTTTGGTGATGGATTTAAAGGTGAAATCAAAGAGTTGGAAAGATGATGTGTGATGGTTGTCCCAGTTTAGAAGATGGGTTGTTTGTGAAAGGATTAACTGCTAATCTTATTATTATTAGTCAACTGTGTGACCAAGGTCTATTAGTCAACTTCTCAAAATCAGAATGTCTGGTCATAGATGATTATGATGTTGTTCTGATGAAATGTGTAAGGTCTAAAGATAACTGTTATTTGTGGGAATCTCAAATAATTGCTTACTCTTCCACATGTTTAAAAAACAATGAGGATGAAGAGAAGCTATGACACCAGAATCTTAGACATCTTCATTTCAAAAGAATGAAGGAAGCCATATATAAAGGAGCCATTAAATATATTCCAGAGCTCAAGATTGAAGAAGGGAAAGTCTGTAAGGAGTGTGAAAGTAAAAAGTAAATCATGACGCCACACCCAATGTTGCAACATCAGACTACTTCCAAAGTGTTGAAACTTCTTCACATGGACATAATGGGACCAATGCAAATTGATAGTCTGGGAGGAAAAATGTATGTCTATGTGGTTGTTGATGACTTTTCTAGATATACTTGGATGAATTTTCTTAGATAAAAATAAAATGTTTTTGAAGTTTTCAAAAAAATCTATGTCAAAGCATTCAAGAGAGGAAGAACGGTGTGATTGTCAAGGTCAAAAGTGAACATGGCAAGGAGTTTGAGAATGAAAAATTCTCTAAATTTTGTGGTTTTTAGGTATTAGTCATGAGTTCTCTTATTCCATCACTTCTCTGCAAAATGGAATTATTGAGCAAAAGAATAGGGCAATACAAGAATCGGCTAAAGTTATTATTTCTACCAAGCAATTACCATTGGAGTTTTGGGTTGAAGCTATGAATACTGCATGCTACATTCATAATAGGGTCACTTTTACAGGAGGTACTTCAACCACTCTGTATGAGATATGGACTGGAAGGAAGCCTATAATCAAGCATTTTCATACCTTTGGAATTATATTCTATGTCTTAGTGAACAAAGATAAAAAAGGCAAGGAATGAAGAAATATTTTTGGGTTACTCTTTAAATAGAAGAGCTTATAGAGTGTTTAACTCCAGAACTAAAGATGTTATGGAATCCACAAGTGTGATAATTGATGATTCTTTCCATGAAAAGGATAAGTATGTTGAAGACAATGTTGGAGCATCTTTTGTGCAGACTAAGGAGAAAGAAAACGAAGTTATCTATGAGTCCACAAGTGTTGATCTAGATCACTCAGAAGTCGGAGTTCAAAGAGATCATTTAAATAATATCAATACAACACACTCAAATGAAGTAGACATTGGAAGTTCTTGTCTTGTTTCTAAACTTGAACCAATGATGTGTTATACTATTCAAGAAAGAAGAATATTAAATTACATCAGTGGGACACAGTGGGTCAGTAGGTATTTGTATCTAAGGAATAGTCTGATTTGTGCCTCTGAAAATACTATTGTGTCTGAGTATGATGGAACAAGGAGAGGTTGTTCTTAACTGGTTTGGATGGACCATATATTTAAGGATAATAATGTCAAATATGTTGTCATGACATTATTCGGTGAAGACCTGAATAACCTCAGATACTTTATTCAACATGGATGGAACAGGAGTCTTGATAGTCATAAGCAACTTATCGAGAATCTTACTGAAGGAAAGATTATTACTCTGGAGCATTTGGATAATAAGGAACAACTTACTGTTATAAGCAGTGAGATTCGGACTTGTACTATTAAAGACTTATAACAATTACAGTTATGGAGGAGTGCAACTGATATTTCATCTTTCCTCTATGTTTTGATGCTTAGGAAGCCTATATAAATTACTATTAATGAAATGACTAGTGACAACGCCAAGGAGTGCTGAAGGATCTTTGACAGGGGCAAGAGTTGGAAGACCACCTGAAGTTGGCGAACTTTTTTTGGTTCCATATGCTATTATGTGTTTCTAATTTTTTTCTTCCATTTATGTTTATGCTTGTGTTTCCATATGTACCTCCAATTTTATTTACATTTATTCTACTTTTAATCAATTTTTGGCTAAAAAGGGGGAGTAGAGTGTTAGTGCTTTATGTGTGTCATGATGTTATGAAACATGTCTTGACATGTTAGTTAGCATACTAATAGAAATGTTTTACTGCTAAGGAGAGAGTAGTTATTGTGGTTTCTTAATGTATGCACATATTTTGGGGGAGCATGATTGTCTATCATGTTGGGTTGGTTTAAATTTTTTGCTGTTGCTGCTACTGGAGTTTGTGTGCAGGATGTCTTGTCTGATGTTATGACATATTGCATGGTGTGAGAAAATCCCGATGTGGGGCTAGTTGTATCTTCTACCGCTGTTTCCTCTGATGTGTGAACTTGGGTAGTCCATATTTGGTGTTTTGGATATTCAGGTGATTTGGGTTTTTTCTATCGAGAGGGAGAAATCATTGTTTAAAATAGGGGGAGTAATGACCTTGTTTGTTTCTGTAATGGCATGAAGAATTTGATACATTTTTATGTTTGCAATTTATACAAAGTTTACATGTTTGCATGTAGCTTGTGTCGTGGTGTTATTCCTTTCTTAAAGTTTGTCATGCTTTGGTTGTTATAGCCAAAATTTTCCAAAGGGAAGATTGTTAGTTATAAGGTTTTATGATTGGATAAATTTTGGTAAAACATGGTTCTATACTGATGTTGAGCAAGATATTATAACATCTTCATCAACTGTCATGATAGTTGTTGCACCCCAAAATTTGCCCTCCCATATTCTCCAAGAAATTGCCAAGTCAGGTCACAAAATTCCCCAAGGGTCATGCAGTTCAACTGTCTCCTATACAGTCAAAACTAGGGTTTGAGTTCTGATCAAGAATTGAAAGTTTTCAAAGGCCCAATCAAGTCTCATATGCTTACAAAGATGGTCAAGTATCCTCATATCAAGTTTCAAGACATTCAGCTCAAAATTGCACAGTCAAAACCCTAAATTGCACTACAGTCAACTGTAGGGGCAAAATGGTCATTTGACAGTCAAAAGTTCAAATTTTGGTCAACATATCATTTTGAAGCCACAAACATCATTTGATCAATGCTTGATCATGATTCTCAAAATTTGGCTCAGAAATCATCAAAGATGCAAAAGTTGCTATATTTGGACAGCTGAAAAAGTCAACTGAAATTAACCAGGGCATAACTTTCACATGGATTATCAGAAAAATTCCATCCAAAGCTCATTTTGAAGAGAAAGACATTTCCTACAATTCATCTTCATATTCCAAGTCCAAGAAATGCTCTCACAAAAAGTTATCAATTTCAACATTATAGGTCATTTTCAAAAGTCAACAAAAAGGGACTTTAAGTCAAAGGCCATAACTTGAGATTGGTAAATCAAAATGACATGGGACCAAAGGCATTGGTTAAAGGACTCAAAGACCTTTCCAAAATGTCCAAGAACATGTGAAAAGCTTAAAAATTGAGCAAGTTATGCCTTGTGGAAGTTGGGAAATTTTTGGGAATTTTGAAAAGTCAACTTTGATTCAAATGGTCTAAAATTGCCAATGGGCCTACTTTTCTTCCATGATTCATCATTCCAAGCCTATTCACGACCATTGGGCCCAAAGGGAAGTATTTTCTCATTTTTTATTTATTTATTTGAATTTATATTAATATTAATTCATTTAAATTATTTAAATATATAGAAAATATCTAACTTGACCTAATGAATCTTTTTGTACACATTTTAGGCTCAATAATTCGTGCCTGAGCCAATTTGGAAAGATTTGGAGCATTGGGATATGATTTGCACAAAATACACATGAAAAGATATGGAAGATCCTTAAGGAAAATCAAATATTGGAATCCTTGAATGCAAGAGATTTTGGCCAGTTTTGTTGACCTAAATTATTCACTACATATGCTTGAATCAAAACCTAATGCCAGAGGACTCTAAGCTGCGCATAAGATCAATATACAAACTTGAAAATTTGGCCATAAAACTAAAATCTGAAAACGTTGTTAGAGGCCGATTCCAACCCTAATACTCATTCCAAAGGCTTCCTTGTGAACTCCTGATCAAATTCCAATCAATATCAACTACCAAAACGCCCTGAATCGGTATCAAGAACTCGAACTGTGTCACAAAACTTTTGAAATCGCATATCACAATTCATACATCTTTTTGCATTTTGATTGATGAATTCTTGTTCAGTATGAAGTTTCCAAGCTAACCATACCAATTAATTTCATTTTTGTGCAATATAGGCGATTTTGCCATTGTTAAATGTTAGGGTTTGCAGGTTTCAAAATTGGGGTTTCCCAATACAAGCAAAATTAGGCCATCCCAGTACCACCATTGCATTCAGTACACCAAGACGAAGAGAGTCATACATTCGCGATCAATTTATATACACCCAGCATCTAATCGTTATTTTCTTGTAGGTGGTCTACAGCAACGCGTGCAAAACCGTTTCCATAGGCTTATGTTTCAGAAAAAGTGAGGAAGACGATGTGTTGTCCCTCACTGATTCGCTGATTTCAAATTCCGCGCGTTTAATCACTAATGCGCTTATTCTTTCTTTTTGTTGTTTGTGTATTATTAATATATCAAATAATCCAAATGGCTCAGCTGGCAGGTACCTCTCTTGGCAATATCCAAGACCTGGGTTCGAACCCCAGGTCTGTGTAACCTTTCAATATTATTTTTCTATGAGTGTTCCTATGCAGCGTTTGTAGTGGAGTACACGATATATCCCCCTCATCCAGACGTCCACGTCCTTAGTGGAATCAGATCAATGGCCAAGATTCAAAGAACACGTACGCAATGGTCAACGCGCTAGCATACAAACTGGCAAAGTCAATGGACCAAAGCGTTAATGGGCCAGAACCTTTGGATCAACACCTCCAATTTGGGGCTACCCCCCCCCCCCCCTGGTTTGCCTTTACTATTAAATTCTTCTTTTATTTTATTTATTTCTTATTCTTGTTTTAATTATTATTTTTATTACTGTTTATTTAATTAATTATTTTTTTTAACAAAATACAAAAACATATAGAAAAAATCAGAAAAGGCAAAAATATAATATTTATTTTATCTTAATTATTTTTCATAAAAAATTTGCATGTTAATTAGTTAATTTAAATTAGGGTTTATTGTTAATTCTTTTCATAATAAATATAAAAATGTAGAATTAGGTTAATTAACAATTTTGATTCCTTTTCATATTTTTCCTTTTTTTTCACAGTAATAATTATTTATTTATTTATCTTATTTTTTTTATAATTAAATGTATATAAATAACTTAGAATTAAATTAGGTCAAAAATTCAATCTTTTTCTTAATAACTTAAAAAACATTAGAATTAGGGTTTGACGCTTCATTTTAATTTTAATTAATTATTTTTTCCATTAAATCTTAAAAAATACAAAAAATACCAAAAAAAACATTCTTTTTTCTTTAATTTTAATTCCTCATTAATTCTAACTAATTAATTCATTAACTTTAAATATTTTCGCAAAAGGGTCCAACGCCCATCGCTTTAATTATTTTGTTTCGCGCATTTTACTTTGTCGCTTATTATAATTATGTACATGTCCCAAAGCCTTGTAACAATTTTATTTCTAGCACTTTTATTCGCTTTATTTATTTTTTCAGTCAAATCGGGTCCGGTTTAATTTTGGCGATGTGGACCCGCGCCATTTGTAATAGTTTAGATTTATTTTCCCGCAAACTTTATAACTGTTAAAAAGCATGCAAGAATGAATGTCTTAATTAAAATCAAGCGTAGATCATAACAAACATGACAAGACAAATAACTGAAACATGACACACAATTCGCACACACCACCCCTAGGGTACGTCTCACTGTTGCCTTTCGAAAGGTGATCGTCGAGTAGAGGATGTCTTAGTAAGTCCTCATGATCCGGGAACCTGGCATGAGGGTAGCTTCTAAGGTATCTTCCCATTGCTCTGGTGATCACCATGTCCCTAAACTCGAATTGACCCGAACACCTCCAACGGTGGTGCTACCTACCTCTCAATGGTGGGATGGCATTTCTTTTAAGGACTCTTACACAGACGAATTCCTTAGGGTAGGTAGGTTCTCAAGGATACTTGCTCTAACTTCAAACAAATTAAAACATCTTTTCACACCAACACTTTTCAAAAGCTTTCAAAGCAAATTTTTCAAACACTCTGACGTACGAGTCGAACTGAAATTTTTTCAAAGAAACTTTTTTAACCCACATTGAAAAGCAAACAAAACAATTTTGAAAACACAAATGAGCAAGTATCTAAGAGCCCATGGATAACCATGGATAGAAAGGGTGCTAACACCTTCCCTTTCTATAACCTACCTCCCGAACCGAGAGCAATCTCTTTAAGGAATTTTTCTGTGCTTTTGTCCTTTCCATTTGGAGAAAATAAAAGACGGTGGCGACTCTTGCTTCCGCGACATTTCGCGAACCAGCGTTAAACAGTCAGTTCCAGATCCACTGATCACAGAACTGGAGACTCTGCTGGGGATTTAACTTAAAGTGAGGTGTACCTTAGGGTTAGTTCATAACTGTGTTTTCAATTGCTTTCCTTGTTTGCTTTAAATTGTGGGACTGTCTTGGGAGTTCTATAGATCCTAACCCGGATCTGGGAGACACCTTCTTAGAAAGTAGCAACAAGGCTGTGAGGGAACTGTGCGGGGTATACCGACATGGTTGAAACAGTCTGCTACGTTGATGTGGCACTTTGGTGTGTACCGGTAACCCTTGAGTTCAGTCAAGGAGAGTACGGGGCCTCCGCGTGGTGTCGTGAAGCATCAACAGACCTTAGGAACCTTAATTGAACTATCTTGGCCTCTTTAGGGTAGTGAGATAACTGACTTTGGTGCAGTCCGAGGTTGGTTGATACTCGATACTACGCTCAATTGAGGGTTGCTTTCCTGGAATATTTCGGTCGCTAGTTCAGTGGCTAAATCGAAACGATGAACAATGAAAGCAATCTCGTGATATTGGGAACCTTAGAACCCGGTTACTTCTGATAGGACAGGTTGAACCCACCAACTTCAAGAGGGTAATACCCAGACCTCATGCTGGCCTAAACCCTAAGGGCTTCTCTTGTGTGACTTGCGTGCCTTCGTACTTGACTACTTGCATGCTTGTTATCTGACCCTTGATGTCTTGCAGGTTTTGTTCATAGTCCTTAATTGGGACTTATAACAGGGTGTACTAACCACTTGCAGGTTCTGTTTATAGTCCTTAATTGAGACTCATGACAGGTTTTACTTAGGTTTCTTGCAGGTTTTATTTATAGTCCTTAATTGGGACTCATAACAGGGTACTACATTTCTTGCAGGTCTTGTTTATAGTCCTTAACTAGGACTCATGACAGGGTTTACCAAATTTCCTGCAGGTGTTGTTGATAGTCCTTAATTGGGACTCATAACAGGGTTTACTAGATCTCTCGCAGGTTTTGTTTATAGTCCTTAATTGGGACTCATAACAAAGTATACTGAATTTCTTGCAGGGTCTGTTTATAGTCCTTAATTGGGACTCATAGCAGGGTTTACCTACATCACCCCATGCATAGCATGACATCATACCATTGCATACCATTGCATACATCCTAACCCATTTCAAGGATCTCAAGGGCTTGTGATGCAGGTCATGATGAACCAACTGCCCAGCAAGGGGCAAAGAGGATTTATTTTCCTCTAGCTAAGGTCGTCAGGGGCTGTGACCCACTGGATATGGTGAGCCTTTGACCCTTGAAGAAGGACTCTCAACAACAGGAAGTACCTTCAATCAAGTTATCGGCTTTCAACTCTAACAATTTCTCTGTTTATCCCGCGAGGTCCTTGAAATCATTGCATGCATGTCATACATCTCATTGCATTGCAGGTGTCCCTTTGACAGGTTGCTTACCCTTCTCCGCTGTTTATTTCAGCCGATCATCATGAATCCTGAATCATCAGCCGAGCAGACTATCAAGGACCTCCAGGCTCAGAACGCCCAGTTCCAAGAGTTGATCATGAATTTGACTCAAGGGCAACAAGACCTGAAGGCTCTGCTTTTGAAGAAGGACAAGAAAAAGAAGAGGACTGTTTTGTTCAGCCCTAGACGCAGATCTGGGAATACACCGCAGACTGAAACTGAGAGGACTACCCCATCTGTGAGGGAAGGCAGTCACCATGAGAGAGGGGTGCCTAGTCCAGTGGTCTCCGACAACGAGACAGATTTCAACGACGAACAATACCCTCCGGCCGAGGACAAGTACAAACAGTTGGAAGACTGCCTGAATGCAATGGAAATTCGACAAGTGCCTGGTTTGGATTTCGGAGACTTGGGTCTAACTTCTGGTGTGGTGATCCCACACAAATTCAAAGCACCCTCTTTTGCTAAGTACGATGGGACATCCTGTCCCAGGCTGCATCTCAGGTCTTATGTACGGAAGATTCAACCGTATACTGTGGACAAGAACTTGTGGATCCACTTCTTCCAGGAGAGTCTTTCAGGGACTCATCTCGAATGGTTCTATCAGCTGGACGGAACCAAGATTCGTAACTGGGAGGAGTTGGCTACTGCTTTTTACAAGCAGTATCAGTACAATGCCGACCTCGCTCCTACGCGTACCCAACTCCAGGGTATGTCGTTAGGATCGGGAGAAGGTTTTAAAGAATATGCGCAGAAGTGGAGGGACCTTGCTGGAAGGGTACAACCACCGCTGACTGACCGCGAGCTCGTCGACATGTTCTTAGGGACCCTGTCTGGTCCATTCTTCAACCATCTGATTGGGAACTCTTCTGCTGGGTTTACAGATTTGATCTTGACTGGGGAGAGGATCGAAGCTGGTATCAAGGATGGGAAGATACAGAAGGATGCTTCGTCGAGCACCGATAAAAAACCTTTTAAGAAGGAATCCAATGTCGTCTATGGTTCAAGGAGACATAATAGACCAGAACGCTGCCAAGCTGCCAATGCAGTGGTGATCTCAAAACCTGCTGGTGCTCTTCAACATCACAACCAACAAAAGAGTGAGAGAAGGCAGTTCACTCGGCTCAGCATGACCTTATCCCAGATATTGCCACAGTTGCTGGAGACCAAGCTAGTAACTCTAAAAGAAGCTCCGAAGAATCAAAATACAACGTCACCGAAGTATAACCCCAACGCCCGCTGCGCTTATCACTCTGACAGCCCGGGGCATACTATAGATGATTGTTGGAGCTTGAAAAATAAGATCCAAGACTTGATTGACGCAAAGGAGATTGAGTTCGAGGCGCCTGAGGCTCCCAACGTGATCACTGCTCCCTTGCCAAAACATGGCTAGGATTGAGAAATTTTTGTTCATTCGAATGTTCAAGTTGCAATTTTCTTTTGTTCAAACATTTACTCATGTTAAACATTGTTATTTCATTAATGCATCGCATATGTCTGTTCTGAAACAATATATTCGTATTCACTAAATGCAAATTATTTTCATATTTTTTCTGATGTCAACTCTCGATTATTAATTCTAAGCCTCTTGAGGGAGGATGACGAAAACGATACCACAATCTACAATATGCTTTTGAACAGACCCCGCTGATGAGGTACAGGCATTGTTTCAATTCCTAAACACTGGAGTTATAAGGAAGATAATCCCTCGTCAACCCCTCTTAGCCAAAGAAGTAGGAGTTTTTCTTTTCGAAATTTAAAACCCTTAATCATAACCCGGGGCAGGGTAGTCTTCTCAGTTGATCCAAGTGCACAATGAATGGCACCAAATGAGTCTTTCCAAAAACAAAAGACAGTGATGGTTCCGAACAATCGTGAAGACAGGCAGTCAAAAAAAAAGGTTCATAAATGAAAAGCCCAAAAAGTCAAAACCTATAAAGGGGACTTACGAAACTGGGGCATCCCGCTGACTGTAATTCCAAAAAGGAAACAGCTCAGGCAAAAAACAGGGATAACAAAATCAAAAAGAAAGAGGTCTTATAAACCCTCGCCAAAAAGGAAATGACTGCCTATTCCAAATAAGCTGTCAATATCCGAATCATCACTGGTATATCAAAGCAAAGACTCAAACAAAGTCTAACGTATGATCAACTGAGTTTAGGTTTGGAGAACATCACGAAGAGCGGGTGGGTACAAATAAAATTTGAGCCTTTATCCTTTGTTTCTTAAACCGTGAACCAGGCCACGTTACAACCCTAAAAAGTCCTAGCTGAAGCATGGGTTAGTTCGAAAGCATACTGTTACGAAAGGTATCCTGACTCCTTAAGGCTTGCGGTAAAATAACGAGTTGACATCACAGTTTACAAAATTGCTTGTTTTACTAAAAAATGCATTTTCAAAATCTTCAAGACAGACATAAGCTTTGCATTTTTAATATAACATTGATTGCATATGACTATTTGTTTGAACAACATAGAAATTCGCACGACGAATGCCTAATGAACAAAAGCACCTCCAATCAAGGGGCATGGCCTGATCATTGTCCATCATCTGGGGCAGTCCAGTCAAGATTCGAGGAATCTCTCAAGATGCCAAACAGCCAGGGGCAAACCTCCGCCTGAGCCACTTGGGGCATTGGACATGAATTCCCAGCAACGAATCTTGCCTGATCAAACACCTTCTGGTGGCATGACGAAACACTTCTAACAGGGGCAACTCCCTACTTTCTGAGAACAGACATAGTCGGAAAAATACTACGCATAATCAATGACCCGCTAGGTTGACACACCTAGGCAAAAATAAGGGCTTCCCGGCGAACCAAAAGGGTTCGGGCAAAATGAAGGGATGAAATGAAAAAATCTGTACACCCGGCAAGTCGAAAACCTGAAAAGGCGGCTTGGGCAAAAATGGGTATCCCGATGGACTAAAAACCCGAAAGGGCGGTCCAGGCAAAAGTTAGGGATCAAAAGCGTACGACTATGTCCCAGCATCTTGTCACTCGCCTACCAGAAGAAGGTTTGTCCATCAACAACTATCAGCACCTCACAGGTATTCATCTCCCACCTTAGAAACAGGGGCAATCAAGAGTTGTCTAAGCAATCTAATTGTTATGTCCTCCAAGGTTCCAAGGTAAGTTCAGCTAAAGAACATAACCAGATATCCTAATTCCCCAGAGAGTGAGCCAACAAAGCAGTACACTCTCCTCAAGCTATAGTATCAAACTTAAGGAAGTTGGGTGTCCTCCAGCAGATCTCAACATTCCCCAGCACATCATTCTTAAACAAGCATCCCCGATAGTCTTGGCCTAAAGATTGTTCCCCGGCGGTATATAAAATATTCAAAGGAATCACTTCCCCCGCAGTTCAAAACTTCCCCAGGAAAGTTGGAATACATCTCCCCAAGCAGTAAGCTTATCCCCAGTAGATTCTGGAAGCTTATCCTCGCAGAGCACGAACGCGTCGTCCGGCTTTATTCAAAGAGTTATTTCCCTACCAGGATATAAATGGGTTATCCTCAGCCAAAAGCCACGGAAAGAGCGTCGTCGACAGAATCTTCTTATCCCCAGCGAAGTCCATTCATACTTCCAGCACAACAAGGGTATCCTCAGCAAACTATCAACAATTCAGCAAAAGCATCTCCCCACAGAGTATTTCTTCCCAGCATGGTCGCTAGAATATCTTTTTCTCCCCGCAGAATTCTCCATTCGCCAAGTTTATTCCCCAACGGAGTTATCTTCGTCTATTGGAATTCTTGCAACTATTCTTCAACACCAGCCCTGGATACGACTTCCCGGCACCCGTCAAGGATTTATTTTCTTAGACAAACATACATTCATAAAACGTCACATACATCATTATAGCATGCATATGCATCATACTACACGAATCTCATTGATTTTGAAGACATACAGTTCATGCATCATGATTTTGCATACAATTATGTTCTACCTTTTCAGGAAAAAGATCAATACAAAAATGACTACTATCAACTATCGCAATTCATTCTTGATATAGTTTCAGATGTAAACCAGACATGGTGACATTCTGATGCTGCTTCCAGAATTCCTTCTAGATATAGTTTCGGATATGACCCAGACATGGTGACGTTCTGATGCTGCTTCCAGAATTCCTTCTAGATATAGTTTCGGATATGACCCAGACATGGTGACGTTCTGATGCTGCTTCCAGAATTCCTTCTAGATATAGTTTCGGATATGATCCAGAGATGGTGACGTTCTGATGCTGCTTCCAGAATTCCTTCTAGATATAGTTTCGGATATGATCCAGAGATGGTGACATTCTGATACTGTTTCCGGATTTCCTTCTAGATATGGTTTCAGATATGATCCAGATATGGTGACGTTCTGATGCTGCTTCCAGAATTCCTTCCAGATATAGTTTCGGATATGATCCAGAGATGGTGACGTTCTGATGCTGCTTCCAGATTTCCTTCTAGATATAGTTTCAGATATGATCCAGATATGGTGACGTTCTGATGCTGCTTCCAGATTTCCTTCCAGATATAGTTTCAGATGTAAACCAGATATGGTGACATTCTGATACTGCTTCTAGAAGTCCTCTTTAGATGTTTCCCTCTCCGACGATGAGTGTGAGGTGATATTCTCCTATGGTTCCCTCTCCAACGGTGTGTGAGGTAGTAATCCCTTTTCTAGATGTTTCCCTCTCCGACGATGAGTGTGAGGTGATATTCTCCTATGGTTCCCTCTCCGACGGCGTGTGAGGTAGTAATTCCTTTTTCAAGATGTTTCCCTCTCCGACGATGAGTGTGAGGTGATATTCTCCTATGGTCCCCTCTCCAACGGTGTGTGAGGTGGTAAGCCCTTTTCAGATATTTCCCTCTCCGACGATGAGTGTGAGGTGATCATTCCTTTCAAATTATAATTGGCTATGGTTCTCTGCCCAATATTGCAAAGATGGTAATTTCCACCAAGATTTTTCTCAACGAGCGTTGTTGAAGTTAAAGTCATCCGAGGTTCTCTTATCATTCATGCTAAGGCAGTAACCATTCCTGGTTCATTCATCAGCGTTTGAAGCTCCAGACTCAGCTCCTGTAACCAGTCAGGACATATCTATACCAAGCATCTAAAATCATCCCCTGCAACGTGTCAGGTATTCATTTGTTCTTTTGCAGGTATGCAGGTTCTCGCTAAAGAATCTCCTACGCGATCAACATCCAGATGGCATCTATAAGCCCATCATCCTATCCAGCAATCTCCAAATGGCATCTATAAGCCCATCTCCATCACACTGCTACTATGTGAGCGCAAATTTCTGGGCACTCTAGTGTTCAATCATCTTCTACCCTCGGATTACGAAAGGCACGTCAGCCAATCTGCATCCTCAGGTCTAAGAAGATTGAACAGGGGCAACTGTTGCACCCCAAAATTTGCCCTCCCATATTCTCCAAGAAATTGCCAAGTCAGGTCACAAAATTCCCCAAGGGTCATGCAGTTCAACTGTCTCCTATACAGTCAAAACTAGGGTTTGAGTTCTGATCAAGAATTGAAAGTTTTCAAAGGCCCAATCAAGTCTCATATGCTTACAAAGATGGTCAAGTATCCTCATATCAAGTTTCAAGACATTCAGCTCAAAATTGCACAGTCAAAACCCTAAATTGCACTACAGTCAACTGTAGGGGCAAAATGGTCATTTGACAGTCAAAAGTTCAAATTTTTGGTCAACATATCATTTTGAAGCCACAAACATCATTTGATCAATGCTTGATCATGATTCTCAAAATTTGGCTCAGAAATCATCAAAGATGCAAAAGTTGCTATATTTGGACAGCTGAAAAAGTCAACTGAAATTGACCAGGGCATAACTTTCACATGGATTATCAGAAAAATTCCATCCAAAGCTCATTTTGAAGAGAAAGACATTTCCTACAATTCATCTTCATATTCCAAGTCCAAGAAATGCTCTCACAAAGAGTTATCAATTTCAACATTATAGGTCATTTTCAAAAGTCAACAAAAAGGGACTTTAAGTCAAAGGCCATAACTTGAGATTGGTAAATCAAAATGACATGGGACCAAAGGCATTGGTTAAAGGACTCAAAGACCTTTCCAAAATGTCCAAGAACATGTGAAAAGCTTAAAAATTGAGCAAGTTATGCCTTGTGGAAGTTGGGAAATTTTTGGGAATTTTGAAAAGTCAACTTTGATTCAAATGGTCTAAAATTGCCAATGGGCCTACTTTTCTTCCATGATTCATCATTCCAAGCCTATGCACGACCATTGGGCCCAAAGGGAAGTATTTTCTCATTTTTTATTTATTTATTTGAATTTATATTAATATTAATTCATTTAAATTATTTAAATATATAGAAAATATCTAACTTGACCTAATGAATCTTTTTGTACACATTTTAGGCTCAATAATTCGTGCCTAAGCCAATTTGGAAAGATTTGGAGCATTGGGATATGATTTGCACAAAATACACATGAAAAGATATGGAAGATCCTTAAGGAAAATCAAATATTGGAATCCTTGAATGCAAGAGATTTTGGCCAGTTTTGTTGACCTAAATTATTCACTACATATGCTTGAATCAAAACCTAATGGCAGAGGACTCTAAGCTGCGCATAAGATCAATATACAAACTTGAAAATTTGGCCATAAAACTAAAATCTGAAAACGTTGTTAGAGGTCGATTCCAACCCTAATACTCATTCCAAAGGCTTCCTTGTGAACTCCTGATCAAATTCCAATCAATATCAACTACCAAAACGCCCTGAATCGGTATCAAGAACTCGAACTGTGTCACAAAACTTTTGAAATCGCATATCACAATTCATACATCTTTTTGCATTTTGATTGATGAATTCTTGTTCAGTATGAAGTTTCCAAGCTAACCATACCAATTAATTTCATTTTTGTGCAATATAGGCGATTTTGCCATTGTTAAATGTTAGGGTTTGCAGGTTTCAAAATTGGGGTTTCCCAATACAAGCAAAATTAGGCCATCCCAGTACCACCATTGCATTCAGTACACCAAGACGAAGAGAGTCATACATTCGCGATCAATTTATATACACCTAGCATCTAATCGTTATTTTCTTGTAGGTGGTCTACAGCAACGCGTGCAAAACCGTTTCCATATGCTTATGTTTCAGAAAAAGTGAGGAAGACGATGTGTTGTCCCTCACTGATTCGCTGATTTCAAATTCCGCGCGTTTAATCACTAATGCGCTTATTCTTTCTTTTTGTTGTTTGTGTATTATTAATATATCAAATAATCCAAATGGCTCAGCTGGCAGGTACCTCTCTTGGCAATATCCAAGACCTGGGTTCGAACCCCAGGTCTGTGTAACCTTTCAATATTATTTTTCTATGAGTGTTCCTATGCAGCGTTTGTAGTGGAGTACACGATATATCCCCCTCATCCAGACGTCCACGTCCTTAGTGGAATCAGATCAATGGCCAAGATTCAAAGAACACGTACGCAATGGTCAACGCGCTAGCATACAAACTGGCAAAGTCAATGGACCAAAGCGTTAATGGGCCAGAACCTTTGGATCAACACCTCCAATTTGGGGCTACCCCCCCCCCCCCCTGGTTTGCCTTTACTATTAAATTCTTCTTTTATTTTATTTATTTCTTATTCTTGTTTTAATTATTATTTTTATTACTGTTTATTTAATTAATTATTTTTTTTAACAAAATACAAAAACATATAGAAAAAATCAGAAAAGGCAAAAATATAATATTTATTTTATCTTAATTATTTTTCATAAAAAATTTGCATGTTAATTAGTTAATTTAAATTAGGGTTATTGTTAATTCTTTTCATAATAAATATAAAAATGTAGAATTAGGTTAATTAACAATTTTGATTCCTTCTCATATTTTTCCTTTTTTTTCACAGTAATAATTATTTATTTATTTATCTTATTTTTTTTATAATTAAATGTATATAAATAACTTAGAATTAAATTAGGTCAAAAATTCAATCTTTTTCTTAATAACTTAAAAAACATTAGAATTAGGGTTTGACGCTTCATTTTAATTTTAATTAATTATTTTTTCCATTAAATCTTAAAAAATACAAAAAATACCAAAAAAACATTCTTTTTTCTTTAATTTTAATTCCTCATTAATTCTAACTAATTAATTCATTAACTTTAAATATTTTCGCAAAAGGGTCCAACGCCCATCGCTTTAATTATTTTGTTTCGCGCATTTTACTTTGTCGCTTATTATAATTATGTACATGTCCCAAAGCCTTGTAACAATTTTATTTCTAGCACTTTTATTCGCTTTATTTATTTTTTCAGTCAAATCGGGTCCGGTTTAATTTTGGCGATGTGGACCCGCGCCATTTGTAATAGTTTAGATTTATTTTCCCGCAAACTTTATAACTGTTAAAAAGCATGCAAGAATGAATGTCTTAATTAAAATCAAGCGTAGATCATAACAAACATGACAAGACAAATAACTGAAACATGACACACAATTCGCACACACCACCCCTAGGGTACGTCTCACTGTTGCCTTTCGAAAGGTGATCGTCGAGTAGAGGATGTCTTAGTAAGTCCTCATGATCCGGGAACCTGGCATGAGGGTAGCTTCTAAGGTATCTTCCCATTGCTCTGGTGATCACCATGTCCCTAAACTCGAATTGACCCGAACACCTCCAACGGTGGTGCTACCTACCTCTCAATGGTGGGATGGCATTTCTTTTAAGGACTCTTACACAGACGAATTCCTTAGGGTAGGTAGGTTCTCAAGGATACTTGCTCTAACTTCAAACAAATTAAAACATCTTTTCACACCAACACTTTTCAAAAGCTTTCAAAGCAAATTTTTCAAACACTCTGACGTACGAGTCGAACTGAAATTTTTTCAAAGAAACTTTTTTAACCCACATTGAAAAGCAAACAAAACAATTTTGAAAACACAAATGAGCAAGTATCTAAGAGCCCATGGATAACCATGGATAGAAAGGGTGCTAACACCTTCCCTTTCTATAACCTACCTCCCGAACCGAGAGCAATCTCTTTAAGGAATTTTTCTGTGCTTTTGTCCTTTCCATTTGGAGAAAATAAAAGACGGTGGCGACTCTTGCTTCCGCGACATTTCGCGAACCAGCGTTAAACAGTCAGTTCCAGATCCACCGATCACAATAGTTCATCTGTTATGAGTTTTCAACTAGATGTCGAAGACAAAAGTCGTGACATCCTAGTCTTTGTACAACACGCATTGTTGTTGGTATCTCTTTATAGATTTCTTTTGATTTGATGAGATCCTTTTGGATATTTCTCATTATTATGCGCATGTCAAGGAGAATATTTAGGAACAAAGTGCATATTTGATTGGATTTCTTAAAAAGGATCTTGGAGAATTTTTAGGAAGATTTAAAAAGATTTGTTCATATTTTTATGAGATGATCTTACAGATGTTTTTAAGTGAAGATTGCATTTGATTTGAAGAGTCTAAGTGCATACTGCAAGAGTCTATAAATAAGGACTTGCTATGACCTAAAATAGCAAGCATTCACAAAGAAGAATCCTTGTGAGCAAATTAAGGTTTAGGGTTTTGGGAGTCTCTTAGGTTTTTAGTGTTTGTGTTATTTATGTGTCACTCATGTATCTTTGATGCATTGAGTTGACTGATTGTTGCTTGCTTATTATGCTATTATTCTCACTCATGAGCTTTTAAGAAAAGATTTGAATATTGTTCTTAGTTGAAGCTTATAAGAAAAACCAAGTATTGTTCTTAGTTAAGAGTATTTGCTAAATATTATTGTTTATTGGAGGTGTAATCTTCTTTTGGGTTTTTAAGTATAGTCACAGGTTTGTGGATGTAGGGATATCACTGTGGTGATTGGAAGTGAGAGAGTGATCTCATATATAGTGGTTTCTATGTATAAGTTGTGCAAGGTAGTGATTAGGCGAGAATTTGTAAACTAGGGTTGGTTTATCTTTGAACTAATACTATCATCGTGAATTAAGTTCCTGGATTGGTAGCCCCCATAATGGGTGATGTTGCACTAAACTAGGTTAACAATTGATTGTGTTCTTTAAATTTCTGCAATTTATCTTTCTGCATAATCAACAACTTTAGCAGGTTTTCTATCAACATATGTCATACCATTTGTCCTAACATCGTGGTTCAGTGTTAAGACATCAATCTTGACCTTTGTATTGCAAGTGCCTGAATTTCATAAACCACACCTTGGGAAAAACAAACACACATTGATTTAGTGAATGCTAAATACAACAAACAAATAGACATTGAATCAATTAATGCTAATTAAATAGAGCCAACACAATAATGAAACATTGTAGCTAACATCATTTAATGCGCTAATCCTCAATTACAAAGACCATTATCAAAAAACACTTTGTAGTTGCCACATTGTAGACTCGCATCTCACTGGTGAACACCGACAATACCCATGTGGCAAACAAACTTTATATTGTAAGGATACCAAGCAAACATCGGTGTTATGACCACTCACAAACAACTAAAAGTGTAACATAACAACAAATAAAGGGAGCCAAACACATGACTCAAAGTTAACTAATGTGCACTCGTTGAGGTAAAAATACTTTTATAAATATTAATTGTCATTACATCTAAGACACAAAGTGTGGCAAACATTATAGGGAAAAATAATAAAATAAATGGAAGAAGAGGAGCGGTCACACTAAATTTCTCAGATTCGTAAGACCAAGATCACCCTTTAGAGTCACCTCGGGAGAAACCTAGAAGAAGGTTAGATCTTCAACATGAATTAGAGAAGTAGAGCATAACCTCCTTTCCTGTTCCATGACCTGATTGAGGACCCCTTACACATCTTGCATATTCATTTGAAGGGAACAATGAAGCATCAGTTTCATACCAACAACCCCGTCTTCAAGTGTGCTCGTGGCCTTGACATGAACCTCGACCTACCGTTGAAGATTTTTCCGACCCTCCTCAGCACGAAG
This sequence comes from Vicia faba, assembly GCA_948472305.1. NCBI lineage: Eukaryota > Viridiplantae > Streptophyta > Magnoliopsida > Fabales > Fabaceae > Vicia > Vicia faba. The sequence goes on from OX451741.1 coordinate 128,284,617, forward strand.
GGTCGTCTCAATAACATAATTAGAGGCCTCCTAACACCGTTTCTCCTTCGCCGCAAAATGGCCTCCTTCTTAACTACTTGGGAAACAAAGGTAGAAGGTGAGTCATGTGTATTTTCCTCCTCTTGCAAAGATCCAGAAAGCTTGACCTTCTCCTACAGTTCAGCCAATTTCTTTCGAAAGGCAAAGCGCCTTTACTTCATAACTTCACACTTCACCTTCCAAGTGTCCATATCCTTAGAGGGATTCCTAGCAGTCTAGACATATCCTCTACCAACAACAACCAAAAAGAACAATAAGAACAAATAAGAGGCCCAATACATGTTATGGGTGATCTCAAAGACAAGCTCTGTCTTCTCCATCGCATATATCTTTTTGGACGAAGAATATGTCCTCCGTCGGTACAACAACAACATCTTCTTCAAGAATGCGGAAAAGTCAGAACGAGAAAACATCAAACATCTACATGAAGTAAGGAATCACCCCTATAGCATCATCCTCAGATATATGGGTCTGCTAGGAAATGTCCCCTTCCAGGAGAGAATATTGATCATCATCTCGATCTATCTTTGGTAAACCTTGGACGGGGGCGGATCCTCCACAGTTAAGATGGTCGTAGCATCAGTAAGGTGATCGACCCTGAGAGGAGTGTTAAAGGTCTCGGGGCTTGAGATAAGAGTAATGGTCGGAGCAGGAGCAATGATAATTGGGAAGCCCCATAGTTTGGATGCCTTGGGAACTGAAAATGTTGTAGAACATATGTAACATATCCATGTTATCTTTAAAATTCAATGACACATGCTAGAAAAATTATAGGACTTCGTACTTAACAAAATTATCTTTCCTCTCCACCTGGATATTCACACTCAAGATAGTGTAAATGTAAATAGATTTCTTCCTCACCTCAAAAGAAGAAACCTCATCAGGGCTAAATCTTTCTTCATAATCGAGACTTTTAAACTAAGAATGTGCCCCCCCCCCCCCCCCCCCCCCATTCATCACTATTTCATTAGGGGAAATGAGACTTGGTTTGGTGGGGTAGGAAAGGATGTCCCGATGGAAATGAGATGAAGATGAATACTTCAAAAATATGCCCTTACAGAAGCTTGAAGATTCAGTAAGGGAGTAACATAAGGTAAGGTGAGCCTCTAGCGCGAGGGGCTTCACCAGCAAGAAGTGCCTCAAAAAATCGCCCTAGTCGCATGTGAAATAGTCAAATCAAGGGTCGTCCAGACAGAAGATGGTGTGCCCTTGGTTGCAATAGTCATCTTGGAAAGTTCAAACTAGGTAGAATAAATTGAAAAACATCCCAAGTGAAGGCTTCAAATACTTATGCTCAGCACACAGCTGGAAGATTTTCATGTAATCCTTAGACCTCAGATGAAGTTGGGAAGGAGAAACCCTAAAATGCTTCAGGACAGATACTTTAAATTTTGAGGTAAGCATCCGCAAAGATATCCTTGTGACCAGGCACTCATAGAGCGAGACTGCGTATTCATCAAAAGAACTGCATATCCTCTTCTTTGGGCCCACTGGATGAGTCGATTTGCCATCCACAACACCAACAACCTCTATTGATGCCTCAGTGTTCAAAACGGATGGGGTACCCACCATCACGACATCCACCCAGCCATACTTAATCGCATTGGCCAGTTCTACCAGCGTCATACCTTTCAAGGCCAGGTGGTTGACCTTAGAATGTTTGTTGGGTATGATCCAAGACACTATATTTGACCTACTCCGGAGATCCAAATGGGCCTTCACCTTATCGTTACTAGGTTTGCGATTATTAGTCCTTAGGTAACATTGAACAAAATCATCGTCGTGTTCTCTCATTCGTTTGATAGCTTGTATATTCCCCTTAGTCAAAACGTGATGGGGCATGAAGACTTCAATACGATTCTCTTCATCGTCATCTGATAAGAGGGCTTCAAAAATGAGTCAAATGAAGATGCTTCTTCCTCAAGGGAGTTCTCAGATTCCCTTTGTGACTCAGAATCTTCAGATAAGGATATAAGTTTTGGTTCCAGGCGATAATGAGCAAGGGGAGGGAGATGAGAATTAAGGGATGCCCCCATTCTCATGCAGAGAAAGTATCGCTCTCATAATCACTTGCTAGATTAATAGTACTATTACTCAATCTGACGTGAAAATAAGAAATGTTGAAGAAAATGCTTGATTTGAGGAGGATACATGGCTATGTGAGATTGATGAAGTAGTAACGAATGAAGAAAGACAAAAACTATGATAAAGGAACTACTAGCACTCTGATAAAGGCTCTCAGAGATGAAGAGTCGAAGGCGTTTAATAATAAAGTGAATATGAGTGAAATTGAATGCCGATGATTGCGAAAAGTCTTCTAGCACTCAACTCCTCTTATTCATAGGTGAAGATAGTTGAATAACCCAAGTTAATGAAGGAGAAGAGTTGTGAGGTCAACACTTGGATTTTCCCTTGGAAATACATGCAAACTCAAGTGCGCTCGAGTACACTATAAGCCACACTATGGCCTAACTTGTCGCGTCAACACACATTTTAGAATAAGGCAACGAAACATCTCATTGATGGAAATGCATTAAATGTGCTTGTTCCACACTACTTTTTCGACTGACTCCAAGCATTTAAGTTCTAGCTCACACCAGAAGACATCATGGAGGCCGGACAAAATCACTAATGGATTCCCCAACTCTCTTAATGTCCGACAAAGTCTTGGAGACAACTGTTCTGGACCGGCCAAAAACCTAAATAGCTTAAACCCAATTCATCTCAAATCTACTCTACTTGATCTAAGATATAAAAATCATTTCTCACACGAAAAACGAGAAATATTTTTTAATCTCTACTATTTACTGTACACATATAAAATCTTGAATTGACTTGAATATTGTGGCTGATTACCACCACAAACAACGTTACTCCAATTCAATGACTTTGTCTAGAGTTTTGATATTGGTCAATTGGCTGGGTCCATATGTTGCAAATCATATGAAAATAGTCTAACATGCATGTTATCAATTATCATATGTACCTGCGTATACATAACAAATTTCCACAAAAAACGCGTAAAAAAAGAAGGATATAATATTGTCTTTTCTACTCTCTCTCTCTCTCAAAAAAAAAAAAAGTCCTTTACACAAAATCATTACTTTTGAATTGTTTTTAAGTTTGACTTTAATATAGAGCCTTCAATCTAGTGTTTTTGCGTTACAGTTAACTGCATGTGGCCATAACGTAAATGCCAAACAAATTTATGTGCCCTGGAAAAGTTACATAAAATCTCACGTGAAGACTAAGGATAGCATCAAAGAGGACATTTATTTCACACAACACAAGACATCTTCAACTTGAAGACACATTTTATTTATGCTATACAAATAATGTATCTGGTCTCATTTAGTATTTGAGTGGTTGGTTTATTTTTAAGGGTCTTATATGCCAGCTAGTTGGGGCATCTCTTCACATGGGACATGTTCATGCATTTGCAATTTCTTTGGCAATATTAATTTCATACAAGATGTTGGAACTCTCTAGCTAGATGTATAGTGTTTGTTAGATCAGTACTATGCTATCAACTTCAGATTGTTTCTTGTTTGGCAATGTGAAATTCAAAAACATAAAGTTCATATAAGTGGCGATTTTCAGCATATTTAGATTGTGCGATTGTAAAAAGACTAATATATGCTATTAGAACTATCAAGAGATTATTTTTTGTGGAGGTATAAAACAGACTATTATATATAATCTAAAATTTAACACGGTTAAATTGTAAAATTGATTTTTTATAGAATATTTATTACAATTAAATTATTTTATTATAAAATAAAATTTATATTTATTTTTCTATAATTAAATCGTAATTAATCTATATTTAATTTTAAAAACTTAAGACGATTTTGACCATCAACCAATCTTTTACTTATTTGATTTATATTATATTGCTAGAACCATCCATGTAATATAGATATAAACTAAATTACCTCAACTAAACTTAGAATAGAAGATAATTTCTCTACTTATATCAATTCGGAAAAGAGATGATATTAAGGGTTAATCTTACGAGGGAATCAAGTTAAAAACTATAATTTAATAAAGTAAAAATGAATTTTTAAAACATATATAAGAAAAAATATCTCCTCCTAAAACAAATAATTTAAATCATCTCTATTTAAATTCAATATTTTTCTTTCACTTTGGTAACTAACCAAAAAAAAGATAACAAAATTTTAGATGCTAAAGAAAATATAAAAGAATAAATAAACATAAACTTAAACCTAATTGAACAAAAACTTGTGTTAAAAACATAGAAGTACACATAGACTAAAAATAAAACATTATAACAACAAATGCAATAAAAACACTAGGCTTTGGATAATTTTTCTAAGGTGAGGGTTGATGTGTTAATTTGGGTCTAGTTGATGACTTACTAATGAAGGCATAGAGCAACAAGATATAAATGAAATTATCCAAAATTTAAAAGGTGATATACTATGCTAAAATTGGTTTTAGGAAGCACTATGTAGACAATGTATTTTTTTCAAAACGCTGTTATAAGTTCAATTTGAGAAAAAACGCTTTTAAAGACTAATTTTAGAAAATATTTCTGAAAAACGTTGTTAAAAACCATACATACGAGAACGTTTTAAAATAGCATTGTTAGAGGCCATACTTTAAAAAGCGTTTCTGAAAAGCACTGTTAAATAACGTTTTTAATAAGCGTTTCATAAAAACGTTGGCATAGGCTATAGAATAGGTAGCGCTTTTTCATAAAAAGCGCTGCTAAAAGTAATACATAAGAAAACGCTTCAAAAACCACGGCCTTATGTCATTAAAATCAACAAGTTTGTCAAGTTTATCATGAATATATAATCAAGTTGAATTTTGTTAAGATTTTGAGAGTTTTACTCTTTAAGTTCAGAATTGAACCCAATCTTTTTTTTTATCAAGAAAACAAGTATCTTACAGTGATCTTCACTAAGACTTATCATCATTTCTAATTCATAAAAAGAGCATATCACCCCATTTTTATCAATTTTCCATCAACTTCTTTTTAAATTTTCTATTGTTACTATTTTGTCTCAACTCTTATTACTTAAAATTTGTGTCCCCACTCCATCTTACTCTCTCCATACCAAATTTTAAGATATTTCAGACATTTTAAACTAATTAAGAAACACATTAATTTTTATTAAAAAGAAAAATTATATATGATTTTATAATATTGTCTTTCATTTTTTATATATGAAAATGAAATTTAATAAATTAAAAATAGAAATCATAAGATGATATATTAGAAAAAATATCATTAATGTTACGTTGAAATTCTAAAATGAGTTATAATTCAGAAATTTATTTTACAAAATGATTTATAATTTATGATGGAGGGAGAATCACATTAAAACTACAAGTTTTATCAAACTAGGAGAAAAATGACTGAATTTTAATTTGGTTAGACGTCACCTATAGTCCTAGATGTTATCATAGAGTTGTTGGGTGGTTGGTAGAATCCATGAAACTCTTAGTCCTTATAGAGTAGGCTTTAAAATTGGTATTGAATACAAAAATATAAAAGCAATATGAACAAATAAAGCAATATTAGTAGCAGGTAAAATTCCTCAACTTTTAATGCCATATCAGAAATTTAATCGCACTTTGGCGTGTAGAAGGTGACGCATTATTTTCCATTGGCACTACTTCATCTGTTGGTTCCTTACGGTAAGCGACAATAAGCTTTCAAGTTTTGGTTGAACAAATGACTTCAAGTATAAGAAGACGTTAATTTTACTATTTTAAATTCATGATTAATTTAAAAATATTTTACTTAAAATGATAATTTGTGTTAGTGATGAGAAAATTTAGAGAGAAAACTAGAGAAAAGAAAATAAAGTAGTAAAGTAAATGAAAGAAATTCAATAAATATGTGTTTATCTTTGAATTTGATAAATAATACTAGTTTTTTAAAAATAAATTTACTGGCGAGATCAGTCAGGAAATCTCAGTACAATGCTTCAGTTTGTGTGTGTAGTTAAAGTGTTTAAAAAAATATTAGTTTGACTGAGAGTCAAACGGCTTGATAAAAGACAAAATAAATAAGACAAAAAACGTTTTAAATTATAAAAGATAATGACATAACATTAAAGAAAGATTGAAAATAGATTGGTTCAAATACATTGCATTTGCCTGACTCATTTTGCTCGTTCGTTTGGTTACTCTGAGTGATTAGCGTACATGAATGTGAAAGTTTGACTCTTTATAAAGTGTGTTAAGTGCTTTATTTATAATACACAAAAATAATTACTTTTTAAGTGGGCTTCGTTTCCTTGCATGCCATGTGTTTTTCATAACTTCCCTCCATGATTCCACGTTCATCACTCTTGATATCAAACCCACGTTTTCCCTCCATAACGTTTCGCATTTGCAATTTAGGCGCTTATGGGCTTTTAAACCCTTTTGGGCTTCTTACCTCGAACCCTTCTCTGATCGACTGCATTTACGAAACATTAATCGACTACCTGTGAAATTATCCATGATCGACATGCTTATGTAGTCGACTCCTCATAATTTAATGCTCTTTAATGCTCTTAAAATAACTTTTTTAATTTTTTGGTTTGGATTTCTCTCTTTATGAAAATCCTAGCTAATAAATTACCCCCCAAAATGTCCTTTTCTCCTGAAAGAAACAGAAACAAATGTTTTAATCATTTTCTCTTAGTGTGAAGTGACGTCATTGTAATCATGATCTTGTTCTTCAAACGTTACATCAACGATCACACAACCACTTCCCTACTTTCTAGCTTCAACTTCTTAGGATAATCGTGGCCTCCAACTTACCGACTTCCTCACCTCAGTTGCCATCAGTTTGACACGTGTCGGTCGTGTAGCCACAATTTTTCCCCACTTTCTTCCCAAACGTTTGGTTTCTTTGGTGGTATAAATACCTCTTTCATTCCTTCATTTTTCTCTTTACGCTTTCTTTGCATCCTTAATCTCCTAGCTTTCAAACTCAGCAAAAAATCCCACCTTCATTTTTATTCAAAGCTTCCATTCATCTTCCATGGCGTCTTCAAGCCAATTTGTTGAACACATTAACACTCCTCACATGGTTGAGCTAGTTTCCACCATGCCTGATTTCCTTGTTGTTGATGGGCAAACTTCTGTGTTGGAGCCAAACCCAATACGCAACATTGCTACTTTCCATTCTAACCCCTTGCTTTCATTTATCTGCAACAAAATTGTGTATGCTCTCATGGGACCTACCCCTGATGAGATTAGGGCACCAAAAGATCTAAAAAAGTGTTTCTCTGTTCATATAAGCGCAAGGCCTCCCATCGCCCCAAAGTGTCCTTTAGATTTCTCCCACATATATATGACCTCAAAAATTTTTCGCTCTGCTCCTGCTATCAACCAAGACTACAATGCATGGTTAAATAAGGTAGAGAAAGTTAAAGGTGATGTCTGGACATCCTAAGGCATTTTTGACTTGATTCAATTTTCTAGGGTTGGTCCTAATTATTGCAACGATATAATGATTTCTGTCCTCTACTTCTAGGAGAGTTCCACAAACACTTTCCATTTCATGATTGATATGCTGACTCCGACTCTGTTCGACGTTGTGGCTATCACTAGCCTTCGCCCTACAAGTGAAACTTTCATCTCTACTGAAGTTGATGAAGACATTATTCCTTTTGATAAGGACGTTACTGGTTTCACTAAGTATATGGAGCATTTTCACGTTAAGGATGTCGACACGGTGTCTGATGATGAGCACATAGCCTTTCTGGCCTTGTGGCTCTCTAAGTATATTTTCTGCAGTAGGTCTCTGAAGATGGCCAAAATGTTTTATTGCGTTGACGTATCACTTTCATATAGGTCAAAACACTTGCTTGAGAAAACTCATCCTGGGGTCGCTTTATGAATCGCTCAGTGTGGGGGTTGACCAGATGACTTCTCTTGCATCGACTGCTAACTATCTACTTGCTATGCCATTTTGGCTGCTGCAATTATGGATAAATGCCACCTTTGGGAATCAACTTAAATTAAAACTTTCAAAGGCACATGAGATATTCTTTGCTAATCGTGCCATTGAAGGTCCTCGTCTTGCTGCAATGACCCCGTCAAACAATGACCTGAATAGAGAGGAGGCGCTTGAAACGTACTTGGATTTTTTTCTTCAGGTGTTCCTCTTTTCACCCTAGCATGGCGCCATTTTCTTCAAGCTCATGTGGTCCTGAATGGTTTACTCGACCATTTCCCCCTGCTGAGCCAACACAGGTCCCTGAATCCACAACCATTTATATACAACAAATAATATACAACAAATATAGCACATACACAAATAAACAAATATAGGCTCAACCCACTTAGAGATTACTATCCCCAATTGTTGTATCGCATAAAAACAGAGTCGCCACCGAACTCTATTTATCCCGAAGAAAGGAAAGATATTGAGAGAACCCCAAAGAAATGGATAAGATGGTCTTGTGACCAAGAGAAAGGATAAGGAAGTCGGTTACGCGAGGGAAAGGTATTAGCACCCCACACGTCTATGGTACTCCACAGGACCCATTTTCGTTTGTTCTCATCTAAGTGTGTGTAAAAATCTATGTCTAAAGCTTACTGTTAAAAGGAATGCATGCGAAAGAAAATACAGGAAAATGAAGGAATATTTAAAAAGTTTTGCTTGCCTAGGCCCCGCAACCTAGTGCCTATGTACTCCCTCGCGCAATGGAAAAGTCAGAGCAACGTAGTTCGGCTCAAATGTTTTGTTTGTTTTGTATTTTTTAATTTAACAATACTAAGTTTCACATTCTACCTGCAGCTCGACCTTTGGAGACTCACACATCTGGAGCAAAAAAGAACTAACATGTTCATACCTGACGAGGTATCTTCAAAATAAAAATGCCCGAAGGCAGATAGTGCTTCGCTCATGACTCTTTGGCAAATAGACATGGTGCAACCCGACCTTTGGGTATTTATGCGTTGTACCGCCTAGAGTAGAACTAGCACACCCTTTTGAAAGTTTCGATGAAAGGCCCGAAGGAAAAAAGAGTTTGGATTGGTTAATGTTTTTTTACCTTGAAAAGGAGTTTTTGTATTATTAGAGTGTTTTTGAAGTTTTAAAGAAACAGAAGGTTTTAGCTTTAATGCACATGCAAAAGAGGGAAGAAAAATGCTAAAATAGAAAGGTCTACCTATGTTAGCATAGCAAAAACCTAGAAAGCGGAGATAACTATCCTATAGGGAACATGCAAAGAGATCAAAGTCGTTATCTCAATTCTAATTGAGTGACATCATCAATCATCAAAAGAATAAAACCATAAAATCCTAAGGGGGAGCATGCAATGATCAAAGTTGTTATCTCAATTCTAATTGAGTGGCATTATTGATCATCAAAAGAACAAAGCCATTAAATCCTAAGGGAAGCATACAAAGATCGAAGTCGTTATCTCAATTCTAATTAATTGACATAATCAATCGTCAAAAGAATAAAGCCACAAACTCAAATACAAATAAGTGCGGAATACCTGCTACAGGTCTTTAAACATTGACTTCGAGCGTACACTCTTTATTTCCTACTTCTCATGATATTTAGAAAAATGGTAAAATGCATTAAAAGGTGAAAGGGATAAGAGGAAACATGAGAGAATACCAATCGAACAACGGTTCGTTAGCAAAGCAAGAGAAAGCAAGAAACCCGGAATACGTTAAGCAAGCTTCACCAATAAAGCACAATAGTCAGAAAGAGTATCCAAAGAATATCATGTGCGAAAATAAATCATAAGCCATGAATTTGTTGCGTTGCATCAGAGTCTCTGCACAAGATAATATTATACAAGCAAAGCAATATCCAGACAATCACAAATTGCATGTATTTCTCATGAAATGAGAAACAAGAATGAATCGCATCATAAGCGAATCCAAACCAAATACTTTTCAATCACATAACCAATGCTTAGTTACATGATCGAAATCTCTCATAGTGTACCTTGCATAATCCACTAAATTGATTAGCAAATAACAATGCAACAACAAGCATCAAATTACTACTCAAAAGTGATAATGAAATACAAGTGAGTGTAATACAAATGAGCAATGGATGGTGAAAACCAAAACCGGACAGCACTACGGTAATAATATGAAATAAACTGAAAAATGAAATGGAACCAAGGAAACTCATACACAATAGTGCACAAATGATCAATAAAGCATAAGCATGCATCAAACAAATGTCAAAGCTCAAAATACATGTCAAATGGAGCCAAATCACCTTGTAAGGAAAAATAACATGCAAAAATCATCGACACGGAATCGGCTCAAAATTGCATGGTTTTATCTAAACGTGCCAACGTATTCAAAAAAGTAGGTCTTGTGAATTAAATCTAAGTGGAAGTGACATTTTTGGTGCGTTTTAGTGCAAAAGACAACAACCCCGTTTTAGCATGAACTGTGCGGAATTTCGATCCAAAACCATGAAAACTCATCTCAAACACAACCAAACATCAAATACAAGTGCCTCAAGCATTAACCCTTAACTACGCGTAACCGTATGTTCAAAAAGTGTTCGAAAATGGTAAAAACTCAAGTGTTCAAAACTCAAGTGTTGATTTAATTTCGGAATTCGATGTTTTTCTTTGAAAATGAGAATTTATTCATGAATGGAATTGGAAATTATATAAACACAAGTTTGCACGAGGATATCTCAACAAATAATTCCATAATCAATGTATGAACTTAATTCAGTTTTTTAGAGGTTTCAACATCTTTTACTGAATCTCAATCAAAGTTCACATCAATTATGCTATCATCTATCCAATGCCTCTTTTAAACATCTCAACAAATTTCACAAGTCAAGGCTTAAGCATGTAATGTCAATCTCAAGAAAAGCTCATGAAACTAAAAATGTGACCATTAATACAATTTTCTCATGTAAAATCAAGAATTAAATTCTCATGACATTCCATACATAACCAATATTAACACTCATGAAGTTTATTCAATAAAAACAATGTTAATATGACTTGAGCATTTTATCAAACATGTAGGCTTCAAGAAATTAACACATGACTTCAACAGTTAAAGAATCAAGATTATGTTAAGTGTATGTGATATCAAGAATCAACAATTAAGCCACAATAACATTAACACTTTATTCCTCAAAATAATCATTTTCATGAAAATCACTTAATCAAATAAGTACGTATTTCAACTATCCAATTCCATATTTCCACAACATGATTCCAATTCAATTCAAGAATCAACAATTAAGTTCAACTCCTTTATTCAATTGCTTAAACAAAATTTAATTCAAGAATGCATACAAAAGTGATTATTCAAGAATCAATTATGAAAAGCACTTAAATCGAGAATTCTTACCGGAGAATCGAAGAGGAGATTGAGATGAGAAGATCTTCGGGATCGAACAGAGCAATGGAGGGAGAAATGCATGAAATCGCGCAAAGAATGAGAGAGAGAGAGAGAGAGAGAGAGAGAGAGAGGGAGAGAGAGATATTTTCACTCTTGATTTTTGTTCTTGAAGGTTGATGAAGATGTGATGAAGTTGTTGTTGTTCTTGAGAAAAAATGATAGAAAAAGTGTCTTAAATCCTTGAGAGAATATAGAGAGAAATTTTTGGTGTTTGTATGAGTATGTGAATAATGAGACAAAAATTTGATTTTGAGAATATTTAGTGTGAGTGAATTGGGCATTGGATGTATAATTGGATTGAGCCCCAATTTGAAAACATAAGCATAACACGACCACAAAATGCCACGTCATCATAGGTGCGAAATCTCGGCTCAATCTCAACACGAAAATCAAATATTATGAAATTTGTGACGCTATACCGAAACAGCGGGATCAATCGGATAAATGACGAGAAAGTTATGAAGTTTTAAAGATGCGCTGACACAACCTCAGATACAATTTCTTAACTTGCAGTTTTTTCACCAGTGTCATATGCGAAACGGGCCAAAAATGGAAGCCTTCAGAATATCGTTTGAATGTGGAGTCCGAAGTGAAAATATAGATGACATCATTTGTAAAATTATGCCAAAAGAACCGTCTTAATATGATGAAAATCGAAGGAGTTACGATTTTTACAATATCGGGAATCGGTAATTTGAAATTCTGATTCTGCACCATAAAATCTTCAATAAACCATAATTCTGGGGACATTCCTTGAGGAATCAGCTCTTGGTCCAAACATACAAAACAAAGATAAAATTAAGTCAGATTTTCTCCAAAAAGAAGGACTCAGAAACATCGCTTTAGGCGAAGTTATGAATTTTCAAACGTCCGAGAAAATAATGATCAACATAGTATTTTTACCATTTTCCCATTGTTTCCTCTTAAAGTATCCACGCGTTTGGAGATTCTCCTCAAAGCATCAGCTTTTGAGCCGAAAAATAAAGTTGATAGAGATAACGAGACGATTCTGAAGCCTTGAGAATGATTTTAAAACATTATTTCAATCAGAAGTTATGAATTTTCGATTGCTTGCGAGACGACGGACCAACAATTAAATTAAGTAACTGTCTTCAAAGAAATAAAATTTCCGGAGGTTCTATGCACAAAATTAACCTTCAACCCGAACACGAGAAATAACAAGGAAGTCAACACAATCTCAATGCTTGAATAATCAACTGAAAATACTGAATCAGATGAAAGATATGAATTTCCTAACGCCCGAGAAATAGATAACCAGTCATTAAATTCAAGTATCGCTTCGGGGAAATCAAATTATTCGGATATGTTCTACACATAATTGGATTCCGGCTTGAACAGATGAAATGGATAAAATACCGAGACAAATCCAATGCCTGAAGAATCAACTCAAAACAATATCCAGATTACAAGTTGTGAATTTCTAAGCTCAAATCAGTAAAAGCACTATTTATGATATACGTCGTCTCAAATCCACTAAAACACCCAATTTCTTTGCAATTCAGAGTATGTTGAGATACATGAGATCTTGTCATGATGATGGCTTGATTGATCAATGATTTGATGGATAATATAGGGAAGGAAAACTTGTAATGTAGCGACAATGCTAATACAAGGAAAGGTAATGACTTGTAATGTGGAAGTGATGCCAATACAAGGAGGGTAGACTTGTAACATGGAAGTGATGCCAATACAAGGAAAGGTCGACTTGTAACGTAGAATCGACGCGAATACAAGGACGAGGGTAAACTTGTAACGTTGTGGTGATGCCAATACAAGGACGAATGCAAACTTGTAACGTAGCAACAATGCTAATACAAGAGGAATGTAATGACTTGTAATGTGGCGGTGATGCCAACACAAGACACGATAAACTTGTAACGTTGCAACAATGCTAATACAAGAGGAATGTCTACTCGTAACGTGGCATCAACTCTAATACAAGGACAAAGGCAAACTTGTAACGTAGCAACAATGCTAATACAAGATGCGGTAAACTTGTAACATGGCAGTGGTGCCAATACAAGGAAGGGTAATGACTTGTAACATAGCAACGACTAATACAAGGAAGAGGTAAACTTGTAACGTGGTGGTGATGCCAATACAAAGAAGAATAATGACTTGTAACGTAGCAACAACTAATACAAGGTGGAGGTAAACTTGTAATGTAGCAACAATGCTAATACAAGACACAGTAAACTTGTAACATGGTGGTGATGCCAATACAAGAGGAATGTCGACTCGTAACATAGCAACAATTCTAATACAAGGAAAGATAATGACTCATGACGTGGAGGTGATGCCAACACAAGACAAAGGTTAACTCGTAACGTGGAAATAATTCCAATACAAGGAAGGGTCAACTCATAACGTGGCAACAATGCCAATATAAGAGGAAGGTCGACTCGTAATGTAACATTTGCGCTAATACAAGGACAGAGGTAAACTTGTAGCGTGGCAATAATGCCAATACAAGATAAAAATTGGACTTGTAACGTAGCAACAGAGGCTAATACAAGGAAAGGTAATGACTGTAACATGGAGGTGATGCCAATACTAGACAAAGGTTGACGTTGACCTGTAACATGGCAATGATTCTAATAAAAGACAAAGATGGAACTTGTAATGTATCAACAGAGGCTAATACAAGAGAAAGGTCGACTCGTAACATAGCAACAATGCTAAGACAAGGAAGGGTAAACTTGTAACGTGGCGATGATGCCAATACAAGGAGGTTGATATGTAACATGGCGACAATGCCAATACAAGAAAAAGATTGGACTTGTAACATAGAAACAAAGGCTAATACAAGAGAAAGGCTGACTTGTAACATAGAAACAATGCCAATAAAGTGTCCCTAGGAAAGTATATGTTGAATAGTTTCTGGATTTTTAAGAAGCGAAGTCGGTGACAAAACATTCATGTCAATAGTAGACCTGTTGGGAAAGAGATATACGGTAAGTCTTCCGATACTGTTGTACCCCAAAATTTGCCCTCCCATATTCTCTAAGAAATTGCCAAGTCAAGCCTCAAAATCTCCCCAAGGGTTGCACAGTCAAGGGTCTCCTAAACAGTCAAAATTAGGGTTTTTATTCTGATCAAGAAAATGAAGTTTCCAAGGGTCCAATCAAGTCCCACATACCTATAAACATGGTCAAGCATCCTCATACAAAGTTTCAAGACTTTCAGCACAAAATTGCACAGTCAAAAACCCTAATTGCACTACAGTCAACTGTAGGGGCAAAATGGTCATTTGACAGTCAAAAGTTCAAATTTTTGGTCAACATCTCATTTTGAAGTCACAAACATCATTTGATCAATGCTTGATCATGATTCTCAAAGTTTGGCTCAAAAATCATCAAGATGCAAAAGTTTCCTTATTTGGACAGCTGAAAAAGTCAACTGTAAATTGACCAGGGCATAACTTTCACATGGATTATCAGAAAAATTCCATCCAAAGCTCATTTTGAAGATAAATACATTTCCTACAACTCCTCTTCACACTTCAAATCCAAGAAATGCTCTCACAAAAAGTTATCAATTTCAACATTATAGGTCATTTTCAAAAGTCAACAAAAAGGGACTTTAAGTAAAAGGCCATAACTTGAGATTGGTAAATCAAAATTACATGGGACCAAAGGCATTGGTTATAGGACTCAAAGACCTTTCCAAAATGTCCAAGAACATGAGCAAAGCTTAAAAATTGAGCAAGTTATGCCTTGTGGAAGTTGGGAAACTTTTGGATATTTTGAAAAGTCAACATTGCTTCAAATGACCTAAAATTGCTAATGGGCCTCTTTTTCTTCCACAATTCATCATCCAAGGCATGTGCACGACCACTTGGCCCAAAGGGAAGTTTTTATCATTTTTTATTTATTTATCTGGATTTTTATTATTAATAATTCATTTAAATTAAAATAAATACATGAAAAATACTAAACCTAGGTTTTAAATCTTTTTATGCATATTATATACTCAATATTTCGTGCATAGCTAGATTTGGAAAGAATTGAAGAGAATTGGCCATGATTTGTACAAAATAGCATGAAAAATATTGAAAAAGATCTTGAAAAATCAAATCTTACAAACCATGAATGCAAAGGATTTTGATCAAGTTTTTTAACCCTAATCACTCTCCTATACATACACAATCAAGACCTAATGCTGAGAACCAAAAAGCTGCGCATAAACTCCATGATCAAAACTTGAACTTTGGCCTAAAAATTTCAAAACTGAAAACAAGGTTAGAGGTCGATTCAGAGCACGAGACCAATTGAAAAAGCTTCCTCGTGTTTCACTGAAGCTAACTGGATAGTTTCCCAACCCTTACACGCCCAGAATTGGTACAAGGGGTTCAAGCTGTTTCAAATTATATGGATAATCGTGTTTCCATATTTAGACATTTTCATTGCATATTTTTAATGGATTCATACTAATTGATGTGTTCTGAAGCTAACCATCTACTTTAATTGTGTTTTCGTGTACTATATGCAATTCTACCATGGATGCAGATTAGGGTTCTTGGAGGTCCAAATTGGGCGTTTCTTAATATGGTAAAATTAGACCACCATAGTACCATGAATGGATTCAGCACGATTGGACGATCAATAAACAATCCTCGCGCCTAATTTATGAGGCCCCAGGGGCTATTCGCTATTTTCTAATATAGTGTCTATAGGAACGTTTAAAAACCGTTGCCTATGTTTTGTTGTATTTTCAGGGAAAAATAAGCCAAGGAAGAAGAAGGATGCGTGGCCATCAGTAATTGGTTGGTTTAAAAATTCGCGCTAAAATCCACTAACGTTTTTGTTTTATTTGATATTAATTGTTTGTTGTATTATGTACAAAGCGCACTACATGGCTCAGTGGCAGGCAGGCATATTGTTGACTTCCAGGACCTGGGTTCGAGCCCCAGGTCCCCCATTATTTCCATGCTATTTTTCAATTATTATCCTATGCAGTTTCAATACAGGGAGTTTACCGTGTAGCCCACCATCCAGCCTGCCACGCGTATGTTAAGAGCAATCCCAGGGATATAATTGGAGGAGCATCATGGACTTGAGTCAAAGAACTACATGCTAGCCACGAAAGTCAATCAGGCCATGAATTTAAATGGGCCAAATTGCTAAAGACCAACCTCACAATTAGGGGCAGACCCCCTAGGTTTGCCATTTTTTTTACATTCTTTCTTTTTCATTATTTCTATTTTCTTTTAATTATTTTTTTGTTTAATTAATTTATTATTTTCATAAAAACACAACACCAAAGAAAAAATCAGAAAAGAGAAAAATTAATAAATATTTTTATTTTTGTATTTTTTTTGTAAACAAATTCATTAATTCATTTAGGTTTAATTTTAGGTTAAAGTTTAATCTTTTCTTAATAAATTAAAAACAACTAGAATTAGGGTTAGCATTTTATTTTAATTAATTCTTTTTCATTAAAATCATAAAATACCAAAAAATACCAAAAACAATTTCTTTTCTTTTTTAATTAATTAATTTCATCATTTAATTTAATTTTGCAAAAAGGGTCCAACGCCCTCGTTTTAATTCTTATTTAATTCGCGTGTTTATTTCTTTCTCGTGTAATATTTATGTACCTCTCCCAAGGCCATGTAATGTTTATCTGTCGCACTTTTAATTCTTTATTTTTCTGTCAAATCGGGTTCAAGAAATTTTGGCGATGTGGACCCGCGGCTTTTGTAATAGCTTAGAACCTTACTTTTCTCGCACTTTTAACTATTAATAATGACATGCAAGAATGAATGGACAAAAATAAAAACAAACGCTAGATCACCTATACCATGACAAGATAAATGCAAATGAACACGACACACAAATTACACACCACCCCTAGGGTACGCCTCACTGTTGCCTTGCCTCGAAAGGTGATCGTCGAGTAGAGGATGTCTTAGTAAGTCCTCATGATCCGGGAACCTAGCATGAGGGTAGCTTCTAAGGTGTCTTCCCATTGCTCTGGTGATCACCATGTCCCGAACCTTCGAATTGACCCGAACACCTCCAACGGTGGTGCTACCTACCTCTCAATGGTGGGATGGCACTACTTTAAAGGACATTTACACAGACGAATTCCTTAGGGTAGGTAGACGACTCTAGATACTTGCTCTAATTTCAAAATAAAACAAAATACTTTTCACACCAACACATTTTCAAAAAGCTTTCGAAAGCAATTTTTCAAACACTCTTGAGGACTGATACAAGAGTCGAACTGGAATTTTCAAAGAAACTTTTTAAAACCCACAGTTGAAAAGCAAACAAACATTTTTGAAAACACAAGTGAGCAAGTATCTAAGAGCCCATGGATAACCATGGATAGAAAGGGTGCTAACACCTTCCCTTTCTATAACCTACCTCCCGAACCGAGAGCAATCTCTATAAGGAATTTTTCTGTGCTTTTGTCCTTTCCATTTGGAGAAAATAAAAGACGGTGGCGACTCTTGCTTCCGCGACATTTCGCGAACCAGCGTTAAACAGTCAGTTCCAGATCCACCGATCACAGATACCATGAATAATATCATATGACAAAATTATTGGGGTAAAAGGACAAACAGTAAGACTTCTAACATGCTAACCAATGTCAGATAGCATACTTGTTGGGGATAACGATAGGTAGATATTATGATAGCATTGTATGCTATACAGGTACCTAAAGAACAAGGATGACAAGTAAAACTCTTGTTAGCACTGTATGCTAGACAAAACCTGACAAAAATAATGATAGGTAGATATTCTAATAGTGTCGTATGCTATACAGGTACCTAACGAAAAAGATGACAATATGTGTCGACTTTACTGGGAATTCGGAGAAAAAGTAACACATGTAAGGGTTTAAGAGTACTAGGTACTGGAACTGTTGGTCGGGGATTGCAACATGAAGAGGGACATTAGTTGGGGATTTGGATTCATATTCTCCATGGGGATATATCATTGTGATGAAAGATGGAGGTTCCTACAAGGTGCCTAATCAGGCATATGCTTCGTATGCGTGTTTGAGTTTTGTATGGCGTAATGATCAATTTTACCGGATATGCTACGCGCTTTGAGGATGCAATGTTATGCAATGACAACTATATGCAAAGGACAAAGAAATAAACTCTGCGAGGATGAGAATAGGTTCATCAGGAACTGTTACTCATTATCCTAAAATACCAATACAAATTGGTGTTGCTGGGAATTATAGACCAAAAAGCTTGGCAACTCCGTTGGGAATAATGATAGATTCTCTAGGGAAGAGTTGTAGTCTTGTTGGGGAAGAAGCGATCTTACATGACTTCTCTACTGCTTGGGGATTAAACTGACATGTTGAGGAGCAGATGTTGAACATCATCTGCATCTCTTTGAATGCCCCAGTATTCGACGCAATAGGGGATTGCACTTTGGGATGCTTGGGGATTAGAAGATGGACATGGAACTCTTTGATTACCCGATTTTCTTCTTTGTTGGAGATTTGTCAACTGTCATCTATGGGGATTACATGTTGAACCAGATAGCACTCACTGAGTGCCCAAGTTACTATATTAGGGAATCATGTGCTTCACACATGTGTTGATCAATACAAAACTCTCGAGTGCCCCAGATTCACACTGTTGCTGGGGTGCCATGCTGAATACAAGAAATGAACCATAAAAAGAACCTAAAGTGCCCCAAGTTTGCACCGCTTCTGAGGGAGTCATGTTGAATACATACGTCGAGTAGCACGAAGCCTCTGAGTACCCTGGTTTACATTGCTGCCGAGGAGTATACTTGAAACAACTGCAGGGGATGAGAATGAATTTTGTAATGCTGGCTGGGTGAAGGTGACTGTCACGATGCTATCATCTTGATTATAGTTATCTTGCATGACAAAATTTGTTTGAGCGACTTCGCAAGTATGGATGAGGAATACCCATGTCTGTAGGATCCCTGAAAGAATCTGCATTGAATAGAAGACTGCAATATTCGTGCCACAATACGTATAAGGTGGCCTTCCCCAATGTCTTGAGTCAAGAAATAAATTGTATCTGATTATAGATTTCTTGGAGAGATTTGTCGAATCTCGACGTGATAGCCTCAAATTAATATTAGCTTGAAGATATTTATCGATGTAATGGCCCAAAATTTAAATGTTGAAGAGATTTATCGACGTGATAACTTCAGATTGGTCAAACTTGAAGATATTTATCGACATGATTGCCCCTGATTAATTGATATCTTACTCAATGGAGTATTCGTATGCTTATTCCCTTTAGGGTAAACATATTCTGATACTTTACTTCTGTTCAATGGAATACTACCATTGAAAATAAATGCCCCTGCTCAACAAAGTCTTGGGCAACCAAAGTTTCCACACAAACATCAAGATTTCAAGTAATATGATTATGATCATTTCTCAAATTAGTCTTCTTTTACTCAGTGGAGTCACTAGAAAGTCTGCCCCATATTAAGATCATTCTCTGAGATGATTTTATCTTTGACAGATTTTTGAAGCAATTTGTCCCTCGAGATAATCAAACTTTCATTTGATACTCATTACGCAAGCTCACATGATGTTTAATCACTTTTTCATATGCAAAGAATGTTTTTCCTAAGAATGATAATTCTAATGCAAATCATATGCTTGTCTTGAAGTTTAAAATTTTTTATTGAAAAGATGTCAAAACATCGAGTTTTTTTGTACAAAAGAAAGTAGAAAGATGGAGCGATACCAACTCAAAATTTTTTGCAAGCCTCCTAGGAGTCAGGTTACCGTACTCTTATAATAGTTTTACTTTCGAATTAACCCATGCTTCAGTTAGGACTTTTCAGGGTTGTAACGTGGCCTAGTTCACAGTTTTAGAAAAAAGGATTTAAGGCTCAAAATATTTGGTTTCCACCCATTCTCCATGATGTTCTCCAGTTCTACATTCAATTAACTCAATACGAGCATTCATTTCCCCAAAGGAATTGAAACCTTTGGGGAACCAACACGAAGTTTTTAGGACATAGCAATCACTCACTTTTTGGCTTTGGTGTCTGATCACACAACCTTGTCCATCAATTCGCAATATCTTATTCCCTCTTTTCTTTTCTTTTCTTTTCTTTTGCCTAAGTCATTTTTTTCTTCTTTTTTTTCTTCTGTTTTTTTCGACTTAGCGGGCTTTGTCTCTTTTCTCTCCCTTTTTTTATTCTCTCTTTTAAACAAGTTGTGTGATCCTGAGTCATCTTTGATTTGTTGAAAGTAATTGTGACTGCCTCACTCCATGATTGATGAGGGATAACCATTTTTGTATCGTCATTTGTTGACCTCCTCATATGTAAAGGTTAACAATTGCAGTTCCGGCTTTCCTCAACCTTTTGAAGGATAACACCCATTATGGTTGATCCTCAAATGCGCACTCCTTATGAGTTTTGAATGCTCTATCAAATTAATTGAAATCTACCCTGCCCCGGGTTAAATGTGAGGGTTTTTTCTGACAGAAGAAAACTCCTACTTCAAGGCTCAAAGGGGTTGACGAGGGTCTATCTCTCTTATATCTCCGGTGTTTAGGGATTTGAAACAATGCATGTATATCGTCAGTGGGGTTTTACATCAAAAGCATACTATCTGGCATTCTTGGTATATTTCTCATCATCCTCCCTCTAGAGGTATTTTTCTTTATTCAAAAGAGTTGAGTATCAAAAGCAAAGAAAAACATCTAAGAGTGAATACGAATGGATTAATTCAAGACAAACATATTTGATGCATTATGATTAATATTCAAAAGATGAACAAGTTTTGTATACAAGAAAGTACTGAACAATACAAGGAAGATTGTAAATGAGATTTGAGATTACCATATTAAGGAGACTAGTCTCCATATGGACTGATTGCTTCTGAAGACTTTCAGCAGTCTTGATGTTCACTTGGTTAAGAGATTCCCCTTTTGATCTAATGTAAACACAACAATCTCTCAATTAATCCAATCTTGAAGCTTGTCTCTGGATGACATACCGTCTTTAATCGAATGATCAAGTGCCCCCGAATGATATTCGTAGAGGATTTTCTCAAAATAAAGGGTGAATGTTGTACCAAGTGAATTTGCATAAACTGAGTCACCAAGTATCTTTTAGTACATGAAAGAGATACAATCCATCTTCTATCAAACGGAAAAAATATCAGCTGGGGAGAAAGAGTTCAAAAACATTTTGCCAAATGTGAATTAGTCTTGGGAAAAGACACCAGACAGGTGCTGGACTTTATACTTCAATTCCTTGTAATCTTCAATATCACGGCTAAGTGACCCAGAATGGGAGACGCACCCTGCATTTGCATCAAGATCAGGAGAGAGATTTGTGAGGGGAGGACTTAAAGCACAATGCTTAATCAACTGAACTTCTAACATATGGGGAATTAACAGGATGTAAGGCATTGGGATTGTATCAACATGCTTTAGGCTTATTTTGTCCCTACTGATAAAGCATATCCCTTACATTCACTTGGTGAATGGTAACCAGCTTCTAACCAGACACCCCATGAGCTCAAGCTTGTGAAGGACATGAAGCACTCCATGTTTTGAAGGAAATCCCAAAAGATGAGGATAAGAGACAACTTTTGTTGCAGCATTAGGTGTAAGATTGCCTTTTGTTGACACTGTCATCAGAACTTCCACAACTCGGCTCAATTGAGTCTTCAACTGATTATCTTCCTTTTCAAGGAGTTTCCCATCACAGGCCATGAGTTGCATGTATACCAGGAACAACTCCATATGAATCTTTGCCCTGATCAATCCCCCATAGAGTTATTCCATAATTGATCTCTAAACATGTGACAACAAGAATCCAAATTTGCAACTCTAAAGAGAATACCAAGTCTGAATAATAATCCCCAACTCTGAGTACCTATTATGAATGCATGAATATGCATGGGGTGCATGAATGAATTCCACGTCATGTTCCATCATTTCCAAGGAACTTATATGCTTTGATTTCAATTTTGTGCAAGTAAGGGATGGAAAAAAGTTCAGCACAAGACTTACAGATATGATTCCCTGGAAATAATAGAACATGTATGTTAAGCATGTGGTTAACCATGTTATGTATGCAAAGACATGGGATCAAAGTTCCATCACTTCTGAATATGATTGCTGCACTATTTGTGAACCATATGAATATTACCCAAATCAAAGGTCTGGCATAGCTTCCGCACATATAAGAACTAACACCATGTAGATCATCAATTGTACGGGATCAAGACTTCTAGAACACCGAATACTGCTGAGCCTTTTCTAAACATGTTGGGAATACCAAGATCGAAGGTCTGGAACATAAATCCAAATAAACAGGTCAGGAACACATAAAATAAATTCGAGAACCACATAGTCACTAATAGAACATACGGTCACCATCTGAACATAGTCACCATCAGAACATAGTCACCATCTGAACATAGTCACCATTTTGTACCTGTAAAGATATTCCCGCCCCACCCATGGGTGAAAACTAGGCCAAGGTAAGTATGTGGTAACTCAGGATCATGGTCACCCCCTGAGGACACTATCATCATAACACCTATGTGAAAATGATAATACCTCATTTGTACCTCATCTGAGCGCGGACGACATGATTGCGCCAGTGAAACCTAAGTCAACTATCAGTCATGTTCCACTCTATTCCTAGTGTTCCTATGGTTGTCACTTTGTTGAGGTATTGGACCTTTTACCTCATAGTAACACCCACCCAATCATGAAAATAGAGCCAGTACAGCAGCAATATATGAAAAACGATAAAATGCTATGCAAAACATATGCAAGAAAGCATGTATATAAAGCAAAAACAAAGAAATAACACAAAAAAAACACTCAAAGATAAAAACAAAAAAAAAGCTAGTATTGACTTGTATAGGATGGATCAGCAGTTAGTTAACCTGTCCCCAAAAGAGTCATCAGCTGCCGCACCGCAAAAAAATACAGAATCACCACCAAACTCTATTTATCTCGAAGGAAGGGAAGATATCATAGAACCCTAAATAAATGGATAAAATGGTCATGGGACCAAGAGAAAGGGTAAGTAAGTCGGTTACGCGAGGGAAAGTTATTAGCACCCCACACGTCTGTGGTAATCCATAGGATCCACTTTCGTTTATTCTCATCTAAGAGTGTGTAAAAATCTATGTCTAAAGCTTACTGCTAAAAGAAATGCATGCGAAAGAAAATATGGGGAAAAGAAGGAATATTTACAAAGTTTCGTTCACCTAGGCTCTGCAACCTGGTGCCTACGTACTCCCTCGTGCAATGGGAAAGTCAGAGCGTCGTAGTTCAGCTCACATGTGTTTTTTTTTTGTGTTTTTTAATTGAACAATGTTAAGTTTCATATTCTACCTGCAGCTCGACCTTTGGAGACTCACGCATCTAGAGCAGAAAAGAACTAACATGTTCATACCTGACGAGATATCTTCAAAAGAAAAATGTCCGGAGGCAGATAATGCTTCGCTCACGACTCTTTGGCAAATAGACATGGTTGCAACCTGACCTTTGGAGATTTACACGTCGTACCGTCTAGAGTAGAACTAGCACATCCTTTTGAATTTTCGATGAAAGGCCCGAAGGCGAAAAGAATTTGGATTTGTTGATGTTTTTTACCTTGAAAAGGATTTTTGTATTATTAGAGTGTTTTTGAAGTTTGAAAGAAAAAGAAGGTTTTAGTTTTAATGCACATGCAAAAGAGGGAAGAAAAATGCTAAAAGGGAAATGTCTACCTAAGTTAGCATACCAAAAACCTAGAAAGCGAGGGATAACTATCCTATAGGGAACATGAAAAAAGACCAAAGTCGTTATCTCAAGTCTAATTGAGTGACATCATCGATCATCAAAAGAATAAAACCATAAAATCCTAAGGGGAGCATGCAAAGATCGAAGTCGTTATCTCAACTCTAATTGAGTGACATCATCGATCATTAAAAGAATAAAGCCATAAAATCCCGAGGGGAGCGTGCAAAGATCGAAGTCGTTATCTCAATTCTAATTGAGTGACATTATCAATCATTAAAAGAATAAAGCCACAAACACAAATAGCAAATAAGTGTTGAATTCCTGCTACAGGTGTTTAAACAATGACTTCGAGCGCACGCTCTTAATTTCCTGCTTTTCATGATATCTAAAAAAAATGTTAAAATGCAGTAAAAGGTGCAAGGGATAAAAGGAAACAGGAGATAATACCAATCAAACAATGGTTCGTTAGCAAAACAAGAAACCCATGATACTTCAAGCAAGCTTCACCAAGAAGGCGCAATAGTCAGAAATAGTATCCAAAGAATATCATGTGTGAAAATAAATCACAAGCCACGAATGGTTTTATTGCATCAGAGTCCCTGCACAAGATAACACTATACAAGCAAAGCAATATCCAGACAATCTCAAATAGTATGTATTTCTCATGAAATGAAAACAAGAATGACTCGCATCAGAAGCAAATCCAAACCAAATACTTTTCAATCACATAACCAACCCTTAGTTACATGATCGAAAGCTCTCGTAGTGTACCTTGGACGATCCACAAAATTGATTAGAAAATAACAACGCAACAACAAGCACTGAATTTCAACTCAAAATTGATAATGGAATACATGTGAGTATAATGCAAATGAGCAATAGATGGTGAAAACCAAAACCGGATAGCACTACGGTAATAATATGAAATAAACCGAAAGATGCAACAGAACCAAGGAAACTCAAATTCAAGGGTGCACAAATTATCAATAAAACATAAGCATGCATCAAACAAATGTCAAAGCTCAAAATACATGTCAAGCTGAGCTAAATCGCCTTGTAAGCAAAAATAACACGCAAATTCATCGACACAAAATCGGCTCAAAATCGCATGGTTGCATCTAAACGTGCAACAGATTCAAAAAAGTAGGTCTCATGAATTAATTCTAAGTGGAAGTAACATTTTTGGTGCGTTTTAGTGCACGAGACATCAACACCGTTTTAGCATGAACTGGGCGAAATTTCGATCTGAAATCATGAAAACTCATCTCAAACATTATCCAAAACGTCAAATACAAGTGCCTCGGAGCATTGACCCTTAACTACATGTAACCTTATGCTCAAAATA